>OX637333.1:17622674-18017666 GCA_951799405.1 Agapetus fuscipes | reverse complement strand
ACAATTCTAAATAATTAACGGATAGGTTTTTTCTTTTGGATATCAGACAAAAGGTTAAAGTAGAACATACATAATTCTTCATGTTTCATTGGCGACGTCGCCAATGTTTTCCGGAGGCACCCTCTCTTTTTACCCTTACCTCACTTTTGAAGCTAGTACCTAATGTTCGCTTCCAAGACAATGACATAATCAGTGTCGTTTGTATGAGTGACACAGAGCCATCTAGCGACATGGACTCAAAACGGAATAAAAACAAAATCAGTGATAATTATTGTTACATATCTGAACATAATTATTGCCAAGCGCAAAAACTATGTAGAGTATGATTACCGTCCCAGGTCACGCAGTGATTTGTGACAATTTTTGTTATTAAAAATTAGTTGATTCTCCATCATCGTGCAGAGAGGGTGCCTCTTGAAGACATCTTGAAACATTGAGAATTATGCAAGTTCACCTATAAAGGTTTGTCTAGTATTTGATTACCTAACTGTGAACTAATACACTTTTGCACCAATAATATTTTTGAAAATCAGTTTTCAACGCTGTCATGTGCACATCATGTGCAAAATCAGCGCTGGCATGTGCAAGCGCGAACTTGTACATGTCTGGTTGTGAGAATGCATGTAATGTGAATCTCTAATGTAACATATCTTTGCAACTTAAATTAGATTAGATTAGATTAGTCCAAAAGCTAACTTCATCAGCTGATATTTCTACAAAAAAAATCCCATTACCAATCAGTTTCTTTTCCTTGTCAACATCCGTCAGATCTATTTTGCTGTTGGCCTGTGTGACCTGTATGGGCTCCGGTGTCTCTTGTTTGTCTGAGGTTGCTGCCGCTGCCGACTGGTCTGCCCACGCGGCCTTCAGCCCCCACCTCCAGCCGGCGCCCGTGCACACCCAGGAGGGCAGGTCCTCCGCATGCAGCACCACGCGCTCCGATATCCCCACAACCTCATCCTGAAACCAAACACAATGATAAATAAACAAATATTTGGACTGCTCCTGAGGATGCCTTATTGGAACAAAAATATTCAAGCCAAAGAATAAAAATAAAATTGTAAGTGAATTAAAACTGTTATTTAAAAAAAAAATGCAATGGACCTTTACTGTGTGAATCACCAGACCCTAACAAATATAAACATTTGGATGATTGGTAAATGGTACCAACCTATAATTCCTTGACTTATAGGTTGGCATGATACTGACAACCCATACTGTAAAAAATAGTTCACTCTGCCAATGTCACCCCTGTTTCAGGGAAGGTCGGCAAAGGTTGCAGGGTTTATGTTCATTTTAGGTTTGGATTTCAATTTGTAAGTATATGTATGCAGCATTTGAAAGCACAAATTTATAAGTTACTGTTTGTGGGCATGCATTTAATATGAATTTTAAATATTAATATTTCTTAGCAACTCATATTATAGATTATATAGATCTATAATTATATTTGGAGAGAGCTGTATATTTGTGTGAATTGCAACTAAAGAGCCCTGTGCAAGCTTGATCGTCGCTATAGCAAGTGCCAATTCTCAAGTAAGACCCATTTTCTGTAAGGCTGGGCTGTGAAGGCTTTTGGTGACCCATTTTTCTAAAGGCCAATGAATTTTTCAACCCAGCGAAAAGCATATTATTTGAAAATATAAATATTTGTTCTTGCTCCGCTGCGAATAATGAAAGAACGGTTGTATCACAAAGTAGGCAGCAAATAATTTTTGGAGAGTGGTCGTTAGCTCAGATGGTAGAAATGTAGAATTTAAAATCAAATTCTTTTTTATTATTAAACGTTGTTTTATTTTCACAATAATATTTTGAATCTCGAGTACTTTAAAAAAAAAAAAAAAAAATTAAATGTATAATGCTTGCATTCAATGCCGAATCCCAAGTCAGAAACCATTTCGCATTTAAGTGTTTACTGCAAACGCAAAAATAAAATACAGGCAAGGTGTAATCAACCTTCACAAAAACTGAGCTCCCGGTGGAGCTGGAAAACTCCCACTTCAACTGAAGGTGTTTGGTGTGAGGCCGGCCCCCTTGCCTAAAAATAAATAGGTCCCGAATCGCCACATGCGACCCCTTCGGGCATAACGCAGGCAAGAAGTTACACTATATGTGTAGCTTAGTTGTGTGTTTTTATCAAGACTCATCAGTTTTTTGGTATTTTATATTGATCTAATATTTTCTATAAACTGAGCTCCCGGTGGAGCTGGAAAACTCCCACTTCAACTGAAGGTGTTTGGTGTGAGGCCGGCCCCCTTGCCTAAAAATAAATAGTTCCCGAATCGCCACATGCGACCCCTTCGGGCATAACGCAGGCAAGAAGTTACACTATATGTGTAGCTTAGTTGCGTGTTTTTATCAAGACTCATCAGTTTTTTGGTATTTTATATTGATAAAGAAGTATGCAAGGACAGGAAGAAGTGGCGGCTAATCTGCAATGTTGATTTCTAATGTTGGTGTATTCATTTGCTACATTTTTTGCATAGGAAATTTTTGACTTTTTTTTGTATAGATTTCTTTGTAAGGTTTTGTTCTTTTTTATATTTAAATGTAATTTATTATTCATATTACTTGACTTATAGAGTCATATATATGAGGCTGACCACCCATACTGTAAAAAATGGTTCACTTTGCCAATGTCACCCCTGTTTCAGGGAAGGTCGGCAAAAGTTGTGGGGCTTATGTTCATTTGAGGTTTGGATTTTATTTGTAAGTACACATTCAGCATTTGTAAGCGCGAACTACACTTGTTGGTTTGTGGGCATACATCTGAGAGCTTTAAATGAATATATCCTTGCAACTTAGATTATAGATTATATTATATTATAGATTATAGATCTAATATTTTCTATTGAATACAAGTGATGGGTGTGACAGAGACAAAAATGGAAGGGAATGGTGAAAAAGTACTAATGAATGGTAAATTGTATATCTGGTCAGGTGTAGAAGATGGGAATGAAAGACAAGGTGTTGGCGTGATCGTTAGTGAAAATGTGAAAGGATGCATAACGGGTTACAAAAGAGTCTTCCCAAGAATCTTGATTGTTAAATTTAAAACAAGCAAGATGAGAATTTTCTTGGTAGCCTGTTATGCTCCTGTAGATTCAGAATGTATGGAGGTGAAAATGAATTTTTGGAACGAGATGAATGCAGCTGTGCGTGAAAGTAAGAAGAATGAATTCATTATAATTTTGGGTGATATGAATGGATGGGTAGGTAAGCAAAGAGATGAATGTGTGAAAATTGTTGGTCCTAGTGGACGAGGTGTAGTCAATGATAATGGGCGACACCTGATAGCTTTGTGTGCAGAGCACAGCCTTTTTGCATCAAACACATGGTTTCGACATAAGGATGTGCATCTGTACACAAGGCAGATTGTGGGAAGTCGCACAATCATTGACTACATCTGTGTGGATGAAAGACTGAGAGGAGCCGTAAGAGATAGCCGTGTCTATCGTGGGCCTGAAATAGGCAGTGACCACAATCTCTTATGCGCTAAAATAATGATTGGAGAAGTAAGAAAGAAGAAACGTAAGAAGAAAGTAAGAAAGCCAAGAATAAAAGTAGAAAATCTGAGTGATGAAAACGTGAAAGCGAAGTTGTTAGGTACAACAAAATATTTTGTGTTGGTCACAACAGCCTAGCAGGAATATACATATTGTCTATACCTAACTTCCTGCTGTCGACTGTCAATCTCAAGTGTGTCTTTTGTAATGTCATGTGTTGACAAATAAAGAGTGTAAATCCGAAGACAAGAAAGTATATGTTGGTAGAATAGATGGATGTCGTGGTAGAGGAAGACTGAGAAAGGTATGGATGGACCAAATATCCGAAATTGCGAATGAATGGAATATCCAGAGTCATAATTAAAGAAGAGCTTGTATGAAGAAGGTTATGACTCTGGAGGAAATGAAAGAAGTATGTAAGGATAGAAGAAAATGGCGGTTAATCTGTGATGTTGGCGGCTGGGGTTTGTTGAAGTAAAAAAAAATGGTTTTATGATTTAGTTTTTTATGTCCATGTAAGTATATATTGTTATTTATTGATTTAAAAAAATGTAATTTGTCATGTATGTTCCTTGACTTATAGGTTGTTATGCGGCTGACCACCCATACTGTAAAACATTGGTTCACTTTGCCAATGTCACCCCTGTTTCAGGGAAGGACGGCAAGAGTTGCAAGGCTTATGATCATTTGAGATTGGGTTTTTATATTGTAGGTCCACATGCGGCATGTGTTAGCGCGAAATTATACATATCTGCTTGTGGGAATGCATTTAATATAAATCTTCAATGATATATATCTTTGCAGCTTAGATTAGATTAGTATTGGGTCTGTGAATGTTTCATTATGGTTGTAAGCGCCATCTAGTTTCTGAAGTTGAAACTATTATTGCAGTTACATGTTCCGAAGACTCGAACCTTTGATTTAAAATTAATACACAGATGGCCAACAATGAGCAAAAATTCATTGATAATAATAATTTTACACGACATATTAATATTATGTAGGCATAGTAAATAAAATCATTTACATGGAAAATTCAAATTAATTAAATCAAACACGAAACTCACTATACAAAAAATATGATTCTTCATATGGAGAATATTATGTACTGAACTCATTAAAAATCAATAAACTTCATTTGATACACTGTACATATTCTAACCAATAAAAGAAGTCATATCAGCATTGCGCTCCTGTTTACTTACTTCATTCCTTCCTCCATTTTGAATTCTGTACGATACTTTCGAATGTTTGTTATCAAATTTATCGAGTTTATAGGTTGATCAGATTGGTAAATTTAATGGGGATCATTAAACTATAAATATTGTAAAAGAAAAAACGACATTTTCTTTCTTTAACAAGAAAGTAAAAATGAATTTAAGTTTTTTTTTCTGCGCGTAAAAAGATAAATGAAAGGGATTCGATAGACGTTAAGACTAAACGCAACTAAGCTACACATATAGTGTAACTTCTTGCCTGCCGGCCTCACACCAACCACTTTCAGTTGAAGTGGGGGTTTCCCAGCTCCCGGGGGGGGGCTGGTTCTCATTTCTTGTGAAGGCTGAGTAAACCTTTGAAATCGAACCCTTGCTCTCGGCATGGAATGCAAGCATTCTACCAATTGAGCTATCAACCTTTTTTACGAGCTTGATCGTCGTCGCTACAATGCGCCAATTCTCAAGCAAGACCCAGTTGCTGTAAGGCTGGATGGACCTTTGGTGACCGATCATTGGTAAAGGTTTTATGAATTGTAGCTCCTAAATTAAATGTCAATTTTAATTAGACTTTTAAGAAACAAATGTATTTTGAAGACATAAAAAAGATTATTTTTCTACATAATTGTGAAGAGGAATGCAATCCACCAACCTATTTTGCCTGGTCAGTTGTCTTCATGCGAAATCAGAAGCTTGTGTGCATGCAGTGGCATCTGTTGAACCAGGGTCGAAGTTATTGAATTGAAGAATAATGCCGTAATGATGATTCACAAGAATTTAAAAAGTACCTATATATAGCATAGGATAAGATATTTTTTTTTTACAAAAACGTTTTTTCTTAATATTAATGAGAGAGCCGCTGTAACCAAACTGTGACAATTTTGTTTTAATACAATCCGAGCGTCCACTTGAGGAAACTACGCTTCGCGCCGATTGTGTAGACAAAAATAATTATTACTTAGATATTTATACTTTTTAAACAACAACAAAAATGTATATAATATGGGCGATGCTGTTTTATGACTGCCGCTGAACTTAGCTGATCTGCTTATGATCTAAGCTGCAAAGAGAAATAATTATATCGTGCACGAGTATTTGTAACAAAATATTGTTAAAAAAAACAAGGCGCGTAAACTGCATTCCTTCCTTTATATATGTTTTTAAAAATAATATGATGATTTAATAAATTCAATTAGATACAACACGACAAATAATTTAAAAAAAACGGAGACAATTTTAAGATTTTTTAACGTTTATTTTATTTATTCTTTTATTGCTTATTAATATACAAAATATTTTAATTGAACTTGAATATTTTTTTTTTTTATAAAAAATAAATCTCAAGTCAATTAAAAGTTTATATTGTATTGGCACGCTAACGTACTGATACTCTCAGTAGATTGATAAAACAACTGATTAAATAATACCTTGAATTTGGCAATGACAATTATTCCTTATTTTATGATAATTTTAAATCTATTAATAATAACAACTAATCTTTAATGCATAGTTTGGACTGCATACATACCATAACTTTAAAGCACTTCCTCAAAACTTCAAATTTACGTTTAAAAAGGAGATTAACAATGTAACACAATTTAAAAAACAAATCTTATCATTTAATTCGGTCGGTGTTATGGCCGAGGGGGCAAAGTGGGCTGATCTTTCTAGCGTGATTGGAATAGAGTAACGTTGGTTCGATCGCTGCATATGTCATTTGACCATAACTTTGACCCTGGTTTAACAGATGTTATTGGGTAATTATTAATTAATAATTCATTAAAATAAACAGTAATGAATTATTAATTGATGATACTAATACCTGTTTCTGGCCAGGTAGAATACGTTGGTGAATTGCATTCCTCTTCACAAATCTATTTTATTAAAAAAAAAAAAATGAAGCAGTATTTTTAAAAAAAAACTAATTTATATGGGTTAATGAAAATCTTTTGAATAAGTTACGGATTTTTTTAAAATATGTTACGGGTTTAGTACATATTGTAAATGCTTCATTGATTTCTTCTTCCGCGAAAACGAATCATTTCCAATAAATTTGAGACAAAAAATTATATATTTAATTGATCAAATTTTCTATACATATGATAATGGAGTTATTTCTAAATTTATTATTGCTTGTGCACAAATAGTTTCTAAATTTTCTTTCTATAATAAATAAATTTAAGCATGCACATATATTTGGGTGCGTCGCGTAGTTTCCCCCGCTGAACAGATGTACCCAATATGTGTCGTATTTTCATGACGGGCGACCACTCACACATACACACATACACACGCACACAAAGTTACTCAATATTCGACTTTATATTTGCACGTTCCACCAAAATTTGTATAAATTTTACTGGACTTGATTTTTTACTATGTATGATACAGATTTCCTATTACTGATGAAAACCAAATTGTCTCATATCTGTGGGAATCTGTAATTGGCTCTTTATTACCTAAACTGCTTTAACCGTGTAGGTATAATTGCCTGTTGGTTTCATGGTTGGTTCCTCTAAAATATATGTAAAAAACGTACTTCAATTTTACCAGAATGATTTTTAAATGATTATCAGTGTTTTATCCACAACTCATAACTCATTGGATATCGCCGTCGAAATTTGTACCTTTTGTCTTGTGCGTGTGTCGCCTAATGATTTTCAGTGTTGCGACCCCTTCGGGGATAACGCGGCAAGAAGTTACGCTATATGTGTAGCTTAGTTTCGTTTTATTTTTATTTTAAGTAAGTATAATTTTTAACCAATATTAATATGCCTTAATCTCACAAATGTGACGTAACGCGGTAACGGTTACGGTAGCGTTCGTCAATAAAAAACACGCCCGACATAATCCTAAAATTGATTTATTTGAAAACTAATAATACCAGCGACTATAAAAACACACAATCTTAAGCAGCACTAATGTCTCTAAGTACACAATACACAATTGACAACAGATTCCGATATTTACCCTAATAATTCCAAGCTAAATCCCACTCAAAACAATCACGACAAGTTTACGGCTGAGACGTAGACCCTCTCAGAAGAAAATGAAGGTAGCGAATCAGTTTTTTAGTGTTTTCCTACTGCATCAAAGAGTTACCATACGCGAAAAAATACTTAGGGATGCAAGATTCTTGTCAGTTTCAATGAAAATGGTAACACACTAAAAGAAAAATTTCGGAACCAAAAATGGAGACAACCATTAGCAACTAATATTTCGTGTATAAATAAATAAATATTATTGTGGCTAGTACAGATAATAAAAGATACGTTACTAAGGTATATGAAAAAATACTCAACTTTATAAAAAAATTACAATTTTTTATCGTATCTTGCCATCAAAGGGTCAAAAACTGATTGCAGACATGTAAAATTTGTATGAGAATGGAAAAAAGGCGATTTTGTTTTATTTTTTAATTACATCGCCACTTCATGCTTTTTGCAGATTGTTTTTGTATTTCGATACGTTTTTCAAATACTTAACTCTAATAAATCTAGAATTCAGTAGACATCACCAGTTTTTATGAAAAAACTGAAGATCATTAGGCGACACACGCACAAGACAAAAGGTACAAATTTCGACGGCGATACCCTTATCCTTGACTGAAAATTGAGTTGAAACTAGACCTCGTTTTAGCCAAAACGTAGCTGAAATCACCGAAACAAGAAAACATAACGTCACAGCGTCTTTGAATTTGAACCCAGTACTTTATAGCCCAGAAAGCGGAAGAACAATTCACCAGACTTTTTAAAGAAAATTAAGTCTTACAAAAAAATAACATAGGGTTGAAAAGTAACAGTTGAATAAAGCAATAAATTGTCCAAACAAATAGTAGGTATGTTTGAAAAAACTGGAAAATAATACTTTCCCAGTTTTCTTCGGCATGACCGTACCCGGATTGACCAAAGCAATATCGATTCTTAAATCTACTTAATAAACCAATAAGTAGGCAAAGTGCACCGAGTAAAAATCAAACTAGATCTAAGCTTTTTTTGACATACGCTGAAAATAGCGCGTGGCAAAACACCATCTTCATATTGTAACCAAAAATATATTTTGATGTTATAATATCGCTCGTAAACCGAAGCAGTTGTAGTGTTGAGGCGTCATAGACTGGTGTTGGTTGGTGTGTGTCCGTGTGTGTAAGCCAGGTAGCGAAGGCGCACACACACGCACGCGATCAACGTCACAGGCGCAATGCACAATTCTGCATACACATGACCAGCCGACACGTGGTTAGACCGGAAATAAATTTAACGTACAAAAGTGAAATTCTTTCTGTTCGTAATTTTAGATATAGACGTATACCTACTTATGATTTTACGAAAAAAAAGTATCCCCTTTGTAAGTGTTGGAAGTGAGTCGGAGTGGAGTTCCAAAATTATTTTTTTCTCGGCAGGCCAACGTCACAGGTCTATAAAACTAGTGTCCTTATTATAATGATTGCTTTCTATTTGTAGCTATCCGGTCGGGTGACATCATTATTGTATTTTGTCCATGCTATTTGTGGGGACTGTATATACTGAAGAATATAAATTTAAAAATTCCTACACAATATTAACAAAGGCTGAATGATGAAAATGTGCGTTGTAATAATGCTTTTACGAGTCGGTATCAGAAAAGGTAGGGCATCGACACATTTAAAAAAATACCAACTACGTAAATAGCCAATATTTAACAATTCAAATTGGTACGATTTAAAAACATACAGTGCTATTCAAAAACCATTTGATCCATAGCTGATCTACGTATCACAGTTTTTTTTTGTATGGTAAATTCAGTGTAGGCTGCGGATGAGCCATGGCTTTGTTGTTAGAGAATAACATTCATAGAGTATTTCACACGAGGCCGGCCCCCTTGCATGCGAAAATAAATTGGTTCAACTGACCACATGCCTTATTAGTAAAAACGCGGCAACGTTTCACGATTTTTATCAATATTGTTATTGTCTCATAAAAAAGTTTGTCAACAGAGAAAACATTAAATAAACAACCTGGTTCAACATATCAAGATCAGAAGTGACTAGAACTAAAAATTCTCATTGAAAAATCCCTTTTTTTAATACCTATGAATAAAAAGTTATTGCCAGTAATTTCTACGGGAATCCGTAACTATCGACGTTTACCGTAACTTAGCACACACACACTATCACATAATACAGATGCAAATATAATACCAATGTATAAATAATTATATTGGGCTGCATCACTTCACCACGATAAGAGAAATAATATTATATGAAATGAAAAGGTACCATCCGCACCGCCTAGGCCCTTCATGTTGGGCAGTGGCAATTAATTGGTGCCAAGACTTATTTTTTATCCAAATATATTTTTTAAGTTTCTAGTTATTCAAAAGTTTTTATAAATTAAGGAAGTTTTTTTCTTCATACATTAACAACTGGCTAGATTTTCATAAGTGTCAAAAGTCGACGAGAATACTGATGTTATTTAATTATATAAATACATATATTTTTTTAAAACCGGTCAATTCATCACGTTTTTTTCAATCAAATTAGCACCAAATAAGCATTTTTTAATAAATACTCCTTATGTATTTAAAAGGCTCCTGCATTGCTAAGAGAAAAATAACTGTCAATCTTATTTCATTTCTCATTTGCTGTAAAAAAAACAGATCTTTAAAATTTGATACTTTTTATCTACCTAAGGATTCGGAAAACAATCCATAGACAGCAAAATTGTGAAGTCACAAAGTCAGAAAGCCAAAAAAATGTATTTTCAAATTTGTGTACATTTTTTAAATCAAAGGCAATTTATAACCTTTTTTTGTCAACCTTTGCCTTTATTCAGAGCTCATTAAACTCAAATTAAAAAAAAAATTGTATCAATTCATGAAATAACTTAAGATATATTCGTACATAAGAATAAGATTTTATAGCGAAAAACTATGTCAGATATATAAAAAACAAACATAGATTTGACGTAAGAATGAAAATGTAAGATATTGCTTATCAGTTGTGTGAATTTCGCAAAAACATTTTTATTATTTTATCATCTCCCCTGTTATGGCAAAAACTTAATCAATTAAGAATTCTTTCGGTGGAAAATGAAAGAAGCCATTGAAATTCAATGCATTTAATCAGTTGAAAAACTTCTGTATACAATTGTAGCGAAAGTTTCAAACTATTTATTTAATCTTGAAATTAAAAAATGGATTTTACTTATATAACTTTCACCCGATCGATCGGCAGAGCTTCTGCTCTCTAAGCGGAAAGCCTGGGTTAGGATCCGATGGTGCCAAGGGCACGATTTCCTGTCTCGGTTTTGTATCGTTACCTGGGTTTTAAAATCGGTAAGGTTTACATAGTCTTTAGAAGTAAGTACCTCCTGAGAATTTTCTTTTCGGGACATGGATAAAATCTTTGAAATAGTGCAAAGTTCGCATGCTAATTGAATCCAATATAGTAAGATGCTCTGTTTTTTGTGCATTCGTTTTTTTAGAATACACGTATCTGCCATAAAATGATAATTTGAACCTCCATTAGAATGTTTTTAACAAAATAAGAAATAATAATTTATCATCCTACACGCAACGCAACTAAACTGCACATTTAGTAAGACTTCTTACGGCAAAAAATATTTTTCTAGCGAGTATATGGCACGGCAAGGCCCCATTTCTTGTAATACCTGAGTAATCTTGATTTTGGAATTGAAATAAAAACCCCAAAGTGAAAGCAATTCACAGCATTGGTTTCCTCGCTGCAAATTACAGCAATTGGTACCGAAATTAAATTGTTGCCTATTTGACATTGTACCTGTATACTGAGAGGAAGATCTCGAAGAAAAATGGAGTGATTTTGGACTCAAAAGTGTAATATTTTAATAATTAAATAAAACTAACCATATAATTCAAAATAAAACACATCTAGATGCTTTTTTGTCGCTTGTTTTTCTGGCTTGTTGAATTTTTATGAGACTGACGGTTTTGAATACTCTCCCCCATTCGCGTCTATTCCGAGTCCGCTGTATCCTCACCGCGTGGCGTCTAATGTAACTTGGTTTTTACTTCTCCTATAGTCCGTTCACAAAAATAACGCGAGATGCATATTATTATTATTATAATTTATTTATTTTTGTTTACATTCTTCAAATGTAGTGTAGCACTAACATTTCAGATAAGAGTATGATTAAAAATGTATTATACTTATAATTAAATTTAATTAAATATTGTACTGTACCCTTAGTACGAGTTGCAAAACTTGAGTAATGTAAAGTTAACGGAAATTATTAAAGAGTGATTTCCCCCAAAATCTGCCGTTTTTGTTTGTTTGAACTTGATTTTCTTCATCACTGTTATTCTTTTGCTAAGACCTCAAAGTGTAAGAAACAAAAACGGCAGATTTTGGAAGAAATCACGCTTTAATATTTTCCGTAAACTTTACTTTTCTCAAGTTTTGCAACTCGTACTAAGGGTAGAGTTATGTCGCCGTTCTTTATAGATGAAGTGACCAACTGACTGAATTGCAAATTTTTACGGGAAATTTTACTATTTTATTTAATTATATCAAGGTCTTCATTAATTATACATTATGTGGCTTGTCACGCATTGCGCCCTCCGCGTTACTAGGCTAGAATAAAGTTATTATTTATGATTAACATGCCAATCCTTGTTAGTAAAACAAAAAGCATTTGTATTTTTTTGTGTAAGACGATAAAATATAAATAAAACCGTATTCATAAAAAAAATCTATAAAAACTCATAATGTTATGACTTATGAGTGATAGAATGATGCTTATATTAAAAAGAAAAAAAAAACAGCCTTAAATTTATAGCACATTTCATTTCGGCCGAAAGCTAGTACGTCGAATGGTCGTATTCCGACCGGAAAGCTTGGGTTCATAGCCTATGGTGTCGAGGAATTATTCTCCGTTTTTGGTTTTTGCCTATAGCAGCCCTGTATTATATGATGTATCTAAAATCGAAAGGGTATACTCAGCCTTCTAAGTTGAGAACCTGCTCCCAAGGGAACGGGAGAACCTTGATTTCGAGTCAAACGCTTGGAATAACGCTGGTTTCTTTATTTGTGAAAATAGTTGGATTCCACACATAATATAATTGATCATACAAAAAATTAATAATCACCATATATCAGCGAAAAATTGGTAGTAACCAAAATGCAAGCACCTTTTGAAATTACATTGAAAGGAAATATGGTTCAATTTCCAGAATGCAAAATACTTAGAAAAATAAATAGGGCACCCATTTTGAGTAAGTACCTACCGAGAAATAAATAGTTCATAAAAATAAATCAGAGCAAATAATTTTGGAAATTTGAAATATTAGTTTTTGACAGGAATGAAGTATGTGAGGAACTTACAGTTAATTTGAATGGAAAAAAAGTTGAAGTAGTGAATGAGTTTGACTATTTAGGAAGCAAGTTTGAGGCGAATGGTAAGATGACGAAGGAATTAGAGAAGCGTGCCAGCAAAGGAAGATGCGTGATAGGAGCGTTTGGTAGAATAGCGAAGAATAAAAGGATACCAAAGAAAATGAAAATGGCGGTACACAATTGTATATTGTTGCCGACCCTGATGTATGGAAGCGAGTCATGGACGGTGAATGAAAGAGAAGTAAATAAGGTATGCACCGTAGAAATGGCTCATTTAAGAAGTATGACAGGAAAAACACTGAAAGATAGAGTGAGAAACGAATGGGTTCTGAATGAATGCGGAGTAAAAGAAAGCGTGAAAGTGAAAGTTCAAAGAAGTGTGATGCGATGGTTTGGACATATTGAAAGGATGAATGAAGACCGACTGACAAAAAGAGTGTATAAAGGGAATGTAATAGGTAAGCGTGGAAGGGGAAGACCTAGAAAAGAATGGATTGATCAGATAAGTGAGATTGCGAATGAATGGAATTTACAGAGTGGAAACAAGAGAAGAGCATGCATGAAAAGAGTGATGAAATTAGATGAGATGAAAGAAGTATGCAGGGACAGAGTCAAGTGGAGGCACTTATGTGGAGGTACTGGCCACCCCTAGAGGAATGGCGGCAGGATACAAGACAAGACAAGACAAGAGTAAGTACCGAGAAATAAATAGTTCATAAAAATAAATCAGAGCAAATAATTTTGGAAATTCCACAAAACAATATGATATCATATTTTTACCCATATTCACAAACAACCCCATGTGTGAATTCTAAGTATATCATCGGCTGTTTGATCACCAATCAGATCCTTCGAATTCTCGCATCGCATTGAATCTTCATAGCGCTGTTTATGCATACGGTTATGAATGCTTGAAATTATCTATTCATTTACAAATTTGAAGCGATGCTGCAGTATGTACCCATTATATTGATACCCTCTCTTCAAAATCAAAAATGAGGAAGACTTGGTTGAATGTTTTACTTTCGTTTCTTTTTATTTTTCTCTTTTCAGTACAAGTTGTTACAGACAGAATCGGTCTTCGGGCCAACAGGCCGACAACCTTGTGACAAATTATTCCCTTTTTATTACAACTAAACACATAAATTTTGTTACAGTAAATTCGGCTCGGCCGGTGTCCTGCCGAACGCCGGCCAATCAGCGTGTAGGGTTAAGTTTTGTCAAGGAGTTCGACGGATGGCGAAATTCAGGGCCTACACAAAAAGTGTGCCGTATCAATTCCCACCATCTTCTGTTGACAAAACTTAACCCTCCTTACGCTCTCAACCCTTGCCACAGAATTTTCACCCCTGGCCACGGTTCCTTCATCCTTTTCCTTCTCTTCCGATGTTCGTGGAGAGGTGGTGCGCGCTGAAGGCGAGGAGTCGTATCCGGCGGCCTCGTGTACTGTTCGATCGGATCCTCCTCCTGCTTGTCGGGCGGTAACCTAAGCTGATTTGGGTGCACGTCTCTGCTGGTGCGGGGTGGCTGTTTCCTGGCCATCCCATGGCTCTGATTACTCTTCGAGACGGAATCCTCTAGCACGAGTTGTCGTCCACTCTGCACCTCCATGCTGACTGGTTTCAAGTTCCTCTTGATCGTGTCAAACGTCGAGTCTTCCACTTCGCACGCTTGCGGGTGGGATTCGCGTTGAAAGTACAGCTCTCTCTCCAAAGGGTCATCTTCCATGTCTCTTGGCAGCACGTCTGCCTCAGGCTGTACAGGCCTCTCATCCTGGCTAGGGCAGACGTGGCTGGATTCTGAAACTTCTGGAGCCAGTGTCTCTTCCACACGTTGAAACTCCTCGACTGCTCTCAGAGTGTCCTCAGGAACTTCCGCGTTCCTCAGCATGCTGACACTTGCATGCTCCGGTTCACCTTCATCCTGGCTTGATTCCGGTTGCGAAGGCTTCCCCTCACGGTCGGGGCAAGACCGGTCGAGATGTGGCCCTGAACAGTGCCAATATGACCGTGCGGTCTCTTGCTCGCTACCTGGCCGTGGCTGCCATGCCATTGGACGATTTTTCTGGCCTGGTGACTGCCTTTCGGTCTGATGGTGATAGGCTGCTGGCTGCCAATCCCCTTGTTGCTGTTCCTGGGCTGGCCATCGCCCTCCTTGCTGATGAGATCCGACGAGTGGATGGTGGTCATCGCTGCTGCCCCTGCTTTCACAGCCTGCCGCAGCTGCGAGAAGCTTGCTCCAGGAGGCGCTGGCGCTCTGAAGTCTCGCCTGGCACTGCGGCAACAGGAGGTCCATGGTGTGCTGGATGACCTCCTGCTCAGAGTGCGTGCTGCAGAAGCGCTTGGCCAGCGCTCTCTTCCTCAAGATGAATCCCATTGCCTCCTCCCTGAGCTCCTGCCGTCCATAGAGGTACAGGAAGTGGCCTCTCTCCCTCCTTGACTTGCTGTTGAATCTTCCCTCCAGGGCACATTCAACCTCCAGCCAGTCTGTCACTGGGAGCTCCGCCATCCAGGCAGCCGCTTCCCCCTGCAGCCAATCCATTGCCCACATCACCCATTCGCTCTCTGGGGTTGCGTTTTCCTTGAAGTACGCCAGGGCTGACTCCAAAAATAGCCCTGGGTCTTCCTCCGGCTTCCCCGAAAATGGCATGGGGAGCCGTGCCACTGGCGTCCTGTATTCATTGACTGAAGCTCCCTGCTCCATCAAGTCATCACAGGGCCGCACAGTCTTCATTGTCTTGCTTCTGGTTCTTTGTTGGGCGCCACAAGTCAGTCCTCCGGTACTTGGGTTGTCACTTTCCAAGTGACTTGGCCCCACGTTGGGCGCCAATTGATACCCTCTCTTCAAAATCAAAAATGAGGAAGACTTGGTTGAATGTTTTACTTTCGTTTCTTTTTATTTTTCTCTTTTCAGTACAAGTTGTTACAGACAGAATCGGTCTTCGGGCCAACAGGCCGACAACCTTGTGACAAATTATTCCCTTTTTATTACAACTAAACACATAAATTTTGTTACAGTAAATTCGGCTCGGCCGGTGTCCTGCCGAACGCCGGCCAATCAGCGTGTAGGGTTAAGTTTTGTCAAGGAGTTCGACGGATGGCGAAATTCAGGGCCTACACAAAAAGTGTGCCGTATCAATATATATTTTAATTACAATTAAACTGTTTCGTATGATGCAAACATACGACAAATAAACATTTTCGTAGCAATTTTAAAAGTCAGAATGAAATTTGTGAAATGGTAGAAAATGCATTTTTACAACAACAACAAAAAGATTTTCTATTCAACAAATCCAATGAATAACGCCGTTTTAATAAGTAGACGAAAATTTACTGGTTATTTAATATGATATTAATATGTTAGTATGTAGGCATTTAAAACAGCTTATCAATATTATGAGCTAACATATGGCACAGAACGACACAATTCACTCGTAGAGGCGTAGTTCAACGTTTTAGACCCCACGCGTGGCGTGTGTATGGTTTTGAACATTATTTTGAATTTGGGAGAGGGCACGTCGTGGAAGGCGTCATGAACTAGCGAGTGTGACCGGACAGCCATCTCCTGTGTATCTAATCACATCGTCATCCGGTTGATATTTTGTAAATCCTAAGTGTATGAAGTCGAAAAAAAAAAACTTTTTATAGAAAGAAAATTGTAGAATATAAACCTTTAACAAAAAAATAAATGGAATCCTTCAAATTGTATCGAGAATCTATTAAAATTTTACGTTTACTAGTTTAGAGAGAATTATAGATTATTATAGATTATAGATTATATACAGGCTTTATCCATTTTCCACACAAAAAAATAAAAACTTGTACTAACCATTGTTTGTGACAAATATATATTGCATTCCATCCAACTAACGTGACTGGCAAAGGTATGTATTAGTACATTAAGGCGTGTTATAAAGCTAAATCTGCCGTTTTTGTTTCTTACACTTTATGGTCTTAGCAAAATAGTTACAATGATGAAAAAAATCAAGAATGTTTATTAATTTTTTATCTTAATTATAAAGCTTGAACAAAATATATAACTTAAAAATTGCCACCACAAAAAAATATTTAAAAAAACGCGTTTTTTTTTACATTTTTAGTTTTTTTTTCGTGTGCTGTATTTTGGATTTTTTTTTTGCTTTTTAATTACAAAACTATACATTGTTTACGTTCCTTACTTAACCTTTTTTTATAATGTCAATATTTTGTGAGTAAATATGGAAAAACTGTGTTCTTTGGTTTAATTAAAATTTAATTCATTTAGTAGTTTCAGTTTTTCCATATTTACTCAAAAACTATTGACATTATAAAAAAATGTTAAGTACGGAACGTAAACAATGTATAGTTTTGTAATTAAAAAGCAAAAAAAAAAATCCAAAATACAGCACACGAAAAAAAGCTAAAAATGTAAAAATTTTTAAATATTTTTTTGTAGTGGCAATTATTCTTAGGTTATATATTTTGTTCAAGCTTTATAATTAAGATAAAAAATTAATAAACATGCTTGATTTTTTTCATTACTGTAACTATTTTGCTAATACCATAAAGTGTAAGAAACAAAAATGGCAGATTTAGCTTTATAACACGCCTTAAGATAGCATGAGTTCATCCTTCGTATAGAAAGGGTGCTGCCTGAAGACTTAGGCTACGCCGCGTCGCCAACGAAACGTCGAGAATAATTTAAGCTCTACCAAAACAGTAATTTATAAAACGGATATTAAAAAATATCAATAATAGTCTACTTTTTTACGTAAAAAAGAACGAGTTTTCGGTGAAATTAAATATCAACTAAAATTTTAACACAAATACAGCCCTTTACTAAATGTTAATTAAAAAATCAACAAGTTTTCCATCTAAAACGACTGCAAACGGTTCAATTAAAAAAATAACTTCATTCCACTTTTGGACATGTTTACTTACGTCTTTAATCTTGCAAGCAATGTGCAGTTTATATTTTTTTGAAAACTATTAAAAATGTAACGTCGCGATGCGTTATGAGTTGTGACGTCACGAAAGCCGTCACAGGCACAGCGGGCCGGCCGGCTACCTCCGGTTATAATCTGGGAGCGCGCGAGGAGGAAGCGTGCTCTGGCGGGAAGAAGGGGTTCGTGCCGGGGTGGGGGGGAGGGGCGCTGGTCGCCATGGTTACCGTAGGGAAGGACGCTCGCATGGGGGCGGCTCTTCTCAAACTTTCGTAATCTGATGAAAAATAATTTTAAAATATGTTATAGGCGCCTTTTCACACGGTCCGGTCCGGATGACGAATCGGAAGTCACGTTATGCATCCGGATGTATGTTAGCTTTCACACGGTCCGACGTGGTATGTCTGACGATCACATAAATTTCGCGACCGGATCCGGACAAAAACCGAACCGTACAAAAAAGGGAAGAGTGAAAAATGAGTGGCAATATGCAGCGATTGAAGTGGTGAAGAAAAAACGATCACTTTCACCAAAAACAGGCCAATAAAGGAATCATTTGGTAATTGCCCTAATTGGTAAGCTTAATCCATAATCTGAGTCGTAATAATATACTAACATACGCAAATAAATTGCACAGAATCTGCACTCGACTTTCTTGCAAAAATTAACCCACTGTATGACGTATGTAAAGCTATAATCATCTACCAGCTTATGCAGTTTCAATGAAAATATAATATATCAATAATAGATAAATTTTATTCCACCGCGGTGTGTACCTGCATACTCGTACAATATGGAAATATCCATATAAATTCTGAAGTCAATAAAAAATATTTGGATGATTTATTTGGTTAACGCCGTTTTGTGTGAATCACACCTCAAGAGCCCTCTGCGAGATTGGTCTTCTCTGGAAAAAGCGCCCATTACACAAGAAAGATCCTTGACTTATAGGTAGGTATGAAGCTGACCTCTAAACTGTACTATACTGTATCCTGCCGCCGTTCCACTAAGGGTGGCCGATACCTCCGCAGATGCGCCTCCACTTTTTTCTGTCATCACCTTTTTATACATACTCTTCTCTTATTCTCACTCTGCAGATTCCATTCTTTTGCAATCTCACCTATTTGGTCTAACCATTCTTTCCTCAGCCTTCCCTTTCCGCGTTTTCCTCTGACATTTTCTTTGTACACTTTCTTCGTTAGTTGTTCATCATCCATTCTTTCAAGATGTCCGAACCATCGCATCGTACTTTTTTGTACTTTCATTCTCATATTCTCTTTTATACCACACTCGTTCATCACCCAATCATTACGTACTCTATCACTCAGTGTCTTTCCAGCCATTGCTCTCAGGTAAGCCATTTCAACCGTACGTACTTTACTCAGTTCACATTCATTAAGCCTCACTTCCACCAACCAATATGCCATTGTAGACCGCCGATCTCATATTCTTTGTAAGTTTCCTATTTCTTGCAATTCTTCCAATAGTTTCCCATTACACTTCTTCCTCTATTAGCGCGCTTTTCCAATTCTTTCGTCAATTTCGCATTCGACTCAAACTTGCTTCCCAAATAATCAAATTCTTTCACGACCTCCACTCTTGTTTCATTCAGTCTTATCTCAATTTCCTGACATTTCTCAGCCCTCCCAAAGTGTAAAAAATAATTCACTTTGTCAATGTCACCCCTGTTTCAAGGAAGGTCGGCAAAAGTTGCAGGTTTTATGTTCATTTGAGATTTGGTTTTAATTTGTAGGTACACATTCAGCATTCGTAAGCGCGAACTTACACGTACCTGTTTGTGGGCATGCATTTGATATGAGTTTTGAATGTTTATATTTCAATGCAACTTATATTCTAGATTATTGTATCTGGATTTGCATACAAAAGTTAACATTTTGAAAGTATGTGTGGTCAGGCTCGTACCATTCTTTTAATGTCCACATAAGATTATAATGAAATTACAATAAAAATAACGTATTGGAAAACTGATGACAAAACTTAATTTCAATATATAGATCAAATAGAAAACAAAAACTATATTATCATGATCCAGTAGACTTTTAGATGACAGTTTGAGAACAATAGAAATAGCTCGTCTAAAAATAAGCAACTTCAAGTTAAAAATCCGTTATTTCTTAGGAAAAAAAGCAAATCACATTTCAAAATAAATTGATGAAAAAAAACACAAATACATCATTTATTAAATGACGTTCTATATTTACGCTTGCAGCATGCCTAAACCTGAACTTACACGTGTTTGCTTTGCATGAAGTATAAATCTCAAATGCTAAATAAATTAATCTTTGCAACTTCGATTACAGATTATAGAAGTTTGATAGCCATTGGTTCTCTATAAGTACTTGTAATAATACAGAACTTTGGCGAAATAGGGTGTTTCAAAACTAAAACATAATATTAAATGCCGGGACTGTCTCGCTCGCTCTTATGGTGTCGAATGCATCACACATGCAAGTGGAAAAGAGACGGGCGTGTACGCCTCTAAACGAGAGAAAATAAGAATTTGAGGTATTTTACAATAAATACATGGAGCCAGATTAAAATGGATGAATTTTTAGGAATCCGATCTAACAAAAAACAAAAGAGTGGGAACAGAAATAAAAAAAGTGATATAATTGTGATTTTAGTACAAAATAAAATGATAAAATCCATTTGCAACGTAAAACATCAACAATAAAAGACTAATATTTTGTGATATTCATACATTAATTTATTTTTTGATCGCCCAACAATATACTTTCGTCAACCTGCTTGAAAATTGGGGTCGAAACAAATTATATGGATAAAAAATTGTGACGTTGCAGGGGAAAAGGCAAACAAATATTTTGTTGTCAGTTGCTAAGCATCCTTATAAGTTATAACATAGAACCTGTAACGTCTGTCCATTTATTATTGAACCGAAAACTGCTAGCTTAAGTTTTATTTATGAATACAAATGTTTTATTGAAATTGCCATTGTTTACGCACAACGGGCCCATATTTAGATATCATTTCATTATTAAAATAAAAGTATGTCATTTAATTTAATTAAAAAACAAATCAATATAAAGTAACCGCTCACTATAAAAGACTGTTGCCAAAGATCAACATTTGCATTGTTTAACAAACTTATGGTCTTTCATGAATAAATAAATTGCAAATACGATAGTTAACGAGGTATCTGTCCAAGTCGCTGTAATATGAGGGCCTGGGGAATCCTTCATCAAGATGACACCACGGAGCCCAACAGTTAATGGATCATCTTCGGATCTGCCCGGCCTGTCCAACAAGCTGCTCACTGGCCGACCTAATGGAGAGTAATGGTGAAGCAGTGGATGTTGCCCGACACTGGGCAAGAGTAGTGTAGTGTCTGACACGACGAAGATGTATTTTTTTTACAGAATGCTATTTTTTACGATATTTTTTATTCAGCTATGTGACGTTACCACGCGCTCAGTTTGGACTCGTTGTCAGTATGAAGTTTTGTGAGCTAGTTTCCGCCAGTGCACGCCAGGACGGCGACGCGTAAAACAGGAGCTGGCAAATCATAATTTTATTTTATTTATATTTTATTTAATGTGAGGATTAGTTAATTTTGTATGTACACATGCAGCATGTGTAAGCGATAACTTAGATGTGCCTGCGTGTGGGCATGCATTAAATATGAGCCTTAAGTCAATATATATTTGCAACATATAAATGTATATTGATTTACCTCCACACATTTCATGTGCCTGAGACAGAGGTTTTAAATTTTCCTGGAAGAGTCGATATATTCAAGCGTAAAAATCAACATTTTTAATTCTAATCTTCACCAATTCCGGATAGAAATATGCTGAGATGATTCGCAAAGGCTCTGACCATCCTTAGTGGAGATACCAAGAAGTTACAGGTACAGCAGTGCTTATCAAACTATAAGAATATTATATTAACGTTATTTATTTTTACTTAATAATACACCTATTTTTTTATTTTATCTCAGAACTGAAATATATTTTACTATTTGTAGCTTAGTACGCTTTCAATTAATATCAACGTGTCCCTGAAGAACAATATTATTATTCAGCTGATATAATATTATTTTATTATCATTATCATCATGGCAAATAGGTACATGTAACATGTTCACTACAATACCTATTTATAAAGCTATTACACAAAATGTATATACACCATTCGACTAGCGAACGATTTGCATAACGTTGTTACACGAATGCGATAAAAAAATTATAGAGAAAGATGACTCATTGCTCTAGAAATCCTATAAATTCACAAAAATTTAGAAAGTATTATTAATAAACAAATATCTAATCCTTCTACAAACAGCACCTATCCGAAAAAAATGACGTTCACTTTCTTTTCCCTGCCTTGATTTTTGATCCTTTTGTTTTTACTTTAGTAAGCCTCTGAAGATTGACGAATAAAGTACGATAGCCCTTAGGAAATTCAAATCAAATAAACTGTGAACATAACATTATGTTTTTCATAAAAATATATTTTTAAATTAGTATTTAAAAAATTGAATTATCACTTTGTAGATGTAAAAACTTGAAAAAAATTATAGAAGCATGAATTGAACGAATGTATAGAACAATTCATTGACTTATAGGTTGGCATTAGTCTGACCATCAATACTGTAAAAAAAGGTTCACTTTGCCAACGTCATCCCTGTTTTAGGGAAGTTCGGCAAGAGTTGCAGGTACACATGCGACCAACGCGAACTTGCACGTGTCTGATGTCAGATGTGGGGCATACGTATTAAATGAATCCTAAATCTTTGCAGCTGACATTATAGTTACTATAAATAAAGTGCATGAAAAATGTGTTTGATGCATACTACGTTCATCTACTCAACATTCATTACCACACATTGAATGAAGAAAAAAACAAGTTCTCTAATATAGATATAAAGAGGCAACTCTATGGAGAATATGACCACCTCTAGCGGAACTTGAAGAGAGTTGCAGCTACAGTAATTAAGAAATAAACGTACAAAGTGTGATTTTTTTTAATTTAATGGGGCTTCCACACGCTTGCCAACCCATCACAAGTCAAGCGCACAGTGTGTCGTCTAGAACATGCTAGCTGGACAAAATTTTGTCTAATGGACTAATTTTGTACAGCTAGCATGTTCTAGACGACACACTGTGCACTTAGCTTGTAGCCAAGCGCACAGTGTGTCGTCTAGAACATGCAAAATTAGTCCATTAGACAAAATTTTGTCCAGCTAGCATGTTCTAGACGACACACTGTGCGCTTGACTTGTGATGGGTTGGCAAGCGTGTGGAAGCCCCATAAATGAAATTGGCGGTTAAAAATATTGTCATTTTAAAAAATAATTAAGCTCACGCATTATAAGGGTTAAAATAAAGTAGCCAAACACTTTTTGGTAAAAACAACTCTAACCTGATAAAAATACATCAAATAAATCCAATTATGATTCAAGATGGTAAACGTTCGTATATATGAGAGTTCGTAAGTCAGAATAATCTCGCGGTGCATGAACGTGGTTGCTATAAATACTCACTTATATTGTAAATCAGCTAGTATCTACATAACAAGTAAAAATAATAGTACCTACTTTATAAGATGGCGGCTTTTTATGAAAATTAGAACGAGAACGTGTGTGTGTGCGTTTTGTTTGTCTTTTAAATTGGCAGCTGACACTTAACAAAGAAAACAAAAATATATTGTGCTTTAATACCCTGATACGGCACACTTTTTTGTGTAGGCCCTGAATTTCGCCATCCGTCGAACTCCTTGACAAAACTTAACCCTGCACGCTGATTGGCCGGCGTTCGGCAAGACACCGGCCGAGCCGGATTTACTGTAACAAAAATTATGTGTTTTGTTGTAATAAAAAGGGAATAATTTGCCACAAGGTTTGTCGGCCTGTTGGCCCGAAGACCGATTCTGTCTGTAACCTGTAACTTATACTGAAAACAGAAAAATAAAAGAAACGAAAGAAAAACATTCAACCAAGTCCTCCTCTTTTGATTATTGAAGAGAGGGTATCAATTGACGCCGCGAACGTGGGGCCAAGTCACTTGGAAAGTGACAACCCAAGTACCGGAGGATCGACTTGTGGCGCCCAACAAAGAACCAGAAGCAAGACAATGAAGACTGCGCGGCCCTGTGATGACTTGATGGAGCAGGGAGCTTCAGTCAATGAATACAGGACGCCAGTGGCTCGGCTCCCCATGCCATTTTCGGGGAAGCCGGAGGAAGACCCAGGGCTATTTTTGCAGCACGCACTCGGAGCAGGTCATCCAGCACACCATGGACCTCCTGTTGCCGCAGTGCCAGGCGAGGCTTCAGAGCGCCAGTGCCTCCTGGAGCAAGCTTCTCGCAGCTGCGGCAGGCTGTGAAAGCAGGGGCTGCAGCGATGCCCACCATCCACTCGTCGGATCTCATCAGCAAGGATGGCGACGGCCAGCTCAGGAACAGCGACAAGGGGATTGGCAGCCAGCAGCCTACCACCATCAGACTGAAAGGCAGTCACCAGGCCAGAAAAAGCGTCCAATGGCATGGCAGCCACGTCCAGGTAGCGAGCAAGAGACCGTACGGACATGTTGGCACTATTCAGGGCCACATCTCAACCGGTCTTGCCCCGACCGTGAGGGGAAGCCTTCGCAACCGGAATCAAGCCAGGATGAAGGTGAACCGGAGCATGCAAGTGTCAGCATGCTGAGGGACGCAGAAGTTCCTGAGGACACTCTGAGAGCAGTCGAGGAGTCTCAACGTGTGGAAGAGACACTGGCTCCAGAAGTTTCAGAATTCAGCCACTTCTGCCCTGGTCAGAATGGGAGCCATGCAGAGCCTGAGGCAGACGCGCTGCCAAGAGACATGGAAGATGACCCTTTAGAGAGAGAGTTGTACTTTGAACGTGAATCCCACCCGCAAGTGTGCGAAGTGGAAGACTCGACGCTTGATGCGAGCAAGAGGAATCTGAAACCAGTCAGCATGGAGGTGCAGAATGGACGACAACTCGTGCTAGAGGACTCCGGCTCAAAGAGGAATCAGAGCCATGGGATGGCCAAGAAACAGCCACCCCGCACCAGCAGAGACGTGCACCCAGATCAGCTTAGGTTACCGCCCGACAAGCAGGAGGAGGATCCGATCGAACAGTACACGAGGCCGCCGGATACGACGCCTCGCCTTCAGCGCGCACCACCTCTCCACGAACATCGGAAGAGAAGGAAAAGGGTGAAGGAACCGTGGCCAGGGGGGAAAAATCTGTGGCAAGGGTTGAGGGCGTAAGGAGGGTTAAGTTTTGTCAACAGAAGATGGTGGGAATTGATACGGCACACTTTTTTGTGTAGGCCCTGAATTTCGCCATCCGTCGAACTCCTTGACAAAACTTAACCTTGCACGCTGATTGGCCGGCGTTCGGCAAGACACCGGCCGAGCCGGATTTACTGTAAAATTTTTTATGTGTTTTGTTGTAATAAAAAGGGAATAATTTGTCACAAGGTTTGTCGGCCTGTTGGCCCGAAGACCGATTCTGTCTGTAACCTGTAACTTGTACTGAAAACAGAAAAATAAAAGAAACGAAAGAAAAACATTCAACCAAGTCCTCCTCTTTTGATTTTTGAAGAGAGGGTATCAACCCAATATGGCACTTTTTACAAGCTAATCAATACAAAAAGATTATAAAATGTTCCTATAATTTCATTTAATTTATACAAAACGAACCAACTTTTTCATTACCACCCAACTTTCTTCATAAAAAAAAGTTTTTTGGTAACTACTTATTATATTTTTTAGTTGAATCAAATGTATTTTGAGTAACAAAACTAAAGAAGTTTATAAAATGGACTCCAGGCAAACATTCTGAATTCGATTTTTTCTCGGCTGGCAAACGTTACAGATCTATGTAATATGGTCCTTAGAAATCAATAATAAAATATTATTCAGTCCCTTTCTCTGCAACTCAGCCGAGTTCCGCCGTCACATCTGTATCAAAATATGCGCGGACTCCATGGCAAACGTACCATAAATCAATCCATACACACTTCAGTAAAATTCGCATTTACAATCCACAAATATTCAATACAAAATAATACAATTGAAATTGCAATTATTTGACTTCTTTAATTAATATTGAATTACAAAAAATGTTTTTACCCACTCACGGAAAAAAAATGAATTAGAACGGAGTTTAGCGTTGCTTTGCGAGGCGCCATCTTGTCAACGCGGAGAAAAAAAAACAGAAATAGGTAAACGTAACAAAGAAAAATATTACTAAATTCAATTAAATTAATTACACATGGATTATTTTTATACCATCTATTCTTTTAAACTTTTATATGAAATTAAAACAATAACTATTTTAGGTATATAAGTAAATAAGTCTTTACACTTTAAAATATACTTTGAATTTAAACTGAAATTACAAACGTTATGTTTACAATTTTAAATTTTTATCAATTTTAGAATTCTGATACAAGACAAACTGTTTTAGAGAACTTATTTTATACACACAGTTTCGTGGGTGATGTAACCAACGTCCTCAGCAGACACCGTTGTGCGTAAATCAAGAACTAACAGATCATCATTTTAAATTAATTTTATTTGCATTCGGAAACTGGTAGCTATAAATAAAAAATAAAAAAACCGAGTTTACGGATTTGCCTGACAACCATTCGTTGTTACTTTTTTTATTACTTTTGCTTTTTTTAAATAGTTTTTAACATTTTTAAGTGAAAGAAAAAGAAGCATAATCATCTTTTGGACATAATCTAATCTAATCTAATCTAAGCTGCAAAGATATATATCATTTAAGATTTATACTAAATGCATTCCCACAAGCAGATATGTATAATTTCGCGCTAACACATGCCGCATGTGGACCTACAATATAAAAACCCAATCTCAAATGAACATAAGCCTTGCAACTCTTGCCGTCCTTCCCTGAAACAGGGGTGACATTGGCAAAGTGAACCAATTTTTATATTATGGGTGGTCAGCCGCATAACAACCTATAAGTCAAGGAACATACATGACAAATTACATTTTTTAAAATCAAAGAATAAAAATAACAATATATACATGGACATAAAAAACTAAATCATAAAACCAAATTCACTTTAACAAACCCTAGCCGCCAACATCACAGATCAACCGCCATTTCTTTCTATCCTTGCATACTTCTTTCATTTCCTCCAGAGTCATAACCTTCTTCATACAAGCTCTTCTTTTATTATGACTCTGGATATTCCATTCATTCGCAATTTCGGATATTTGGTCCATCCATACCTTTCTCGGTCTTCCTCTACCACGACATCCATCTATCCTACCAACATATACTTTCTTCGTCAGTCTTTCCTCATTCATTCTCTCCATATGCCCAAACCATCTTAACAAACTTCTTTTAATCTTCACTTTCACACTTTCTTTTGCACCACATTCTTTTCTTACAAAATCATTCCTCACCCTGTCACTCCGTTTTTTCCCAATCATACTTCTTAGAAAGTCCATTTCAACAGTATGGACTTTACTAATTTCACTTTCATTCACCGTCCAGGCCTCGCTTCCATACATCAAGGTGGGTAAAAGTATGCCACTGCGTACCGCCAATCGAGCATTTTTAGAAATGTTTTGATTTTTGGCGATACAAGCTGTGGCACCCAGTACACACCTGCCCTTCATTACTCTTCTTTCAAGTTCACCTGTCATTCTTCCATCTTTCTCAAACTTACTTCCCAAGTATACAAACTCATTTACCACATCAACATTCATTCCGTTTATTCTAAATTCGTAGTTCGTATTTTCTTCATTTCTTTCAAAAATCAAAACTTTCGTCTTACTTGCATTCAATTTCAAATAATTACCTAGCAGAGCTTCGTTCAATCTAGAGAGCATCGTTTGCAATTCTACTGCTGAGTCCGATACAAGAACAGCATCATCCGCATACAGTAGAACACTCACTTTGCTCTCTCCTATCATTAATCCACAATCATCAAGTCTAGCATCTCGAACACACTTGTCCATGACTATGTTAAATAGCCATGGGCTCATCACACATCCTTGCCTTACACCCTTAAAAACTTCAAACCATTCACTATACTCATCATCAATACGAACACATGCTGTACTATTTTCATAGTTTGCATGCACCGCACCTAGGAGAGCCCCATTCACTCCGTATGCTTTCAAAACATCCCATAACATACCTCTGTCTACTGAGTCAAAAGCCTTTTCCAGATCTACAAAGGCCGTGAACAGCTTCCGCCTCACCGACAATTGTTTTTCAACAAGTTGTCGTAGAGTAAAAATCTGATCAACACAGCCTCTACCGGCCATAAAGCCGGACTGTATATCGGAAATCCTTTCACTAGTAGTCAGAATCACATTTTTTATAATCACCTTACAGAAGACTTTTCCTGGTATACTGAGTAGACTGATTGGTCTGAAGTTCTGACAGTCTTTTTTGTCCCCTTTACCTTTGTAAATGGGAACAATGACTGCCTTCCTCCAATCCATCGGTACTACTCCTGCATTCACACAAAGCTTACATAATTCGTACATCCAATCTATCACGCATTTGGACATAAGACTTTTACAAAAAAAAAATGTTACCCTGTACGTAAATAAATAGGCACTAAATATGAGACTTATTGAAAAATAAAGAGCTGTAGCTAATATTTGAAGTATACCTGTGACGGAATAAATATCTAATACGACACGTAGCTAACAAAATACGTCTTTTAAACCCAGTGTACAAACCGTCACAGTTCGCAGTACACTTTTGTTTGCCTTGCGGCAGACAGGCAGGTAGATACTATGATATTTCCTAATTTATAATTATTATAAACATTATTTTTCGTATCCAATGATAAATATCATAATAATACCTAATAATATTATTAGGTGCTCGTGGTACATGTACCGTACAGACAGCATTGATAAAAAGCATTTTATTTTATAAATAAATTAAATACCTACTTCTGCTGCTGTACCTACCTACCTAGCGTAGGGATGGGATTGGCAGACACATTGTATCAGTTACCTACATTTTACAGCTTTCTGTCACACGTTATTAAAATTAATAAAAATAAAATCCTTTTACATACATAGAAAAATTATAACTCATTACAATGAGTAAATTATTTTATATCACTTTAAATTTTGTGTTATTTTAAATTAATTTTTAAAGTAATTCTTAGTTTTTCACTGTTATTTAAATTGTATACTAGGAAATGTCTTTTTACGAATTATCATTTACAAATCTTAAACGTTATAATATTTTTAAGGGTTTGGTGGTTTCCACAGTGAAAGTCCATTGTATATTAATTAAATAAAACACAGTTTTAATTCACATTTATTCTTTTAACTTTATCTAACGTTTTCGCCTACAAGGCATCATCAGGACAATATCCTGATGATGCCTTGTAGGCGAAACATTTCAAGTTCCTTAACCTACATGTTGGTATGAGGCTGACCACCCACTGTAAAAAAGGATCACTTATACCGATATCACCCCTGTGTCAGGTAGCAAGAGTAGCACGGCGTATTCTCATGTGTGATTTGTTTTTTTTTTATTCTGTAAGTTAATATATATTATGCATTTCATTAAAATTTAATTAGCTTTAACAAGTTAAAACTGTTAGAAGTCACACGTTAAACAAAAAGATGCCACGTGTAATCGTTTGAAATAAGCTATCGAGTATTCGGGATGGAATAAATATTTGGTGACGGTGTTGATGCGGCCCAGCACTAAGGCCTAACTATTCTTGTTTCGCTGGTAGGTATGCCGTGCGATGCCACGTTGTAGGAGCGTCACCAAAAACCGGTAACACTGTCGAAGGACAAAATATATGTCCGCTTAGTTCTTAATTATACGTTTATTGCTACTTTTTCAGATTATTATAATTACTTACAAAAAAAAAACAACAAAAGACGGTTAAATATAAATTTGGGAATATTTTATGAACAGCCCTTTTGACAAAGCATGAATTGCGTCCGGTGTGACTATGAATCATCGGACAAAACATGTTGAACCTTTCATATATCCCCACACACTAATTAACTTCCGATCCGGCAACGAATAGAAAAAATACTTACGACAAACCAAGCAGAATCCATGCTGTGTGAAAAGGTTCTTACAAGCCGCGTTAATACGGCTGGATGATATTTTCTCAACAATCATTCATCTTCAAGAGTAATATAATTGTATAAGATCAAACCCCAAATATCACCACAGATTTTGATAGGAAAAAAATTAAGTACCTACCACAGATTCTTATACATTAAAGTCACGTAAAGGATCACAAATATGCTGAAGGTGTGCTTAGATTTTTTAAATCAGAATAAGACAATTAATACAAACGTCCGTCTTTTCATAAAAAAAAACGATAAAAGGCAATTTAAAGTACTTTTTGTTTAATCTCAATTTTTTTCTAGGTGTTTTAAATTACTATTATTATTACTTAGGTTATAAATTAAAGTGTAAAACCCATCTTTAATCTATAATTTAAAATCTAAATTGCAAGGATATACAAACATTTAAATATCATGTTAAAAGCGTGCGAAAAAACAGACACGTATAAGTTCGCGCTTAGAAATGCTGCATGCATATTTACAAATTTAAATCCAAGCCTCAAATAAAAATAAACCTTGCAACTTTTGCAGACTTTCCTTGAAACAGGGGTGACATTGGCAAAATGAACCATTTTTTAAAGTATGGTTTTTCAGCCTCATGTTAACCTATAAGTTAAGGAATGTGATAATTATAAAAAATATTTATAAAAACACCTCGAATATAAATCAAAACTTATCACAAGCGGAGATGCGGAGGCCAGCATCGGCGGATACTTTTATTTGGATATGGAACATTTTCAACAATATAAACTGATGCATATTTCTTGCATATTCAAATGAAAACTCGTTAAACCCATAGCGATGACAAAAAAAAACATTTGTAAGTAAACATGCAGCATGTGTACGCGCGAACTTACACGTGTCTGCTGGTGGGCGTGCATTAAATAAGAGCCTTAAATTTTAATATTTTTTTGCAACTTTGAATATCAATATAATATTACAATTTCAATATCACACTTTGAATATCACAATAACAACTTTACATTATTTATTAGCTCCTAATTTAACATTTGATTATTCTCAATCTATAATCTACTGTCCACATTTAAGTATTTTATGTTCCTTGACTAAAAGGTTGGTTTGAGGCTAACATCCTATCCTGCAACTTAGATTATAGACTCAGAGATATTTAAAGTTTGTTTCAGTAATTTTTTCAGTAATTTAAAATATTTAATTTGTAAGTGATGACGCCGCGGTAAGGTTGTGTCGTTCCCTCGCCATAGCACATATTCCTGATCCGCGGCGTGCAACGGCGGAAACTAGCTTCAACCAGAACACACAAAAATAAACATTAAAATAATACAAAACTTCACTAATATACTCGCAGACTCATGGTAAACGCAAGGTGGTGGGTTCGATTCCCGACGGAGCACACAATAAATTAAAGTACTCACCTCATTGGATTAAAAAATCATCTGCCTTTAACTAGAACTGGTCGTAAAAGTTCGATCCAGCCTAAGAGCAACTGGGTGTAGTTTGAGTGTTGGCACTTTCTTGGGTGTCCTATATCGATACCCAAGCTCGCAGAAGTCTGTCACCTAATAAAATCGTCTTACAACTTCCTGTATTAATATCAAAAGATAAATGTATTAATGAAATTGTTTCATAAAAAACAAGTTTGTTAAGATTCATACCTATAACTTTAATAGAATATTTGAGATCACACTTCACATACACACACGCTACCAAACACTTTTAAGTTACCGATTTAACATGATGCATGTGTATGTTCGCATTACATTCACAAGGATAAGTTCTTCAATTAAGCATAATTCTCTTAATCTAATTAAAATCGAAAGGCGAAATGATAGATTTGTTAGTATTTGCATACGGATTAAATACTAAATAGTGTATAAACTTTAGGTACTGCTTGTTAAGATGCTTTACAAACCAAAATCTAAGATAAATCGACTAAGTTTTTATTTAAACAAATATATTTTTACTGCTTTTTATATCAACCTAAAATTTATTTTGAGAGAGAATCTTATGCGACATGTTTTTTGAAGAAATATTCGACATTTGGAAAAAAGAAGAAGCAGTCAATCAATTGAAATTCTATCTTTTGAATTGAAAACATGTATTTTTACTAATTATTATTTATTTTCTTTTACTACTTTAATTAAGTTTTTTGTTTAGGATATTCTATACATGTTATATTTACGTATATATTTTTTTATAATATTGTATCGTATAAGTGAAGGTACGTAGAGACTTGCATGAACCGAACAGTAGGGTTCCTCGAATGTTGACTATTGATTTTAAGAAAACAAACGCCTCTATCAAGCCTAACACACAGAACTGAATAATAATTACTAGCATCTAGGTATCTGAAAATAAGTTGTCAAATAATATACTCCTAAGCATCACAATTAATGCGATTGATTCAGCCTAAAATTAACTATTTTTATAGAAGGAAAAAGTTACTTGATCTAATTGTACTAGAAGATAAATAAGAACCATCAAAGTCCCCTAGCTGGGCAGCTAGGGGAAAAGCAAATAAATATTTTGTTATTGGTTGCTAAGGACGTCAATCCCATACAAGACTGACGTGTGCTCGCCGAGAAAAAAGTTCCAAATTCAAATATGTTCCGAGTCCATTTTCCAAAAAATTGCAGTGATGTTCGAACATTTTTGAATTTGAAACTATTTTTCGGCGAGCAAACGGCAGTCTTGTATGGAACTGCCATCTTTAGCAACTAATAACAAAGTATTTGTTTGTCTCTTCCCTACATACATTATTGTCAATTTCAATTCACGTACGGACCTCATTTTTGACTGACTGTAATTTAATTGTTAAAATTTAATTATAAACTTATTTTCAAACCGTCAGAAGTTGGCTCATAAAATTCTTTTTAATAAATAATTTAAAATAATGATCATTTTTTTAATCTACACATCTAGTGTAACTTCTTACCTGCGTTATCCCCGAAGGAGTCGCATGTGGCGCTTCGGGACCTATTTATTTTTACAGGTAAGGGGGCCGGCCTCACACCTACCACTTTCAGTTGAAGTGGAGGTTTCCCAGCTCCCGGGGGGGCTGGTTCTCATTTCTTGTAAAGGCTAAGTAAACCTTTGAGATCGAACCCTTGCTCTCGGCATGGAATGCAAGCATTCCACCAATTGAGCTATCGACCTTTTTACGAGCTTGATCGTCGTCGCTACAAAGCGACAATTTTCAAGCAAGACACAGTTGCTGGAGTCATTGGTAAAGGTTTTTTTATGAATTTTTCAACCCAGCGAAAAGCAAATTTGAAAATATAAATGGTATAGTTTTTGTGCTCCGCCGGGAATCGGTAGTTGGATGAGGACTGTTTTAGTGTACATCAAGAGCCCTCTGAAAGTTTGATCGTCGCACTAGAAAGTGTCAATACAAGACCAAATTGCTGCGAGGCTGGATGGATTGATGGTGAGCGGTCGTTGGTAGAGACAGATTAAAAATTCCACCTGCCTAACAGGGAACGGTGATTGTTTTTAAATTCAATGATGTATTTTTTATGCACCGCCGGGAACTATACCAATTTTCGATGGAAAGTTTAAAATAATTATTTTAATGCAGAGTGAAACTAAAAGACGTTCTTGTTAGCATATTAAGCGTAAACGCGGTCCAGTAACTGGCACAGCACGAAAAGGGACTTAAACTCTTCTTTCCCTACGGCTGCCTCGGCTGAAAGTAAAATACGAAATGGAGGGGGTCCTCCGACACAGGGGTCCCCAACCAAAACCTATTTTATTTATTTATTTAATTAATTATATTTTCAAAAAATAAGAAAAACATATTAACAGCTTACATAAATGTGTACTTTTGATAGCCGTAAATATAAAAAAATGTACGAAAAGCGTGGCAAAGACGTAAAAAACAGTTATTATTGCTATTTTAGTTTAGATTTAACTAAAAGGTTGACCAGTGACCACCCATACTGTAAAAATGAGTTCACTTTGCCAATGTCACCCCTGATTCAGGGTCGGGCAAGAAAAGTAACGGGGCTTTTGTTCATCTGATTGTTTTTTATTTTGTGTGCACACATGCAGCATTTACAAGCGCAAACTTATATGTATCTGCTTGTGGGCATGCATTAAATGTGAATATAAATGTATATGTGAAGGCTTAGATTATTAAAAAAAAAAATTTAGTGAGAGTCCACGTGACCCTGACGATCCTGAGTTTTGAAACACATACATGGGAGGTGTAAGAGGTAGGCCCATATCATACGAAATGCATTCTACCCGGATTTTCTAAGGATTACCGGACAAACTGTGAAAGCTTTCATTAATCTCTAAGCACTATTTAAATTTTGAGCCGGCTACAGTTAGAAAAAACATACAGAAATCCGGCAGAATGCTTCAAGTGTGTAACGGGCGGCACAGTATATTATAATTTAAGTTCTAAAATAAATAAAATGAGGTTTAGCGAAGTCACAGTATATTTCTCAAGGTTTTGTATACCTGCTTAGCAACGTGCCACGCGGGAAAAAAACATTTGGGCGACCATCTTCTTGCTGTTTCGAAATCGGAGCGCGCGCACTAGCGTGCTGGTACCTACTTACTGCAGCCATAATATCCCTCTTAGCTATAATATTACACATACTTGCCTGTAATAATAATATGTGGTGTATCTCTTAGCTATAATATAACACATGCCCGTCAATAATAATTATACGGTGTATAAAATGTAATTTGTCGTGTGTGTGTGTTCCTTGACTTATAGGTTGGTATGCGGCTGACCACCCATGCTGTAAAAATGGTTCACTTTGCCAATGTCACCCCTGTCTCAGGGAAGGACGGCAAGAGTTGCAGGGTGTATGTCCATTTGAGATTTGGTTTTTATGTTGTAGGTTCACATGAGGCATGTGCAAGCGCGAACTTGTACGTGTCTGGTTGTGAGAATGCATGTAATGTGAATCTCCAATGTAACATATCCTTGCAACTTAGATTAGATTAGATTAGACCTCCCTAACCATATCAAAATAAAAACTGCCAAAAGTAAAATGTGGTGTACCCCTTTTACTACACCTTAACACACTAGCCTGAGCAATTATATTATTTGGCGTACCTCCGTAAATATAATGTAACGAAATGGCTACAAAATGGCATGCGACATTGGCTCAAATAAAATGTGGTGTACCTCCTTAACTATGCTACGACACATGTCCCAAAACAATTATAAGATTTATTCAGAGGCTTACATTTTTATTTTTTGTTGATGCAAGTTACATTATTTTTTATTTTTCTGTACGTGTAAGCTGTAGCTCCGCTGCAATGCTCCGTTGCCATTCCGTTTGAGTCTGCTACGCTGGAAACTTGTCTCCACTTCAATTTATCCTGACTACCTATGAAGTATGCAAGGACAGGAAGAAGTGGCGGCTAATCTGCAATGTTGATTTCTAATGTTGGTGTATTCATTTGCTACATTTTTTGCATAGGAAATTTTTGACTTTTTTTGTATAGATTTCTTTGTAAGGTTTTGTTCTTTTTTATATTTAAATGTAATTTATTATTCATTCATATTCCTTGACTTATAGGTTGGTATGAGGCTGACCACCCATACTGTAAAAAATGGTTCACTTTGCCAATGTCACCCCTGTTTCAGGGAAGGTCGGCAAAAGTTGTGGGGCTTATGTTCATTTGAGGTTTGGATTTTATTTGTAAGTACACATTCAGCATTTGTAAGCGCGAACTACACTTGTTGGTTTGTGGGCATACATCTGAGAGCTTTAAATTAATATATCCTTGCAACTTAGATTATAGATTATAGACCTCGAAATAACGAGTGAATGGGATATCCAGAGTCATAATAAAAGGAGAGCTTGTATGAAAAAGGTTATGACTCTGGATGAAATGAAAAAAGTATGCAAGGACAGGAAGAAGTGGCGGTTAATCTGCAATACTGATTTGTAATGTTGGTTTATTAGTTTGCTACATTTTTTGCATAATAAATTTTTGACTTTTTTTGTATAGATTTCTTTTTAAGGTTTTGTTGTTTTTTTTTTTCTTTTTATACTTAAATGTTATTTATTGCTCGTATTCCTTGACTTATAGGTTGGTATGAGGCTGACCACCCATACTGTAAAAAATGGTTCACTTTGCCAATGTCACCCCTGTTTCAGGGAATGTCGGCAAGAGTTGCAGGGCTTATGTTCATTTGAGGTTTGGATTGTATTTGTAAGTACACAATCAGCATTTGTAAGCGCGAACTACACGTGTTTGTTTGTGGGCATACATCTGAGAGCTTTGAATGAATATATCCTTGCAACTTAGATTATAGATAGATTATAGATTATAGACCTCTCTCACATCCATCACTATTTCATGCATCAGTCATCACCTTTGTACTTTCTTGGTAATACTTAATTAAGTTTATATATATTTTTTTTAACTTTCTGTAATAATTATTGACCCGTCCGTAGTCTAGCTATAACAATTGTGCTAAAAATACCGAATATCAGTAAGCACGTGTACTGCCGCGGGCTCGACAATGTGCCTCTCCAGATTATAATTCCCCAACAGATCGTCGGTCAACACGCAACATTCTTGAGTGTTCACAGATGGATAAAAATCAGCCGACGACGCGACGTAGAAACCTCAAAGAGTCATAGAAATAATGAGACAGCAAAGCATAAAAACTCTGCACAAAGAAAATCATTGATAGCACAGGTATGTAATAATATTAATTCTAGGATATTGAGGCTCTTCGCCACAAGCAGAAAGCAGAAATGTTACAAGAGCATCAGCATATGAGCCTCAATAAAAAACGTCATTAAAAGGACGCAATAATTTTGAATGTCAAGTGATCATCTGATGTAATAAAAAAGATGGAAAACTGGGGAAACAAACATCAACTTCTGCCCTGTCTTGGGGACCTTCGATTTAATAGATTGGAACTATGGAGAGTAAAAAAACCTAACAATCACGAATGAAGACTTGGAGGACGTTTATTCTAGGTATTTCTTAATATAAAAAAGTTAAAATATATGTTGGTAAGTAAGTAGGTACGTCAATATTAATGTTCTTCCATTGATTTATGCCGAATCAAGATGACAGCATGAGAAAATCATAAGGGGAACAAAATGAATGGATTTTCATTAGTTTGATATACTTGCATGATATGAACCCCTTTTATAGGCTTTTCACCGCTTACTTAATGCAGCATCCGCTACGCTACGCTCTTCTTCTTCTCCAGTTTCAATCGTAGGATTGGTTTGCAGCAATATCTTTTACTTTTCTTCTCCATTCTTCCCTGTCTTGTGCGGCTCTTTTTAGGTCTGCATATGTTGAGCAGCGCATGCCCACCAACAGGTCCTCCAGGTACTCCTGGCGTGGACGTCCCCTAGAGTTGGTCCCCTCGGTCATCCCCTCCATTATGGCTTGCAAGAGACCTTCTTGTCGTATTACATGGCCGATCCATCTTGCACGCCTTTCGGACAAAGTCCTGAGCAAGTGCCTTCCTCCTTCGATTCTTTGGAGAACCTCCTCATTTGTGGTGTGGTCTCTCCAGGAAATTCCTAGAAGCCTTCTATATGACCACATCTCGAAAGCCTCTAGTTCTTCGTTTATCTTTTTTGGATAGGCACCATGTCTCGCAGCCGTACATCAAGATACTCCATACATATGTTTTGATGAGGAGTAGTCTCAGTTTCAGGTCTATGTTGTTTGATTCTATTATTTTTGCTTTTTTATTAAATACAAGTCTAGCCTGGTGTATACGGCTGTCGATGTCGCTCTTTGACCGTCCGTCCCACGTTACTAAGCTTCTTGGCTACACATAAAGTCCAACTTTTTGCCGCGTTTTCCCCGAAGGCGTCACATGTGACGAGTGGAAACTATTTATTTTTACAGGTATTAAGGGGATCAGTCTTAGGCCAACCACTTAAATTAAAGTGGGGATTTCCCAGCTCCCGAGGGGGCTGGAACTCATTTCATATCGCTGCCTTAGTTCTTGTTTGCCGTATACGCCATTGAGAAAATTTTACATGAGCAATGTTTGCATGTGTAGGTACTGGACCAATGTGTCTTATGAAAACAATAAATTTATTTAAAAAATATTTAAAACAACTCTCACATTATCGAGTTTTACGGTTTTTCTTAACTCAGATTGTGTAGAATTTGATTCATAAGACAACTGCATGAAAAAGTTATATTTGACAAGATTGGCGTATACGGTAAACAAGAACTGGGGGAGCGATATGAAGGCTGAGTAAGCCTTGCCGGTATTTTATTTTGAATTTGAAATAAACCCCGAAACGGAAAAAATTATCGGTGGGATTCGAACTCGAGCTCTGGGCATGGAATGCAACTGAGCTATCGACCGGACATCCTCAAAGTGATAAAGTCAATATTCAAAATAGGAACATTGTCATTTGGATTAGCACACGGATAGAGTGAAACGTTTTGGTACAATGGCTAAAAAGACCAAAATAAGAATCTCCACCATTTGTGATCTGAAGCATTCATTTGGATTTTAGAACTTTCGTTCATCATTTACATTCAAGAGTCTGAAGATACCGCACACATCTATCAGTCGGTAGTTACCAAGGCCAAAAAGTACGTACTTCATCATCTTGACCGGTCCGTAGTCCAGGTGGTAACACTTCGGACTCGTAACTGGAAGGTCGTGGGTTCGAATCTCGGAGCACAACAAATATACCATTTATATTTTCAAATTTGCTCTTCGCTGGGTTGAAAAATTCATAAACCTTTACCAAAGACCGGTCATCAAAAGGTCCATCCAGCCTTACAACAACTGGGTCTTGCTTGAGAATTGGCGCTTTCTAAAGCGACGACCAAGCTTGCAGAGGGCTCTTGAGGTGTGATACACACAAAAACAGCGCTCACTGAATAAATCAGCCTAATTTTTACTTTATAGCAGTCCGAAGGACTGTTATAAAGTATTGTATTCGTCCGAAAAAAAAAAATGAGGTTTCCACGGAAATGAGTTGTCCTGCACCAGGACATGCAAAAAACCTAATTTTTTTTTTTTTTTTAAGTCCTCTCAAGACGCCTGCGATTCTTATAACTTACGTTTTATTTTTTATTCAAAATCTCTGAAGCATTGCTGAAACTGCTGACCCTAAATCTTCAAATTTAGATTGACTTTTACTCACCTCTCCATGATGTGCTCTTCCAGCAGGTGTGTTCTCAGGAAGAAAGTACAGCCTCAAGCTGACAAGAGTCTTATTGTTCGTCCTATCAGTCCATAGCAGTTGGAGTTCACCTACAGACACAATAAGTCGATATTGTCAATGATTGTCAGAGTCTCAAACGTCATTGATCGCAGGTTTGGTAGTTGACATGTCTTTAAAATACAATCGTGTACCCAAATTCGGCAAAATTAGATCAGCTTTAGCTTTGGAAATGAGTTTTTTTTGGGATTGAAAGAATGCTTGGTCTATGTACACAAAAATATCGATGTTTCCATTTATAAGATGGATAAAAACAATAATATTCCACAAAAGCAACTCGAAAACTCTAAAGGACGGAACAACAACTACTTATTGATCACTTCAAGATTTTAACAGATATGGCATCACAAACAATAAGAGAACCACTAAAAAAAAGATGGAAACATGATGGATTGAAGAACTGTCTTTAGTCATCTACTGAATAATGCTTTTCCGTCATCATCGTCTGTTTGAACAAAATGCGTTGGAAATATGACATTTAGATTTGAATTAAGATTTAGTCACCTATGGCCATCAGCTCCGAGTCCTGCCACAGTTTAACGAAGAAGAAATCCCCAATGGCGAGGATAAGCTCCTGCTTTGTTTTTGTGACCTTGAGGGCCTTGTAGAAGGAGTATGGACCATGGTGGCCCACTGGTGACCCCAGCAACTGTTGACAAAGACAAAATCATCGATTAGAAATCTTCGATTTCAGCAGTTTGGAAAAGCCTTTGGGTACAAATATGTATGGTGAATCCTAAGTACAAGAACAGTAAACTTCTGATTATACGAAGCCGAAGCGTTAGATTAAGAACGTTCACGCAACTAAGCTGCACATATAGGGCAACTTCTTACCGTGTTGTCCCGTAAGGCTCGCATCTGAGCAAAGTGAACGAATTTTTACAGGATGTGTGGCCAGCCTCATACCAACTAGGTACTAAATCAAGGAATAAAAAGTATCAATAAATTAATCAGATAAAAAACAGTTTTAATGAAAAAAAACGATAAAATACAATAATAAAAAAGACCATGTAAAAAAATATAAAGAATAAAAAATGGATAATACTGGATGTAAAAAATCTAAGAAAAAAAAATACAAAAAAGTCACATGTTGAATACAATTTTATGAAATAATTTAGTGAGCGTATTACAATGATAATAATCATCATTACGGGTTTAGCTCGGTTGGGGTTTGCTTGCTTCCTGCCCCGTGCAAATAATCCAAACGCACCACCCTAACACAATCAATACGGGGGTAGAATAAAATGCTTCCTGAACGAAGGACGCCCTAGACGAGATCAGATACAAAGGGAAATACTGCAAACATGCATCAAGTTCAGATGATCTATAATCCAAGTTGCAAATATATATTGACATTTAAGGCTTAATGCACGGCTCATTGGCATTGAAACTCATTTCAAGCCGGTATGCAGACACGTGTAAGTTTGCAAAACACATGCTGCATGAGCCCTTACAAAAAAAACTTACATGAACATAAGCCTTGCAACTCCAGTCGCCCTTACCTAAAGCCGGGGTGGCAATGGCAAAAATTAATCAAGTTTTTACAGTACGGGGGTCAGCCTCATACCAGCCTATTGTCAATAATGATCAAAAATATAAGGATAGATAATAAATTGACAATAACTTGAAGTTAAGCTTTTACAGTTCAGAGTTAAATATTTTTCGCCACAAGTTCCCATCCTTTATTTGGCCGTAAATCGAGCGGCGATTTTTCTGATGGGTAGTTTCTACTTAGATATTCTGCTTTTCGTTGAATAATAGAAGTTTGAACTGTATTATATTATTTTTATTAAAATGATTGGAAGGAAAAAAGCAAGTCTTACAAAAAAACTCTTTATTTTAACTCTGGTAATTACACAGAGGCGTACCTATGCGAACACAGTACTACCCACGTAATGGGAAAAGCAAAGACTCTCGCAAACATTTTGAAATTTAGCGAGCGGCTGAAACTGTGAGTACGCCACTGGATTCTAATCCAATCACATTCGTGAGAAATTTTAAAACTCAAAGAAATAGTTGCAAATGTGTCGTATAGAATTAAAGGCGACGATCTAGGATTTTGTTTTCAAATAAAATAAACGTATGGAACACAGGCAATTATTTTCTCATCATTTACGCGGTAGAGGGAAATTTACGCAAAAAATTATACTTGGGTATATGTACTTATGTAGATTGGAAACCAATTTCCTTAGCAACCGGTCAACCCGTCCAAATGACGACACTTTTACAATGATTTAACGACACATTTACAATGATTTAAATATATGGACTCCATTCAAGAGTTTCTGAAACTACGAGTACACCACTGGAATCTAATAAAATACCATTCGCGATTTATTTTTAATTCAAAGTAAAACTTGTAAATTTGTATTAAAAGAATCTAAAGAGGACAGCTAGAATCAACAAAAGCGCCATAAGTGAGAAGAATAATTATCCTGTTTGTTTTCTGTTGACCCAAATCATAATTGAGGCAAGGTTAACTCAGTCTGCACAAAATAGAGCACCTATCCACTCGAGAGCGGAGAAACTTCCATCTCAAAGGAATTTAGTTAACGTAAGGCTGGCTTCCTCACATGTAAAAAAGAAATAGGTCCCACTCTCTAAATGCGACCCCTAAGGGGCCGTCCATAAATTACGTCATCGATTTTGGCTGATTTTCGACCCCCTTCCCCCCTACAATCATCCTTTAGTCATTATCTAATGACCCCCCCTTCCCCTCTTGCTGTAATAATGGATGAGCTTAATAATTAATAATGTTATATTACTTACATAATATTTTGAATATTTTGTAGAAATTGGTATTTACAAGAACGACGTCACTTTTGGTACTCGTACATCATTCGCCATCATCCGCAAACCAGACTCCCCCCCCTAAATGCGAATGACGTAATATATGGACTATGGAAGTAATATATGGAAGTATGAAGAAGTAATACTAATATAATATATGGAAGGAGATTGATTCAAAATGTAAATGAGGTTCGAATAATTAAAAAAAAAGTGATGCTAGGGCAAAGGCTTACTAACATTTCGGTATTGGATGCTTAGGACCGCCGCTAAACATTTCGGTATTGGATGCTTAGGACCGCCGCTAAACATTTCGGTTTTGGATGCTTAGGACCGCCGCTAAACATTTCGGTATTGGATGCTTAGGAGCGCCGCTAAACATTTCGGTATTGGATGCTTAGGACCGCCGCTAAATATTTCGGTATTGGATGCTTAGGACCGCCGCTAAACATTTCGGTATTGGATGCTTAGGAGCGCCGCTAAATATACGTGTTATGTACTTTGCCCACCAAAAAAATTGTAACATCCGTGCAAAAAAACGTTGTTGCAAATTGAAATATTATAAAAATGAAAAAAAAAACATATTTAATCATAAACACTAAAAGATTCTCAATTAAAATATACAAAATCAATAAAAACAGAATAAAATGAAACGCCTGGTTGACAGTTTTTTACGCTCAACGGCTAGAACACACTACGGGCAGGTTACAAGAAAATATTTATCTCAATGATATTATCTATGTGTAGAATAGTTGGGAAATCTAACAACGACGCTTGTAAATGTTACTCTGGGGCTATTACACTATGGGTGGCCTGAGGTTCTACAGAGTTGCCTCACCTTTTACTATTATCGAAAGCCTGTCTCAATTCATTCAAGCTTTTTCATACATGTCCTTCTTTTACATCTCATCTACTGGGTTGCACTCAATATTATATAACTGTAACGGCAACTCCTTTTCGCTGTAGGTGGCCAAGGAAGAATTCTCTCTACATCTTATTATTCGGCATACCTCTTTCACTTACATAATATCCGTTACTCTTTCCAATCCTTTTCCTTTTATTACATTCACTCAATAACTTCCATTCTTTCGCAATTTCACTTGACTGAAGCCATTATTTTATCTACCTTCGCCTTCCTCATTTATCCTTCCTATTTTTTATTTAAGCACCCTTCATCATAATCTATAATCTAAGTTGCAAAGATATATTAACATTTACAATTCATAATAAATGCATGCCCACAAACAGACACGTGTAAGTTCGCGCTTACAAATGCTGCATGTAAACTTACAAATTAAAATCAAACTGCAAATGAACATAAGCTCTGCAACTTTTTCCGAACTTCCCTACAAAAGGAGTGACATTGGCAAAGTAAAACATTTTTGACAGTATGGGTGGTCAGCCTCATACCAACCTATAAGTCAAGAAATATTATACATTTTTAATAGTTTATGTATTAACACCATCAAAAAAACTTATTAATCTATTTTTTTAAATAAAAAGCAACAAGTATCCTATATTTCAACAATGTTTTATATTTCAACGCTTTTATTTTAATTTTTTTCCAAGGTTTGTGCTTTTACGGAGTAAAAATTCATTTTCATTTTTAATTAACTATTTTTATTTAATGTTAAATGACAAACGGTTTCGGTCCATCCTTTATATTCAAGTAATCGCAGCTAATTTTTTTCTTAGTAAATTTGTGAAGAAGAATGCAATTTACCAACTTATTTCAGCCTGGGTTAGAAACGGATATAACATTATCCACGCATTACAATTTAATAACATTTATAGATAATTTGCTATATTTTGACAACTATTTATTTTAAGTTAATACATAAGTAACGTGTAAGTTAAAAAATAAAATATAAATTTAAGTAGACTTAATAATAATTCAGTCAGGCGTGCGAGTGGGCTTTGTTCCGCCAGTGCACTCCCTGCCGCGCACTGTGCACCAGAGGAAACCAGGCGCAATCATCAAATTTATAATAATAATAATATTACATTTATTTTTACTCATTTGCTTAAAATACTCAATACTCAAGATACAAAAATACTCAAGTTTCAAAAGTTAGCTCTAACATTACAAAAAGACTAAGTAGATTTGTACATATTTTCAAAAATATCTACATTTTTACGTATAATTTTGTTATTGTTTAATTATCTTTATCGCGGTAGAATTCTGCTTTCAAAATCAGAAGGGAATAACGCAACTATGCGAAGAAAAGTCCTGTTTGAACGATTCACATTATCGAAATAAATCCTGAAATAAACACAAAAATAGATAAAACTAAAAATATCAAGAATATATTTTTCGTTCTTGTTACAAAAATAAATTTACAAAAATAAATTAACAAAAAAAATATATAAAGAGTAACTTTTGCATTGAAAATGAAATCATAAATAAGGTAATGTTTGGATATATAAAAGGCATTGGAATGTTTCCGGCATGCATATTCCAAATTTTAAAAAAATCGCGGCAGGCAAACGTCACATGTCTCTGTAAGGTCCTTGGTATCAATAAAATGATAGAGAGAGTTTGCGCCATATCAACCGACCCGTGTGACGTCACAATTTTTTTCTGTAAAATGCGCCTGCCTCATTGTACTTTTTTTACGTTTTAATTAAATATACAAAAAAAACAGTATTCAGTCATTCCAAATGGAATTTAAACAAATGCGAAATCTTCCAATCAATATTTTTACATTTTAAAATGTTTAAGCTTAAAGATTCACTAAATACGTCTTGAATTTACAAAAATCCACATTGAAATGATATTTTTTCTTTTATTTACATACAAAATAGAGCAATAACGATGCTTTTAAATCGTGAATACGACTTATATTATATATTTTTTAATAAAACAGAATTTATCATACGACGATCTGTAGCTGATGTTAAATTCTCAAGGTCACCGACATCATTTTTTTTGTACCTTTGTTTCATAATATATTTTAGTAAGCATACGTGCGGTGAACCATTTTTATTTTTAAAGTTATCATAATGTGTTTACAACAGAAAAAAAACATTTCAAATTTAGAATAATGTCGGCTATTAAAAAAATAATAAAGCAACAAAAAAACCTGAATGCCAATCAAAGCATTTATAAATATAACGTCATAGGCCATTAAGCCATCAAATTAACCATTTAAAGGAACTTCAATTTGGGACAAATCTTTCATTATGAATTCCTTAATTTTCATTCTTATCCTTTTTACACATTCATATAGTTCGTTTTAATTTCTCCTAGCAAAAAGCTTTTCAGGGTGCTTTTAAATAAAGGCCAACAAATTTGTTTTGCACGATTGACAAATATTGGTCTTTCTAGATCCTGAGGGCTGTGTTGCATTTGCCTCAATAGAGTCCTAAAATACGATCAGTATTCAGTTTTCATTAAGTAGTGCTTTATGCAATTATCATGAATAACTCTAACATGACAAAGGCCATTCAGGGTCCTTCAAAATTTAAAACAAAGGCCAACATATCGCTTTTTTGCAAATAAAGACAGAAATATCAATCACAACAACGAATCTTTCCTTCAAATTTCGAACACAAGTTCTTTCCATACGTTATTTTTGTCTGTGTGTATGCAAAAGGCCTTTTAGAACGCTGTGAAACACATACCAAAAGCCTTCATTAGAAATTATTCAGTTTGTATCTTTTTTAATGCAATTCTAACCATTTTTTTAGATACATAATAGCCCTTTTATAGTGCTTTGATACAAAGGCCAGCTGTATAAAACTGGGGACAGAGCGGAAATTATCAATTATTAATTTCTTTTGCCTTTAGAGTGCTAAAAGTCCAAGCGTCCTAACCTAACAATAATTCGGTTTCCAATTTTAAATCGTACTCATTTACTTACTAATTTTTAAAACAAAGGCCAGCGGATGTGTTGTGTACAACTGAAGGCAGAGTGAGGAATATCGATCCCCGGCGGAGGGTAAGTGGATATTACGGGGGCGGCATGAGCGAGGAATAAGTCAGGCAAGATGCCGGGGCCTCACATGACACACGAATTCATTTCATTGTGCAAATGCAGGGCCGCTAGAGGCAAAAAAGGCTAAAATTAACAATAAAAAACTGTATCCCAAATTATGAACTAAAATTGAAAATATACGAGTACTTAGTTAACGAGATACACAACTACGGCCCAGTGTTTCAAATACATCAAACTTTATGACGATGATGACTTTGTACAGCGACGTTTTGTGATCCCTCTCAGGACAAATTTATAAGAATCGTGGGGGTTTTTTTCAACACAAGACACATTTAAGCTATCGTTGAAACTAGAAACAGCCCATACACACCCTTTCTTGCACAGATCGATATATACAACTGGATGGGCTAAGAAATCAATAAGAATTAGAAATACGCTACCCCACTATAATCTATAATCAAAGTTGCAAGGATATATTCATTCAAAGCTCTCAGATGTATGCCCACAAACAAACACGTGTAGTTCGCGCTTACAAATGCTGATTGTGTACTTACAAATAAAATCCAAACCTCAAATGAACATAAGCCCTGCAACTCTTGCCGACATTCCCTGAAACAGGGGTGACATTGGCAAAGTGAACCATTTTTACAGTATGGGTGGTCAGCCTCATACCAACCTATAAGTCAAGGAATCATCTCAAATATCACTCATCATACAAAAATCCAAATTCAGTCTATCGGTAACCTTCCAACTGTCAACAGGTGTGTTACCTAAAATAAAACCATATAAATGCCAAATTTGGTATTTTCTAAACGTGCCAACAAAAGAGAGTAAATGTGTTGTAGAACATGGAATAATATTTCACTTGAAACACTATTCTATATGATTACGTTGATAAAATTTATTTTTCGTTTGTCGAAATATTTTGTTTGCGAAAGTGACAGCCATTTCTAGAACTAGTGATATTAAAATATATAGGTTCTTGCTTCTTCAAGTACGTAACTCGCGGTAATAGATACTTGTGAAAATCATCCCATACACAATGAGGTGGAAACATTTTTGAATTCGGAATTTATCAGATATTTTCATATTTTTTAGAGCACTAGTAACAAATACCGTTACCATAGTGATTTCATGGGTTTCCATGGTGATATGTTTATAGATTGAAGACGGAGTAGACACGTAGCTTACATAGAAAATAACAAAAGCATTTCATATGTCGTGAGCGAGACAGCACCATTAACAATGTATGGTGTCAAAGACGTTGCATAATGTCGATCGGTACTAACTCACATTCATAGTCCCTCCATTGAATATACCTCCATGCTTGCACATACATATGAGTTCATAAGTAGGAAAGCATGCTCTTATGTCTTATCTCATCAAATGCGTAAGTTTATCACGTATCCAAGAGGACAGCTCAGGCAATTTCCATAAAAGAAGAAGAGCATTTTAAAAGTTCATTGAAAGAAATGTTTTCTTTAAAAATACTTACTTTACCTCATCTGTACTCTTTACTGCAATCTTATTAATTTAATTATTGAAAAAATAAAAGTTTACACATTGAGAACTGTATTTCTGTATTTTGTAGATATAAAATTGATACTGATACTTGAATAATCTTACGTAAAAGTATAATATTATACTGCAATGTGAATATGTGAACGTCTGTGTGTGTGTGTGTGTGTGTGTGTGTGTGTGTGTGTGTGTGTGTGTGTGTGTGTGTGTGTGTGTGTGTGTGTGTGTTAGAATCCCAACTCCAGCTAAAAAACCAGTCCCAGCTGTTGGGGTGACCACATATCGATGCATTTTTTTTAAGAATCTTCTCCAACGTTTGAAAATTTTCTAAATTATTGCCATTCCTGACGCAGATTATGTATATCATAATTTAGTTTTGATTTTGTGGTGTAGTCCGGTCGATAGCTCAGGTGGTAGAGTGCTTGCATTCCATGCCGAAAGCTCGGGTTCGAATCCCACCGAGGGTGTCAGAAATGATTTCCCGTTTCGGTGTTTATTTCAAACCCCAAAATAAAATACCGGCAAGGTTTACTCAGCCTTCACAAGAAATGAGTACCAGCACTCTCGGGAGCTGGGAAACCTCTACTTCAACTGAAGTGGTTGGCGTAAGGCCGGCCCCCTTACCTGTAAAAATAAATAGGTTCAACTCGCCACATGCGACCCCTTCGGGGGTAACGCGGCAAGAAGTTACACCAAATGTGTAGCTTAGTTGCGTTTTTTTTTTTTCTTGTAAAAAGCTCAAAGGTCCGCACATTTCAAAACATCAAAAAAATCTCGTGAACCTTGCCAGTACTTTCATTTTGGTTTAAAAACACCGAAAAGGAAAATCATTTCAAACATCCTCGGTGGGGTAAGAACCCTAACACTCTCCGACATTGACCACAATCGCTCTAGTAACTGAGATATCGACCGTTAGGATGTCAATATAAATTGATTTCTTGTTTAATTGCAGCGCCGGAGATATTTAAAGAAATCTACAAAATATAGTACAATTTGTTTCAGAGCGTTGTTATCATTGACTAATAACATCTGTGGACAAGAAATTCTTTTAACGAAAAAAGACATATATATCTGTCTCAACTTGCTTACGAAAATGGTCATTAGTTAGAAAGAGAACAAAGAACTGCACAGTTGCATTTCCATATGAACAAAAAACTCGGCTATCATAAAAATATTATGATCGCCAAAATTGATGTCAGTATTTCATATTTTCAATGTGTATATTCATATTTTTATTTTATCACTCATTTCATTAAAACCATTGTGATATTTAACCACGGCAACGTTTGACAGGAGAGGAACGCAAGAGGGAACAAGTATGTATCAATTCAGTATGTTAGTTTCCGCTCCCCTATGTTATACCTCAATGGTTGTTATGGTCACCGCACGCTCGACTTTAACCTTACAATAATTTCCTTTTCGTTTTAAATAATAATATTAAATACCTACTTAGGTACCAAACTAGTGAAACCATCTACCTACCTACAATGATACTAGCTCGAATACAATATCACATAATGATATGAGCTATATATAAGTAGACACAACTTTTATTAGATATATATACTTAAATCAGTTACTTTGTACTCAAGAAACTATTTATTGGGAAAAGTGTAGTTAGGTCAGTAAATAAGTATTTTTGGGAAACAAAAATGGAAGCTCCACGGCAGGGGTGTCGCAACTCTAAATTTGTCAATTACAATATAGTGGAAAATTAAAGATATATTCCTTTCATGTAATTTTATAGCATTTCATAGGAAATTTTAGTAGAATTATCATTATTCAAAAAGTATGTAAGAAAATTATAATTATTTTAAGTGGTTACAATATACTATTTATTGGAAGGTATCTCACGATTGAATTATCAAAAAAAAAAACTTTCGAAATGCTCTAGGGTGAAAAGTCATAAAATGCAAGCCACTCAAAACAGCATTGTAACCTAAGTTGCAGAAATCTTATATTTTAGGTTCACTCTCCATGCAGATTGCAGACACGTGCAAGTTCTCGTAAACTATTAGATTCATATAATAATTCTACACACCAATGCCACACCTTGTAAGTAAAAAACGCAACTAATCTGCACATATAGTTCAACTTCCTACAGCGATGTGGCGTGTGGAACCTATTTATTTTCACAGGTAAAGATACAGACTCCTCTTGAAGTAAAGGTTTCCCAGCTCCCTAAGAGGCAGATTTTGAATTCTTTTGAAGGCTGAGTAAATTTTGCAGGTATTTTAATTTTGTATTTGAAATAAACTCCGAAATGAGAAACAATTACTTACACCCTTGGTGAGGATCAAACCCTAGCCCTCTGGCATGGGAGTTGGGACGCAAGTATCAACCGAGCTATCGACCGGGCTACTCACCGGACAGGTAAGTAGATTTCAATTGAAATACACACTTCGGGTTCTTTTAGTTTAGCGACTTTTTACTGAATACAAAGGGCAACATAACTTATAGTGCACTGTGCAGGTAGATTTTTTCAGTTCAAAGTCACACAAGCAGTCGTTAAAACAACAGACCCTAAGATAAGATTAGATATTTCTATTCCTAAGATCGTAGATTTTATAAATATTTCAGTCAGTTTATCTTTTCCTTGGAACTTAAAAAAAATCAATAATATTATGGGTTTGTGACGCAGCCCGCCAAGATGTGCCAGCACTTCTATATTATTACACTGAACCAACAATAAATTATGCTAAATTCTCACAGAATCAAGGTCTGCCCATTCCATACGAGAAGAATATAATATACTATAGCAAATATTACACTTTTATCGCTATGCACCTACCTTAACCATATCGCCTTTGTCTTTAGCGTATCATAACGATAATAAAAATAAATTATAATGTTTTTCAGGGTTTGGTGGTTTACACAGTGAAAGTCCATTGTATAATTAATCAAATAAATATACTGTTTTAATTCACTTTTTTATTATTTTATTTTAAATATGTCTAACAGTTTGTCCTGAGGATGCCTTTTTAGGCGAAAACTGTTAGACATATTTAAAATAAAATATAAAAAAGTGAATTAAAACAGTATATTTATTTGATTAATTATTAAATTATAATGTATCTAAAATAATCTACAAATTTAATTATAAACATTAACACATTCATAAATATTGCACACCCACAAGTAGAAACGTGTAAAATTGTGATTAGACGTAAAGCACGTACGAGTATACTTACAAAACAACAGAAATTTCAAATCCTCAACTCAACCCCCTAAAACAGAGATGGCATTGGTAAAAGTGAGCCAAAAACAGAATGGGAGATCAGCCTCATACCAACGTATTAGTCAAGAAAATATGAAATTATTAAACTGATTTAGTAACTAAGTGAGCGCCACTTTTGTTTGAATCACACCTCAAGATTTCTCTGAAAGCTTGGTCTTGTCTAGTCCAGTATAAAGAGGTCCAGTATTGTATCAATCCACACTAATATATTATAGTAATATGGCTCGATGAACCTTTCGAATCGGTCTTCGATAAAACTAAATTAATTATTTACCCCAGAAAGAGCAATTATAAACATAAAATGTCATTTTTTGTACAACCTTCAAATCTGAAACGTTTTAACAACCAGACTACGACCTATCGTTATTTGTAAAAAGGCCATAAATTTTGATGTCTTTGTAAAACAATGACAAAGAGATATTAGGTATCAAGGATCCCAAATTTTTAGAATTTCTTAAGTACGTACATTCAAATACCAGGTAGGTATTTAATATTTGGGTAAAATACCGACATCTGTAATCTTAAATGTAAAGATATATGTATTAAGATTTAAGATTAACATTAAATGCATGTCCACAAGCAGACACATGATAGTTTGCGATTACAAGTGCCACATGTGTACTTACAAATTACATAACATAACCCTGCAACTTTTGCCGACCTTTCCTGAAATAGGGGTGACATTGGCAAAGTGAACAATTTTTTACATTATGGCATCGCGTGAGATCGCAAACCTTGCATAAATATAAAAATGTATGGAAGAAACAACAGCACCCTTAGTGAGTGATTAAGTTTTCATGTATTTTTTTTCTATTTACGCGATGGTGGGGACTCTACACTATGTTCTATACTAGTGATACTTTTTTAAAGAAGGGGAACGTTGAAATGGCTAACACGTGGCGAACAGCCTTTTGGCCAGAAAAAACATGGTTTTTATCTTACTTTAAACTGAGACAAATTCACTTTTTTAATACAAATTCACAAAATAATATACTGTTATCCGATGCCATAATAATATAAAGTTCTTTCTTGTACACCGCTCAGTAAGGTCTCCTAAGGATGCTGCTAAAGGTGAAAATTAAAAAAAGTATTTAATTCATAACCAGCACTGTTTTCATGTAAATCACGCCTCAAACGCCTTCTGATTGTTTCCAGTTGTTGTAAGGCTGGATGAACTTTAGTAGCTGGTCTTGGTGAAGGAACATGAGTTTTGAATGCTCACCTCGGTACACAGCACATTTCATAACAATAAACACGTTGTATAGAACCCAAGGCAGCAAACTAGGATTTATTTCAATGAAAATGAGATAAATACATGCTTGTTATTTTCGTTGATTTAATCTGTTTATCTTCTTTTAATTACGGGTTAGTATGATGCTGACCACTCATACTGTAAAAAAATATTATGTGTGCCAATATCACCCCTGTTTCAGGGAAGGTCGGCAAAAGTTGCAGGGTTTATTTTCATTTTTGGTTTGGATTTCAATTTTAAGTACACATGCAGCATTTATAAGCGCAAACTTACACGTGTCTGTGGGCATACATTTAATATTAACTTTTAGTGTTGACATATCTTACCAATTTTATAAACTATAGATAGACCTCATATTCAAGGAATATCCTAGATATGCACCTTTGCTTGTATTCGATTCAATTGATATTTTATTGCGCTATCTACGATGTTGAACCAATAGTTTTCGTATTTAAGTTTGAGGCTCTCATCTTTCGACTACGATCGTGCGAGTGCAAATTCAATTTTATTTAAAAGCAAATTTCACCCACGAATTTCGTCACCACTCCTACAATTCACCCTAATTATTATTTCCATCCTACCGAATAATATTATTAACAGCAACACTGAAAACTAAAAAAACATTATTCTTTTCTAATAGGTTCTTTAGAAAGAATCCCTAGCTTATTTATTCCTAGAAATCAACACGAATAAGAAAAAAAAGAATGAATTCGGCTGACAAAAAGCTATACCTGTGCTCGAGATGCAAGTAGCCTAACCTACATTTCAGACGGTCCGGATCCAGACGCAGTGTATGAGATCGCCGGACAAACCACGCCGGATCGTGTGAAAGCGAACATACATCCCCCTTAACGAGTACCACGTGACTTCCCATCCGGCACCGGACCGGATTGCGTGAAAAGCGGAAAAATAGAAAAAAGTGATAGCCAAATAATTCACTAGGGGTGTTCTTTAACACATAGATAAACAAATTTTTCTAATTGCCTGATGTTGGTGAATTTCCATTGAATCTAAATCTAAGTTGCACATGTGTTGAGGGGATCATACTTTGAGCGCGTACGCAAGCATGTTCGTGCAACACGTGTAAGTTCATGATTACACACGCGGCATACACATTTACAAAACAAAACCCAATCTTCTGACTCTTTACGCCTTTCCCTCAAAAAGGGGCGGCATTTAAAATATATATATTTACAACTTAAGTGTCTTAGAAGTATACAACCACACTGTATACTTCTAAGCCACACATAACTTCTAAACTTTACTTATCTTCGTCAGTCTTTCATCACTGGTTTATTCTAATTTTCACTTTTATGCTGTCCGTATAGAACGATTCAAATAAAATAAAATATTGAAGATTGTGTTTTTCATAACGTATCGAGTACCCAAATGGAAACGGAAGATGATAAATTATGTTGAATTTATTCTAGATATTTTTTTATAAATACATTTGTGAAAAGCACTGTGCGTTCATTAACCTATTTCATCCAGGCATACAAACAGGTATTTTCATTATTCATGAATTATAATTAATATATTTTATTTACTTTATTATCAATGGTTCGGGTTTTTATTTTCTTAGTGCACATGCTTGATGTTTAGGCGCGAACTTACGCGTGTCTACTTATGGGCATGTATTCCATTTAAATCTTATATGATAATATATCTTTGCAACTGAGATTATAGATAGATTAAAGGATAAAATAAGTAATCAATTAAATCTGATAAAACTCAGGGTGGAAAATATTAAACAGAAACCCTCTTTGGGTTTACAACGTTGTTGTTTTTATTTTAAACACACGCCAGTCAAATTACCATGACCTAATCGGCCATATCGCCTTTTCATGTTAACACAAAAAAAATGCAACTGAATATAATTTTGCAATCAATGTGCGATGACAATAAATGCTTTTAAAGTTCATCTTAGTTATGTATCTTATCGAGTACCTGGATAGTATCATTAATGATAAAATAAATAAATAAATATTTGTAGAGACTTGCGAGGCATCGTTTCCGCCGATGGACTCGGTATCTGGGTACACTGGATACGCGAGGCAAGGCGTACACCCGGCTAAACAATACCACGCAAGCATCACGGCACTTTTACAAGATAAAACTGGATTAATCCCAAAATATTCCCAATTCTAGAAAATATATCAGGTTAGGGGTAAAGCGTTTCAAGTATCGTGAAAGGCAAATGAAGATCGAATCAGATTGGGGGAATTTTTAAGGAATGTGATCTAGGGTGATTATAAAATAAGCAATTGTAAAGAAACTGTAAGATGGATATGAATAAATTTAATGTGGTATGCAAGGATAGCAATAAATGGAGGTAACACTGCAGAGGTTTGGATTGAATGGTATATGCAAGGAAAGAAACAAATATAGGCAACTGTGCAGTGTCTTCGGCCGCACCTAGCGAAACGGTAGCAGAGTAACAGTTATAAACTAATTACAATCAAATCAATTATATTTATTTCTTTACCAAAGAGAGGGTTGTATGAGCTGGACACCTTACTGTCAGAATGATAATTATTGAAAATGCTAACCTGTTTCAAAGCAAGTGACAAGCGTCGAACACTAATTTTCATTTGAAGTTTGATTGCCTTGAGCAAGTAAAAATTTGTAATTGCGAAATGAAGTGTTTGTTTGTGGGCGTGCATTTAGTTTCAGTCAATAATGTTTAATATATTTGTATTTTAGATTAAGTACAGAATAAAACTACAAAATAAAAACCTAAAAAGTTGAAGTCAAGGGAAAATTCTATATATTGGTAAATAGATGGTCATTTATCCTTCACAATGGGTAAAAACGGAAGATTGGGTCTTCTATAGTCTCAATCAATAATTTTAGCAACAAACATGTATCAACATTTAAGATTCATAGTAAATGCACGTACACAAGCAAACACGTGCATGTTCAGGCTTACACATGCTGAAACTGTACACTTACAAAATGAGAACCACAAATGAACAAAAGCCCTGCAACTCTTACAGACTTTCCCATTGATAGCGGTGTCGTCAAATTTAGAAACAACGGACAGAGCAGAGTGAATGTACAAGAAGAAAATATATGAAAAAAAAATGTATATGAATGAATGAGGACACTGCAGAGATCATGGCCATCCTTAGCACAACGGCGACAGCGTTATAGATGTGATAACAATAAAAAATGTTAACGAAATAAATTAATACAATACATAAGTTTTTTGACGTGTTAATTTCATAGTAATGAAAATTGACCAAAATGTATATCTGTGCTCGAGCGTGGATTGGTGTGTCGAGTGTACAAAGGCAACTAGGCAATATCCAATGTACATAGTCAGTCGTTTGGTATAGAGGTGAAGGGGTACACAACCAACGGCACGCGAACGTTAAAAAATATTTAATAAAACACGTAACAAAATTAATTATTTAAAGTAACACCACATTATGACCGTCAATATGAGGGTCGTGGGTTCGATTCTCGGCGGAGCGTAAGAACTGTAACTGTAATGTAACTCTGTCGCCATTCCGCTAGGGGTGGCCAGAGCCTCTGCAGAGCTGCCTCTATTTTTTCCTATCCTTACATACCTCTTTCAAATCATTTATATCCTTCACCTTTTTTAATGGATTTTCTTCTTTACGCTCACTTTGTATATCCCATTCTTTCACAATCTCTTCAATCTGATCACTCCATACTTTTCTCGGTCGTCCCTTCCCTCTTTTTCCTTTCACACTTTCTTTGTCTACATGCTTTGTCAGTCTATCATCATTCATTCTTTCCACATGCCCAAACCATCTCATCTCATTATTTTGTACGTTGTAAGGAAATATTTAATTTCAAAATATGCTCTTTGCTGGGTTGAAAAATTCATATGCCCACATACCGGTCACCAAAGTTCCATCCGGCCTGCCTAGCAGCAAATGGGTCTTGCTTGTGTAATTGATGCTATCTACAGCGACGACCGATTCACACAAAAAAGCGCTCACTAAATAAATCATCGTAATATCTAATTCCTCGTTAGATTCACTTTCCTATGCTAACTTATTTCGCATGTGGTTAGTTTTCCTATTTACATCAGAGCCCGTTCCCACTTGTTGGGTGTCGGATCCGTATATTCATCGGAGGTTCCAGATGCAGAACATTTCGGACAAAATCGGTTTCTGACAAGTGTGAATAGCTCCATACATAATGTTCTGCCACTGGAACCTCCAATTAATATACGGATCCGACACCCGACAAGTGGGAACGGGCTCTTACTCGTTATATTTTTAGGAAAATTATTAAATGAATAACTATGATGATGGAAAAATAATGTAAACAAGACAAATAAGCGACTTGAAACAAAAAAATAAGAATTCAAATGAAAAGATTAATTGATGATGACTTGGAATAAAAAGAAGAAAATTAAAGTATGCCGCCTTTTCTTGAAATACGGGTGGCATTGGCAAAAGTGAAGCAATTTTTACAGTATGAGTGGCCACCCCATTTTCAAGGAAAGGCGGCAGGAGTTAAAAGGCACAGTTCATGTGAGGTTTGTATTTTTTTAAGTACATCATATACAGAATGTGTAAGCACGAACTTTTACGTGTCTGCCAGTGCGTGTGCATTAAATACAAGTCATAAATGACACTTTATACTGGCAACTTAGATTAAAGTGGTCAGCCTCATACCCATCTTAAATAAATCAAGGAACAATGCTCGAAAAAATAATTTTTCAATCATGTAACCTCCGATAGCGCAAGGATGAGACAATGGTTGTTGGTTTCTGTTCATATTATTTGTGTGTGTTGGTGAGTTTTCTTGCCGGTGTGAGAGGCTGCAGTCGCAGGAAAACGAGCCCTAACGATACGAGGAAATAAAGACCAGAATAGCAGGACAAATATTCGGCTTAGAAATAAAAATTCATAATATATTTTAGCCCTACGAAATAACTCGCTTGCAAATGAGTTTCTTCGGCAAGCCGTAGTACGTACAAGGCGCATTCGAAACATCGATTTTGATGAAATTAACTAATTTTTTTGATAAAGTACACGGGTGACACCATACAAATTAATGAAATAATGATATTCACCTAATAAAATGGCGCATTATTTTCAATGGCGTCCGCTCGAGACAAAAGTGCCCGTGACAAAACCGCGTGGTAAAAACAATAACCGTGTAGAAACAAAGGCAGAAATGTAGCGCTTTTTTCGAAAATGAGGAAATTATATCTGTAAACAGGAAATCATTTTCCCATAATTTTTATACATTTTTTTTCATTTAAAAAAAGGATTGACGCCTACACATACGACTGAAGTGTACCTACCTAAATAAAACTTTAAAATCATATAACATTCATACATCAGCGGCGTTCATTGCGTAGAAGCAAATTCATGACAAATTGAATTATTATAATTATTTAATCATTTTATTTGATAGCTTTTGTGTTTTTAGTTCGCTGTCCGTCACCATCACATTAAATTTTTAGTAACTATCGATTGAACAACAAAAAAAAGACAAAAACAAGAAAAGACAAATTTTGAAGAAACTTGAGAACAAATAAAGATTAAAATTAAAATATTGAAGGATGCCCGCTTAGAAGAAAATAAAAAAGTAATTTTTATAACATTTTTCACTATAATCGCATTTTTCTGGATCGCTTTTGTCTTGATAATATAAAAAATACAGCAGAAATATCTTTATTTCGATGACGCATTATTGAATTTGAAAGTACTAAATGCGCATTTTTCGCTACAAACGTTGATTTCGTCATTCTGCATAGATTACCCTTTGTTCGTTTCTATTTCCGAAAACAAAACCCTATAATCCCTAAGACAATTATTGGTCCGTAGCAACAGAGGTTAATACTTTCAAGAAGTCGTAAATTATTGTGTTTGACTTCTTTTTTTGTTTTTTCCTTACACTAAAATTTCAGCTATTCGACTTGCTAGTGAAGCGCATCCTCTTTCTATGCATGTGTGTGTGCGTGTGTAAAATCGCACAACGAGAACACAACAGAAGCAGCTCGAAAACCAAATATGTAATGCAAAAATATTTACCTACATACTTTCATAACTGATAGACTCGGCACAAATTTAAATTTTTAATTTTTCTCTGCGGTCACACTTTCATGGCACTACGATCCCTGGCAATCAACAAAAAAAATGTATGCCTTTTCCCTGGCAACCCGGCCGAATGACATAACATTTTGCCCCTCAATTAAAATGTGCCGAGTCCATTTAATGGAGGTGACTAAAAAAAGTACTTATCATTTCGGATGTATACGATTTTGATAGTTAAATTAAAATTAGACTGACCCGCATACTGCATAGAATAGAGTGAAAACAGTTATAAGATTTTCCATATTATTAATGAGGTCCGCACGTGAATTGACATAGACAATATTGTGATTTCACCTGGCCGGGTTGCTAGAGAAACGGTTAACAAATATTTTGTTATTGGTTGCTAGGGTCGCCAATCCCAAACAAGGCGCGTTTATTCGCCGATAAAAAAGTTCGAAGCTCAAAAATGTTCTGAGTCCATCAGACGAATCTTTATGTTCAAGCTTTATTTTTCAGTCTTTAAGTAGGTACTCGTTTCAGAAAGATTTTTCCCACAATGAACTCGAAACGTTATTCGAAAAGATTTTGTCATGGGTACGTGTCTTCACCATATCATAATTAGGGTCCTTGGTGAACATTAACAAAATTTTATTAAGCCTCCGTATTAGCAACCCGGCCGTGTGACGTCACTACTTTTTTTTTATCTATGTCGTATGTTCGGATAAAATAATAAGACAACAGTAATCATGCACTTCAAGAAATATCTAATGTAAGGAAGCAGCGTTTATTATTTTGTGAACACATACTTTCAGCGAATCTTATATGTATTATGATTTTTTTATTTGAGCTATGTTCATTTGCAGCAATGAAGCGAAACGGTCATTTTTATTTTGCGTTTACACAATCAAGTCTATTGAGAACCTTTTTTTTTAGAAACTGTATTCCTAGTAAATTTACTGATTTTTTTTATGGAAAAATAATTTTAATTTTCGTTAAAAACAAACCATTGCCTTACTGATATCCATATTTTATATTATTTAAGTTATTTCGGGTTTCCAAAAATAAAAATCGATTAATAAATGAGTTGTATGTATTTAACATCAAAGCTGGCAACCTATGATCATTTCGGAATAAAAAAAAAATATAAATTAGGACACAAAGAATGCCATTTTCAGTGTTTCTATATATTTTTCTCGTTTTCAGAAAAAAAAATAGATTGCTGGCTTTGATTCTAATCGAAAATTTACAAAACGGCAAATTTTATATTTTTTGAGCTCTTGAGGTGTGATTCACATAAAACAGCGTTCACCTTATAGATATTAATAATGATATTAAAACTATTTTTTTTACCTTGTAAGAGTCACTTTCCATTTTATAGTCTATTTTAGATCCAGATTATTTTTGAATTCACATAACTATTAACACAAAATTAATAAAATATGCACATATATTATTCATTAATTTCACTCACTTAAAAATTAGGATTAAAAATTATAACATTTCTCAATTATAAGATCGACGCGGAATTGAGTATATATATATTTTTTATTATTGAAACGACAATTTTTTTTTTTTTTTTTTATCAAATTATCCAACATTTCGAGTCACCAATAAAAAATTAAAAACCCTGCGACGCATTTTATTCACTTTAATTTGAAATATATCAACAGCAAAACTAGAAATCAATGATTAACATTTAAAATTTAATTAAATTCTTGTCACTGCAGTACTTGAAAAAAATGGTTTTGTTTATTTTGTCAAACAATCAAATAATATTATTATTGTAAAATCTGAAAACGCGACACGTGCACCCAACACGGTCTATCTATCGCAACTGCATTTACGTATATACAACCATGCCAGAATTGTAGTATATATTTGCACACAACATTCCCTTTAAATACATTTTCATTGTACCTCGTGGCTTAAAATTGTATCATCTAGTCGTTATGTGTACAATACAGATTTGGAGTAATTGTCAATAAAAACATCTGTAGACAATAAATGATTTCACGGCATGAAGTGTATCGTTGACAAATTTCAACCATGGTTTATTTTTTTTATATTTAGAGCTTTATCTTTACCCTTGACTAGGAAGGGTTGATTGTCCCTCATCAATGGAATAAAATAAAATAACATCATGAAGTTACAGTAATTTAAAGGTATTTTACAGAGAAGACCGCAATCTGTGGTTCATATAGAGAATATTTGTACATTTCAAGAATTAAAAAATATAATTGTTCCACAAAACATCATTACTTTCATAGCTGTCTCACACGAGCTTAGTACTAATTATATGGCTAATTGAATGTTACACTTTTTTAGTTTATCAGATTCCTTCGTGACTGACACATTCAGATTTTTTTTTCTTTTTTCAAACTAAATGGTAGGTATGCTGCTGGCCACGCATGCTATATGGTTCACTTTGCCAATGTCACCCCTGTTTCAGGGAAGGTCGGTAAGAATTACAGGGTTTATATTCATTTGAGATTTGGGTTTTTATGGTGTAGGTTCACATGTGGCATGTGCAAGCGTGAACTTGTACGTGTCTGCTTGTGAGAATGCATATAATATGAATCCCCAATGTTACATATATTTGCAACTTAGATTAGATTAGATTAGATTTCCACATAGATAAGGACAGCGCGTCAAGCACCAGCCAACTGCCAACAAAAAGCGAACACGAATGCAACCGCATCGCTTCGATAGCCAGCCTTGAAAATGTTTTCCGCTCGTGGAAACCAGACGTCTGCATATGGGGTGGCTAGTGCCACTAAACGGCGCTGTATACAAATTGTCCAATTATTATTATTATTAAAATAACTACGAATAGAATATGGATCAACCCGAAAGAATCGAAAAATAATGTGTTATCCAACGCCGACCGAAAGTGAAAGCGAAAGTGTAAAACTTTTTTGTGTTTAGTGAACTCAATGGTTCAGTGTTATGAATCTTTCGCTTTTAATTTGAGGTAGAAACTTTAAAGAGTTTCCTTCACGTCTTCCTGTCCTTGAAAACCTCTTTCAATTTATTGATATCCATCATCTTTCCATTATTTTATGCTATTTTTACTTGTACTTAATTATAGTAAATACTAGTCATATCCTCATATGGAATCAAAGTCAGCCACGAGGTCGTACCCAGGATCAAAAGCCATAAGCAAGCCTGGGTGTCTATTCACGATAGGGGATAGAGAAGACTCATCTCGATTTTCCCCGAAAAAGGAATAAAGGTATTGTGCCTCACAATACCATTTATTGTTTTTCTGGTAAAATCAATGGGTAAAATCGAAATGAATCTACTCTACCGGCATAGTGAATACCAGCTGGGCTGCTATTCCCATTTGACCCATAGACAATAATATTCTAGAATTTACGAAAATATGTCAAAAAAGCCATAAACGGTATTCCACAAGGTCTCACCTCGATTCTTGTCATTAGAGAAGAATCATGAGCCATTTTGCCGGTGAGTTGCATCTCGAGCGCTCAAAATGTATGAAGATCTATGTTATGGAGGTTATGTTGCGATGATTTTGAAAATTATTTATTTTTTAAAAGGCGAAATGTTATTCCTCAGTAAAATAACATATCATAATATTAAGAAGTACTTCAGTATCATATTTTTAATTTAGAATTCATGGTTTTAAGGTGAAAAACTTGGTCGATGAAAATATTATGAGTACTTTTATTGCAATTCCAATGCAACGTTATTTAACACGATAATAATATCGGAAAATTATAAAATTGTCCAAAATATGTAAATAATAATATTATTTTAAATTCCCAGCTGACTTTTGCGAGAGCGAATAAAAATATATGACTTAGAGTGAGACAGCATGATCAAAAACAACGTTGCCAAATCGTTTTGATAGAATCGTATTAGACAGAAACACTTGCATTGCAGAATACGAGGCGGCCATTTTTCGTGAATCTTGATTTCGGGGACTTGAGATTTTTGTGAGAATTGGGAATAGCTATCCAGCCATGTTCGTACAATGGTCATCAAGCAAGCCATGTTCGTACAATGGTCATCTTATTATTAGTTAGTTGGATCGTCAGCAACACGACCGTGTAACGTCACAGCTTTTTGACTACAGAATATATTGTGTTGACTCGTTGCTGTTTCTCCTCAATGAAAAGATGAAAATATTATGTTTTAATTTAATTTAATTTTATACATAATATTTTGTAATATTTTTTTTACAAATTAATAAGAAATATTGATGCTACTTGAGTACTGATTTGGAGTGAACTACCCAAAATATTTAAATTCACCCAACTACCATAGTTAGTAAAAGTATTTCCATGACTGAAAGTGATATTAACGCATCTTGATTGATATGGTTACTTTGAAAATATATTTCTTGCAAACCATGTTAACATTTAGTTTTATCGAAAAGTGTACTGACATTGGTGTTTTTCACAAACAAAAACATTTGTGTAGATAGTTTCTACACACTTGTCAGTTTCAATATTAAATTTTTATGGAATTTCTTTGCTTTAAAATAAGTGTAGCGGTGCATCTAGCGGATAAATGTTTAAGTATTTGTAATTTATTCAATTGTGTGTTTGGTTTTGTGCTTCGCTAGAACTAATCACTTCTTCTATCGCAAATGATTTGTATGGTAAACCATAGATGTCAATCTATAATCTAAGTTGCAAGGATATATTCAGCTCTCAGATGTATGCCCACAAACAAACACGTGTAGTTCGCGCTTACAAATGCTGATTGTGTACATACAAATAAAATCCAAACTCAAATGAACATAAGCCCTGCAACTCCTGCCGACATTCCCTGAAACAGGGGTGACATTGGCAAAGTGAACCATTTTTTACAGTATGGGTGGTCAGCCTCATACCAACCTATAAGTCAAGGAATGTCAATTCCTTGACTTATGTCAATGCTTGAAATATTTTATTTTATAACTAAAATATTTTTGATATATATATATGTAAACATAAGGGTAAAAAAAAATGTCCGGTCGATAGCTCAGTTGGTAGAGTGCTCGCATTCTACCCCGTGAGCGCGGGTTCGAATCCCACCGAGGAGGGTGTCAGAAATGATTTCCTATTTCGGTGTTTATTTCAAACCCCATAATAAAAATACCGGCAAGGTTTACTCAGCCTTCACAAGAAATGAGTACCAGCCCCCTTGGGAGCTGGGAAACCCCCACTTCAACTGAAGTGGTTGGCGTAAGGCCGGCCCCCTTACCTGTAAAAATAAACAGGTTCAACTCGCCACATGCGACCCCTTCGGGGATAACGCGGCAAGAAGTTACACTATATGTGTAACTTAGTTGCGTTTTTTTTTTTTTTTTATAAGATTATTTTATAAAATAAAAGATTTATGTCTACGCAACAAAGTTGGACATATATATATATATTTATATGTTAAAAGATTTTCGGGAATAATCCGTTTGAATATGCAATTTTTTAGCCTACGTTTCGGGCCGATATCACGGTCCTTCGTCAGGGCGGTAACCGTTGCGTGTCCTTTGTCCGCAGGTAGAACTATAACGGATTTGTTATTCCTTAGGTTTTTAAGGCTTCAGCTTCTTTTCGGGTTATATAAAAAACCTAAGGAATAACAAATCCGTTATAGTTCTACCTGCGGACAAAGGAAACGCAACGGTTACCGCCCTGACGAAGGACCGTGATATCGGCCCGAAACGTAGGCTAAAAAATAGCATATAAACGGATTATTCCCGAAAATCTTTTAACATGTATAATATCCGTGAAAACCTAAGATTAAACATATTTCTGTGCCTCCTGTGAAAAGTGATACAACTCGAGTTATACCCTTTTTGAGATTTTTACATAGAAATAATCAGAAAAAAATTAGTGATTTTTTGGTCTTACTCACATTCTTCTATCTGCTATAGTTTAGGAAATATAACTGGCAGGATTTAGGCAAAAAAACGTGAAAAGTGATATAAGTCAAGTTGTATCCCTTTTAGTAATTGATCCACACATTGTTTTTTACAAATCTATCGTGAATATTGATACATCTCGACTTATATCACTTTACACCAATTTTTGACTGGAATTTTAGCCAAGTTATACGATTCAGGTAAATTATGAAAATACTACTATTTTAAGTCTACAACAATTGTGTCTTTGGGGTAGTATTTTTATAATTAGTTTGAGCAACATTCTGCCTGGACCATTATCTTATGAGTTATTAAATTTAAAAAATATTAAGCTTTTTGTGTATCACTTTACTCAAAGACAACTTATGGTTCCACGACAAAATGTCCATTGACAGAATGTCCACCGACATAATGTCCACGGACAAAATGTCCGCCCGACAAAATGTCCACCCGACAAAATGTCCACCGACAGAATGTCCACCGACAGAATGTCCACCGACAGAATGTCCACCGACACAATGTCCACGGACAAAATGTCCACGCAACAAAATGTCCACGCGACAAAATGTCCACCGATAAAATGTCCACCGACAGAATGTCCACCGACATAATGTCCACCGACAAAATGTCCACCGACAAAATGTCCACCCGACAAAATGTCCACGCGACAAAATGTCCACCGACAGAATGTCCACCGACAGAATGTCCACCGACAGAATGTCCACCGACAAAATGTCCACCGACAGAATGTCCACCGACAAAATGTCCACCGACAAAATGTCCACCGACAGAATGTCCACCGACAGAATGTCCACCGACATAATGTCCACCGACAAAATGTCCACCGACATAATGTCCACCGACAAAATGTCCACCGACAAAATGTCCACCGACAGAATGTCCACCGACAGAATGTCCACCGACATAATGTCCACCGACAAAATGTCCACCGACAAAATGTCAAGAAATGAGTACCAGCCCCCTCGGGAGCTGGGAAACCCCCACTTCAACTGAAGTGGTTGGCGTAAGGCCAGCCCCCTTACCTGTAAAAATAAATAGGTTCAACTCGCCACATGCGACCCCTTCGGGGATAACGCGGCAAGAAGTTACACTATATGTGTAGCATAGCTCCTTTTTTTTATGGGGGTATTAAAAATTAAAATTAAATTAGGCTGATTTATTTGGTGAGCGCTGTTTTTGTGTGTATCACACCTCAAGAGCCCTCTGCGAGCTTGGTCGTCGCTGTAGAAAGCGCCAATTCTCAAGCAAGACCCAGTTGTTGTAAGGCTGGATGGACCTTTTGATGACCGGTCTTTGGTAAAGGTTTATGAATTTTTCAACCAAGCGAATAGCAAATTTGAAAATATAAATGGTATATTTTTGTGCTCCGCCGGGATTCGAACCCACGACCTTCCAGTTACGAGTCCGAAGTGTTACCACCTGGACTACGGACCGGTCAATGTATGTTTATTCCTGGGTATGTATGTAACCGGGTATGTATACGAGTTTACCTGCTACCGCACCGCTTGACTTTACTGAACCCTTTTTCTAAGAAATCCTTTATCGATACCTCTTTCTTTTGTTTGATAAATTAAGGACACATAGTGTCCTTAATTTTGTTATAAAAAATGAAGGTGAATTCACTAAGTATTAAATATTTTTAAATTTTATAAATATGTTTAAATTTTAAATACTTTAAATTTTAAATGATTTAAAATAAAGCGATACGAACCTACTTCTTAAATATTAATTAAAAAAAAACATGTCTTTTATTATTCCATCACAAACACTGGACCTTAAATGAACCGTTATGGATTTATAATTTTCGGGTAATCTGATACCTTATATATTCTAACTACAATTCATGAGTAAGAATTTTTATTTTAACCTTGAAGTACGGAGTAGTCATCACATATGTCAAACAATACAAAAAAACTAATTAAATATCAAGAATAATTAATTATATGACAATTTTAGTTTTTTTTTTGGACTCGTAATTTTTTTTGTCCGGGTATGTATGTATATTCCTTATAAACTCCTAAACCACTAATCCGATTTTGACGAAATTTTCAGCAAACATGTCAATTATTCTTAGAATGGTTCCTGTAAAGTTTGATGGTGATCAAATATAAAATGTTGCATATTCTTTATTTTTCAGCAACAAGGTCGGTAAATTTTGAAAACACCCGATACAAGCCGACCATAATATTTATCTATAATATGTTGTATAATCTAAGTTGCAAGGATATATTAACTTTTAAGAATCATATAAAATGCGTGCCCACAAGTAGACACGTATAAGTTCGCGCTTACAAATGCTGCATGTGTACCTACCCAGCAACTTGTGCCGGCCTTCCCTAAAATAAATATAGGGGACGGTCTCACGCCACCCACTTGGAGTGGGGGTTTCCCAGCTCCCAAGGGGGTTGGTACTCATTTCTTATGAATGCTGAGTAAGTCTTGCCAGGATTTTATTTTGGGATAACTTGTCATGGAACGAAGGTACTCTATCAACTGCGTTATCGACCGGAATTTTTACTCAACTAACGCTAACACAACTAAACTACACATATTGTGTAACTTCTTGCGAGTGAACCCATTTATTTTTACAGATAGGGGGGCCGGCTTTACGCCAACCACTTCAGTGAAGTGGGGGTTTCTCAGCTCCCAACCCCTCGGGTACTCTGGTACTCATTCCTTTTGAAGGCTGAGTAAGCCTTGCCGGTTTTTTTTATTTAACTATAACCATTTGTCGGTGTTATGGCCGCGGGGGCCAAGCGGCCGATCGTTCTAGCTTATTTGAAATGAAATAACGTTGGTTCGATCCCCGCTTGGGTCACTTGACTTTAACTTTGACCCTGGTTCAACAGATGTTATTGGGTAATAATTAATTATTAATTCATTAATATAAAAAATAATGAATTATTAATTGATGATATTAAAACCTGTTTCTGGCCAGGCAGAATAGGTTGGTGAATTGCATTCCTCTTTACGAATCTATTTTTTTTTTAAAAGAAAAAAAAACTAACTATAACTAAGTTGCAAGGAAATGTAACATTGGGGATTCGCATTAAATGCATTCTCACAAGCAGACACGTACAAGTTTGCGCTGGCGCATGCTGCATGTGAACCTACAATATAGAAACCAAGTCTCAAATGGACAAAAACCCTGCAGCTCTTGCCGTTCTGTAGTTCAGGTGGTAACACTTTGGACTCGTAACTGGAAGGTCGTGGGTTCGAATCCCGGCGGAGCACAAAAAATATACCATCTATATTTTCAAATTTGCTCTTCGCTGGGTTGAAAAATTCATAAACCTTTACCAAAGACCGCTCATCAAAAGGTCCACCCAGCCTTACAACAACTGGGTCTTGCTTGAGAATTGGCGCTTTCTACAGCGACGACCAAGCTCGGAGAGGGCTCTTGAGGTATGATTCACACAAAAACAGCGCTCACCAAATAAATCAGCCTAATTTATAACAGGTGTAAGTTCACACTTATACATGCTGCATTTTACTTGCAAAATAAACCAAACCTTACATACTTTCAGTTTCACCCACCTTGATGTATGGAAGTGAAGCCTGGACGGTGAATGAAAGTGAAATTAGTAAGGTCCATACTCCATAGTGTTGAAATGGACTTTCTAAGAAGTATGATTGGGAAAAAACGGAGTGACAGGGTGAGGAATGATTTTGTAAGAGAAGAATGTGGTGCAAGAGAAAGTGTGAAAGTGAAGATTAAAAGAAGTTTGTTAAGATGGTTGAATGGAGAGAATGAATGAGGACAGACTGACGAAGAAAGTATATGTTGGTAGAATAGATGGATGTCGTGGTAGAGGAAGACCGAGAAAGCTATGGATGGACCAAATATCCGAAATTGCGAATGAATGGAATATCCAGAGTCAGAATAAAAGAAGAGCCTGCATGAAGAAGGTTATGACTCTGGAGGAAATGAAAGAAGTATGTAAGGACAGAAAGAAATGCCGGTTGATCTGTAATGTTGGCGGCTAGGGTTTATCAAAGTGAAATTGGTTTTATACTTTAGTTTTTGATGTCCATGTATATTATTATTTATTGATTTAAAAAATGAAATTTGTCGTGTATGTTCCATGACTTATAGGTTGGTATGCGGCTGACCACCCATGCTGTAAAAATGGTTCACTTTGCCAATGTCACCCCTGTTACAGGGAAGGACGGCAAGAGTTGCAGGGTGTATGTCCATTTGAAATTGGTTTTTATGTTGTAGGCTCACATGAGGCATGTGCAAGCGCGAACTTGTACATGTCTGGTTGTGGGAATGCATGTAATGTGAATCTCCAATGTAACATTTCCTTGCAACTTAGTTATAGTTAGTTTTTTTTTATTTAAAAAAAAAATAGATTCGTGAAGAGGAATGCAATTCACCAACCTATTCTGCCTGACCAGAAACAGGTTTTATTATCATCAAATAATAATTCATTATTGTTTATATTAATAATTGTCAACGACGTTAGCCATGTTGAAAGCACCGGTTCCCATAGATCACCGAAGTTAAGCAACATTGGGCGTGGTCAGTGCTTGGATGGGTAACCGCTCAGGTACACCGCGTGTCGTTAGCATCTTGGACCGGTCCGTAGTCCGTAGTGGCAACACTTCGGACTAGTAAATGGAAGGTTGTGGATTCGGATCCCGGCGGAGCACAAAAATATACCATTTATATTTCGAATGTGCTCTTCGCTGGGTTTAAAATTCATACACCTTTACCAATGACCGGTCACCAAAGGTCCATCCAGCCTTACAGCAACTGAGTCTTGCTTGAGTATTGGCGCTTTGTAGCGACGACCAAGCTCGTACACCTCTGCGGCACTACCTAAAACAAGTGTCATAGACCCCTAGAGTCTTTAGAATCTAGGGAGTCTCCCGCACAGGATTTCTTAAAAAAAAATAAAAAAAAATATTAATTAATAATTACCCAATAACATCTGTTGAACCAGGGTCAAAGTTAAAGTCAAGTGATCCAAGCGGGGATCGAACCAACGTTATTCCATTCGTCGGTGTTATGGCCGCGGGGATCAAAACAGGTTATTTGGAACCGGATAACGCTGGTCCGAATCCCGCGACGATAACTTCGACCCTGGTTCAACAGATGCCGTTGCATGCACACAAGCTTCTGCTTTCGCGTGAAAACAACTGGTCAGGCAAAATAGGTTGGTGGATTGCATTCCTTTCCACATTTAATCTATTTAAAAAAAAAAACATATCTTTGCAACTTAGATTAGATTACATGTTAATACGCCCTCCGCATATGAACTTACAATATAAATACTCAAATCTCAAGGGAACAAAAGACCTGCAACTGTTGCCGACCATCTTAAAACAGGGGCGACATTTTCAAAGGAAACCATTTTTATAGTATGTGTGGTCAGCCTCATAGGTACCAAGTTATCAAGAGAGATAATACGTTGTAGGCTAAGTTTTACTTTCCATCTTTTTCAACATATTATTTTAAATATCAGTATTATTTCAACCTAGCTTACATCGACTTAAAAAAACGCAGGTACTACTTTCTCAAGAATAGTGAAAAAGCTACCGGTGTGCTAAGGACACCTATTCATGTAACCAAACAAAAGACCCTTTCAAGTTTCGGAATAACCGAAGCGGTGGTCATTGAAAAGCTAGATTACAGATTTCCCGTTATGATGAAGTTAAGACAACATTTTAGTCTTAAAATTTTTAGATGAATGCCGAGTTAAGTAAATATGTATAATATTACAATTTTGAATATACACTGTTTATAATATTGTTCGTGTGAGCGTTTTTCGTGAATGAACCAGAAATAAAACTCGGGGTTGTCAATGAAGAAGAATGCATGATGAAAAGCATTCATTTTTGGGAAACATTGACACTATAGCCGGATAAACTCCTTGCGATAATTCCATAGTTCCGCGTGTATTGAATGATATAACGCAACTAAGCTACACATATAGTGTAACTTTCTACTTGCATTGTCCCCGAAGGGGCGGCATGTGGCGATGCGGGACCTATTTTATTTTTACAGGTAAGGGGCCCGGCCTTACACCAACCAATTCAGTTGAAGCTGGGGTTTTCCAGCTCCCGAGGGGACTGGTTCTCATTTATTGTGAAGGCTGAGTAAGCCTTGAGATCTAACCCTTGCTCTCGGTATGGAATGCAAGCATTCTACTAATTGAGCCATCAAACTTTTTACGAGCTTGATCGTCGTCGCTACTGAGCGCCAAATCTCAAGCAAGACCCAGTTGCTGTAAGGCTGGATGGACCTTTGGTGACCGGTCATTGGTAAAGGTTTTATGAATTTTCAACCCAGCGAAGAACAAATTTGAAAATACAAATGGTATATTTTTTGTGCTCCGCCGGGAATCGAACCCACAACCTTCCTATTCAGAGTCCTAAGTGTTACCACTGAACTATGTACGTACCGAACTTAATAATTAACACTAACAGCGCCACATATAGTGGTCATATTTGATATATAGGTAAACATATTTTTCTAAACCAAGTATGTGTTCCGCCGGGAATCGAACTCACGACTTTTAAATTATCTTTGAGCATGTAGCCTAAGCCACTAGACTACAGACTTGTTAAATCCAAATAAAGATCATCTCATTGAACATTTACTTTGTAGTGGACATTTAGTTGGTAGAAATTCTTTTCATGGACATTTTATCGGTGGACATTTTGACGGTGGACATTTTGTCGGTGGACATTTTGTCGGTGGACATTATGTCGGTGGACATTTTGTCGGTGGACATTTGGTCGGTGGACATTTTGTCGGTGGACATTATGTCGGTGGACATTTTGTCGGTGGACATTTGGTCGGTGGACATTTGGTCGGTGGACATTTTGTCGCGTGGAGATTTTGTCGGGTGGACATTTTGTCGGTGGACATTATGTCGGTGGACATTCTGTCGGTGGACATTCTGTCGGTGGACATTCTGTCGGTGGACATTTTGTCGCGTGGACATTTTGTCGCGTGGACATTTTGTCTGTGGACATTGTGTCGGTGGACATTCTGTCGGTGGACATTCTGTCAGTGGACATTCTGTCGGTGGACATTCTGTCGGGTGGACATTTCGTCGGGGGGACATTTTGTCCGTGGACATTATGTCGGGGGACATTCTGTCAATGGACATTTTGTCGTGACACCCAACTTATAGGTGCAATATAATATAACTCGACTTGTATCATTTATCACGTAATAAATGATACAAGTACAGGCAAAAAAAAGGTACAACTGACAGAGTTTAATAAATTATTTGTAAACTATAATAGTAACCATAAAAATTAGAATGCACAGTGAAAGTGAATGTTTTTATCTACAAAATAAGGTACTTATGTGTAACCTAGCCCACTTAGTTCATGAATTAGAATTTTTTAAATCTTGTTTTTGCTCTCCTGTAAAATGATGATTTTTGAGTTGTATCACTTTTCACAGGAGGCACAGATTTATTTATAAATATATATGAGGATAATTTATTTAATTTAATTAATACATGACAAAAGAGCGCCGTTTTTGTGTGTGTCACACCTCAAGGGCCCTCCTAATCATGAATGAGATATTCTATAAAGGTGTCGTTTCATTGCTCCCTTACAAATGCAAACAGATTCCGAAACCCTCACTCCGGGTGACAGTCTGTTCCACTCCATCGGCCCCGCAAAGGGGCTGTCCATATATTACGTCATTCGCATTAAGGGGAAGGGAGTCTGGTCTACGGATGATGGCAAATGATGTACGAGTACCAAAAGTGACGTCGTTCTTGTAAATACCAATTTCTACAAAATATACAAAATATTATGTAAGTAATATAACATTATAAATTAGGTGGGGTCATAAGATAATGACTATAGGATGATTGTAAAGGGGGGGCGGTTGAAAATCGGCCAAAATCGATGACGTAATTTATGGACGGCCCCAAACCGGAAAGCGCGATCCCCAAAATTAGTGCGTATTTGACGGCGAGGCTGCATCAATCTGACAGCTCGACATGGCAGTGAGATGAACACTATTTGCGTCATCTCTACGCTCAAGCCTGACATTGACATCCCCGACCACCAGAAACGTCTCATTTCGAGTCACGAGAAACTCAAAAAGTTGACGAAATTCCGAGAAAAATTCAGCCTTCACGGGCCTAGAGCCCGGGCGGTAGACCACAGCCACGGTGAAAGATGTTACTGAGGACAGCCGACACACAAGACACTCAAAGGTGGTAGTGGAGAAAATATTTATCCTCTCCATACGGAAACCTGAACGCGCCAATAAAGCAACGCCGCCGTGGTTGATCCAAGAGATACTCTCCGACCCACCACCGCGCCGCGGCTTCACCCGCGTTTTCTCGAGCGTCGCATATCCCTGAGCAAGCAGTCCGCGCAAAGCCACTGAGTCGTGAGTCCACGTGACTCTCATGCCACGTCTCCACCAGGGCAAGGATGCCAATGTCAAAGCTTTTACATAAATTATCAATATCATAAATTTTATTATTAATGGAACGTACGCTCCAGCACCCCAGGACAAGCCGCTTCTCCAAAACACGTCCATGTCTTCCATCAGACGGAAGAGGAGTTGAAGACGAAGTTGCCGTTGGAGGTTGATGGGGTGAAAGGTCCGCACGATCATCACAAATGTCTGCTGGTTGAGGTTGTGGTACTGGAGCTGACAGTCAGCCTGCGCCCGCCTCTCCTCCCTCTTGCCCTGTGCAGCCTGGTGGCTCGTACCTGTGCTGGCCATGTCCTGCGTCTCTCACATGCGGTTGGCATGCTAGCCTTTTCAGCTCCACTAATGTGTAGGTATCAGTAGGTATGCACCGGCACCGGGGTAGGAACATGAGCCATGATTGCACAGTGGCTGGTGCACACAAGTGTGGATGACAAACACAGCACACATTGAACACAAATTTACACACACATACACAGGAGAGTACCTTGACATATTTTAATGAGAATTTAAGTGTTCTGATGGATTAATAATATTATTATGACATTTGAGTAATTGTTACAATTTGAGAGAGCAAAAAAGGTGATTTAAATTTGAACAAAAAATTAAGAAGAAGTGTAGGATTTGTTAAAATTATTATTTTAAGATGATGTTTTAGCCCAAAACTGACCGTCCTCCGATTTTTGTTTAAAAATTGTCACTTTAGACACCTTTAAAAAAACTTTTTCTTCAAGAGCTCTATTGTCAGCTGTCATCAGCGCCAGTAGGTACTCATAATGTGATATAGTGCAACTTCTTACCGTGTAGGGATACCAAAGGGATTTGAGATACCAACCAGTTGAGCTGGGTGTTTCCCAGCTCTCTGGAGAGCTAGTTCTCATTTTACAAAAGGCTGAGTAAGCCTTAACAGTATTTTTTTTTGGGTTAGAAGAAACACCGAAACAGGAGATCATATCTGTCATCCTTGGTGGGAATCAAACTGTAGTGTTGGCAAGACTGACTATTTGGAACATTATTCAGATTTGCATAATTGATGTTCCACTGTCAATAAACAAGAGAGTGAAGAGTTGAACATCGACCTTCTTGTTGTGAAGTGACATATCGATAATGGAAAAGAAAGAAATGGAAAAAGACTTTAAACCACACAAACCCTAGCTTTCAGCATGGAATGCAAGTATTTTACCAACTGAATAGGGTATTTGCAATAGTGAGGAATTTGATAAAAAGTATATTATTTTGATAGATTTCGAAAAATCAAATAATAATATGTTGATTTGAAGTCGAAAATATTTTTTTTCGATTTTATATTTAAAAAAGAAAATATAGAAATTTGGACAAGTTTTTAAACGGATATGAGATCTGCTTTTTCTATTTCCGGTGCTGTGACGTCATATGTTGACGTCACTTTCTTTTATTGACATTCCATACTCTGTTGACATGATTGTGTTGTTGACAACAGAAACAAATGAAAACAACAGAAACAAATGAAATGTTTTTAAAGAAACACACAAACTTGTTGAAAAATAACAGCCTCAACGGTGTAAGCATTAAAAAGCGATGTTTGAATTACATGAATGTGAGGGCTGTCAGTTGACACGGCGTTGTTCACAAGACCGTGACGTCACGCGAGAAAATTTCATCTAGTAGCGTTTAGGCGCGAAAATTCAAAAATCGATTTTAAAATGCTTATAACTTTGCTAAAAATACAACTAAAATTAAAATTCAAGAAGTTTTGGGCTAATAAAGCATAAACAAATTTAAATCACAAAAAAAAGAAAAATGTGAAAATACCCTATTATCGATCAGATAGTTACGTAAATAAGTTACCGATTGTCCCCTATCTCCCCTAGCAGAAAACTCCAGTTATAATTATTTACTTACCTTTTTTGACAAAAATGTGTTTGTTCAGGGAAGTAGGTAAGTACCTACACAAAAATATCTTATCTCTGTTATCAGACTGTACAAAACACTCATTCACTTGCACAGGCCGATCACACGAGGATAGTTGCAATATATGTAGTTCTTGCCCAATTGATAATATGTTGTTCCTTGACTAAAAACGTCTATTTTTAATTAAAAAAAATTAAAAAAACCTTTTTCTACTCCCATTTGGTAATTTACTAATTACAAAACGGCTAACGCAATCACAATGCCATACATTTCTACACCCGTTGCATAATGTTACATTATGCAACCGGTAACCGTGTTAAAATGAACATGTGCGCATGCGCATTGTCAGAATTGGAACCATTTTTTAATTTCAAATGTCAACCTTGTATGGGGGTATGAAGACCTGTCAATCCAAGATGGCCGCAAGCGATCAGCTGATTAGGCTTCATACAATATTAGTGATATTCGGAAGGTAGGAATTACCGTGGTGATGAGACTTTCAGCCCTGTTCAGATGAAAATAAATAAGTATATTTTATGTGTAGAGTCAAATAAAAATTGTTAATAGTGCTAAAATTTATCGAATTTATTTATCGGATTGCTCCAAATAAAGCTTTCCTTTTTTCAATGGAAAATAAAAGGCTTGAAAGGAAAACAATACAAAAAATTTCACAGCAAAAAATAAACAAACTCAAAAAGTTACTTGGTTAATAGGTGAGTATGAGGTTGATCACCTATGCTGTACAAATTTGGTTCACCTGCCAATACAACTGCAGGGCATATGTTTATTTGAGTTTTGGGTTTGAATGTTTAAGCTTATATGCAGGATGTAAAAGCGCGACCTTATACATATGTGTCGGCTTGTGGGCATGAATTCAATATGAAACCTAAATATAATTTATTTTTACAACTTAGGTTAGATTAGATAATCGAAGGGAATGATAAATCACACGTTTTGACAAAGGTAAGGTTTTAATTACTTCAAATGGACGAGTACATTATAATGACTATTATTCACTATTTTGTTAGTTCTCTCATGGTCGTAGAAAAAGTATTGTATGCCACTGCACGTAATTAGTCTTTGTAACAGTCGTGCTTTCTATTGTGCCATTCGGCTGCGCCTCATGGCACAAACTAGCACTCGTGTTAAAAAGACTATCATTACTTGGCAGTGGCATAAATAACTATTGTTTTATTTTACTATTATTTTTAGTAAAACAAAAATCCATTTTTATTTTATTTATTACTTTACTTATTGATATGTGTAACTGATTTATTATTTTTTGTTTTATTATTTTAGTATCATGGTATATTTTAATATCAACATGTAATTGGAGCAAATAGCAATAGGTACCTTATACCTAGGCTGTATGATAAGTACCCGTGTTTAGTACAACTATATGGTACTATAATCTATAATCTAAGTTGCAAGGATATATTCATTCAAAGCTCTCAGATGTATGCCCACAAACAAACACGTGTAGTTTGCGCTTACAAATGCTGATTGTGTACTTACAAATACAATCCAAACCTCAAATGAACATAAGCCCTGCAACTCTTGCCGACATTCCCTGAAACAGGGGTGACATTGGCAAAGTGAACCATTTTGTACAGTATGGGTGGTCAGCCTCATACCAACCTATAAGTCAAGGAATGCAAGTAATAAATAACATTTAAAAAACCTTAAAAATAAATCGATACAATAAAGTCAAAAATTTCTTATGCAAAAAATATAGCAAACTAATAAACCAACATTACAAATCAGCATTGCAGATTAGCCGCCACTTCTTCCTGTCCTTGCATACTTCTTTCATTTCATCCAGAGTCATAACCTTTTTCATACAAGCTCTCCTTTTATTATGACTCTGGATATCCCATTCACTCGCTATTTCGAAAATTTGGTCCATTCATACCTTTCTCGGTCTTCCTCTTCCACGACATCCATCAATTCTTGCAGCATATACTTTCTTCGTCAGTCTTTCCTCATTCATTCTCTCCAAATGTCCAAACCATCTAAGTATAATTCTTTTAATCTTTACTTTCACACTTTCTCTTGCACCACATTCTTCTCTTACAAAATCATTCCTCACCCTGTCACTCCGTTTTTTCCCAATCATACTTCTTAGAAAGAGTGGGCACTAGTATACCACCGTGCACCGCCAGTCGAACATTTTTTGAAAGATTCTGGTTCCTGGCGATGCTAGCGGTAGCACCCAGTACGCACCTGCCTTTCATTATTCTTCTTTCAAATTCACCGGTCATTCTTTCATCTTTTTCAAACTTACTTTCCAGGTAAACAAACTCATTTACGACATCAACATTCATTCCATTAATTTTAAATTCATAATTCATACTTTCATCATCTCTTTCAAAAATCAATACTTTCGTCTTACTTGCATTCAACTTCAAATGGTTACCTAACAAAGCTTCATTCAATCTAGAGAGCATTGTTCGCAATTCTACTGCTGAATCAGAAACAAGAACTGCATCATCTGCATACAGTAAAACACTCACTTTGCTCTCTCCTATCATCAATCCATAATCATTAAGTCTAGCATCTCTGACACACTTGTCCATGACTATGTTAAATAGTCATGCGCAAAGCGCACCTGCTCCAAAGGAGGCAAAAACGTGTTCTTTGATTTAATTAAAATTTAATACATTAAGTAGTTTCAGTTTTTCCATATTTACTCAAAAACTATTGACATTATAAAAAAATATTAAGTACGGGAGCTAAATAATGTATAGTTCTATAATAAAAAAGCAAAAAAAAAAAATCCAAAATACAGCACACACGAAAAAAAAGCTAAAAATGTACAAAAAACGCGTTTTTTAAAATATTTTTTTCAGCAATTCAAGCAATTCTTAAGTTAGGTATTGTGGTGCAGATGACCAGAAGAATAAAAACCAGATAAAATACACCAAAAATCGTGTGTGCCCACCCCTATTAGTGGGCCCGGGTGCAAAAACGGCCGCTATAAAAACTGCGCACGAATCGCAATCCCGGAGAGAGACGCCTAGACCACCTAGCGGACAACAGCTACAGCGCTCCCGCCAAATTCCAAGCCGAGACGTACAACTTACCTTGCGCCTTCGCCTGGACATCTCCGCAGCTTTATCTTCACCCGAAAGACTACGAGACCTTCCTGCCTGGAACGGACTTGAGGCAACAGTCTCCAGTATAGTACACGCTCACGACACAACACAAAGGTCCTTCTTAGGACCACTCTTACGTTTCCTCGAGAGTTAATTGTTTTTATCCTGCTCACAACAAAAGGTCCTTGTTAGGGCCAATCAGAATTTACTCAGAAGTTACATGTTTATTCCTGATTTCAACTTCCATATTTCCTTTCCTTCCCCCACTTCAAGCATCAAAAATCCTGCTCGCCTCACAAGCACGGCGGTTTGAGGAGGACTCCTGTCTGGACGCAGTGGAAGCGTGAAGACCGGAAGATTTCAACCAAGATTTTAACACAGCTTTCAATACACCACGCAAGTAGACCTCCAAACTTTATATTTTGTTCAAACTTTATAATTAAGATAAAAAAAATAATAAACATGCTTGATTTTTTTCATTACTGTAACTATTTTGCTAAGACCATAAAGTGTAAGAAACAAAAAAGGCAGATTTGGTCGATCACTGAAAATTTTAGCTATCCTCGGCGATCGAGTTTAAAACCTCTCGTGATCGACCGTTTGGGCACCTCTAGTATACATTATTGTATTCTGTTTGTTGAATAAATAAAAATAATAAAAATAGGTTGGCATGAGGCTGACCATCAATACTGTTAAAAATACTTCAGTTTTTCAATGTCACCCCAGCACGTTGAGTTTAAGCCATGTCGATCCCTAAATATTATTTGTGCATAGATGAAAGAAAAATATTTCTGCTTAAATTGTTCACAAAATAAAATCATTAAGTGGGAATGATGTGGCTCAGCTTCTACAAGTGGCAAACTGGAGAGGACATCGGAGGACAGGCAGACTTGGAGGCAGAGGTTGAAGGAGGCCAAGGCTCGGCAGAGGTTGAAGGAGGCCAAGGCTCGGCAGAGGTTGAGGTCGAACTTATACATGTCTGTTTGTGCACAAGCAGTTCAAACTTCCTCATACCGCAAATAAAAACAAATCCCAAATGAATACAAGCACAGGGGTTACATCGGCAAAGTGATCCATTTTATCCAAAACTAAAAAAAACTTGCAGGGACTGTCTTGGTTTGAACAAACCTGTGAAGCCTTCAGTATTAAACTATTGTGTATGAAAAGTGTTGATTAGTTGTATGTGTGAATGAGTGGCTTTTATCATAAAAATCCCGCAACGCTCGATCCCCAACTACTTGGGGCGAGTGAAACCTATTTATTTCAATAGGCAGGGGGTCTGGCTTACCTACGCCAATCACTTCAGTTCAAGTGGGAGTTACCCAGCTCCCGATCATCTTGATTTCAGGGTAGGGGAGGGGGGTTGAACCCTAAGCCCTCTAGCTTTGAACTCAACCATTATACCAATTAAGCTATGGACTGTACAATGATGCAATCATTATACTCTAACACATGCTGCATATGTACTTACAAAATAATATCATTGTCATAACTCATAGACAGCTCCTTGGCCAAGCGGTCAAGATGGTAACTGTGACTGGCGTGTGTGAAAAAACAACGCTGGTTCTCATTCACCTTCAATATATGCCATGGGGTAAATATTCATAAATGATAAATATGAATTTTTTATTGATAATGTGAATACCTGTTTCTGGCCTGTTTTAAAATAGTAAGTAGGTCAATAAAGTCCATACATGAATTGAAATAGACAAAATCATGCCGGGTGCTAGAGAAAGTTAAACTTTATTATTATTATTTGTAGGAGGCACTAGATGTTGGTCTGTGCCCCGACTATACAAAAATTACTAAATCTCACCCCGATTGTAAAATCTAAAATCTAAAATCTAAGCTGCAAAGATATGTATCATTTGAGATTCATATTAAATGCATTCCCACAAGCAGACACGCATAATTTTGCGCTTACACATGCCGCATGTGGACCTACAATATAAAAAACCCAATCTCAAATGAACATAAGCCCTGCAACTCTTGCCGACCTTCCCTGAAGCAGGGGTGACATTGGCAAAGTGAACCATTTTTTACAGTATGGGTGGTCAGCCGCATACCAACCTATCAGTCAAGGAAATCAGTCAATGTGTACTTACAAATAAAACTTCAAATGAACATAAGCCCTACAACTTTTGCCAACCGTCCCTGACACATAAGTGACTAGGTAAAGTAAACCGTTTTTTATAGTACGGGTGGTCAGCCTCATCCTAACCTATAAGTCAAGGAATAATCCAAAGCTGTAATCCAAAAAAAAAAACCTGTTTAATTTTTTATGTTTTCAAATGAATGATTACAAAGTGAATGCCTCTACAATAAATAAAATAGTAAGAGATTTAATAGAACACCGTTAGTTATACATATGTAGGCACAAGACAACTCCATTTCAGAATGTGCTTAAAACGAGCCGTGCACCATGGACAGACATGGATAACAACCCATGCATGGACACGGAAAATGGAGATTGCTTAAAGAAATAGTATTATAGCCATTTCACTAGAAATTCATTACAACTATGTGGTTTCATAGTTGATGTGTCATTTGATATCTTTTCAAATGACATGACTTACAAGTTTTGTGGTCACACTTGTCACAGACAAATGGTTTGACTCTTGTGTAAATTAAAAATCCATGGAATATACGACGGCACTCCTAGAGAGTTATTTAGTTTTTAATAAAAGAAATGGGGTGAGTTTACGCAACGTGTTATACTACATAGAAGCACTGAGGACGGAAAATGTTTGTATTTGTTACAATAAAAACTGAAGAAAACAATGTCAGAACAAATAAAGTCTTGCTTTTCTTTGTGAAATTAAGTAACATTTGCAGATACGATAGTTTTAAGTGGTTCGGCAGTTATCTGTTATCAGGTATCACTTATCATTTGTAAATAATCTCCGCAGCCATTTTATTTAGGTTTGGCTCAGTCCCCTCTATTTACTAGTCATTCCGCTTTTCAACCTCTTTCACTTTAAACATAAAATGTGGAAAATTGTAGGCTTCATTTTTTCTTTGATTCTTGCGGGTGTGTTTGCCTGTTTAGGAGTTTGTCTACGTGAGCCCATCGCCTATTAATTTATGTGAATTAATATTTTTTTCTGTGAAAAACAATTAAAACTAAACTCAAAATGTTAGCACTAAAGTTCACTTTGCTATTCAGCTGTTTTACTATTTTAGTTGGTTCAATAGATGCCCAGACAATCTGTGAGTTGGTTTAATTTTATTTTTGTACTTTTTTTAACTTTACCATACATCTATAATCTATACCTAATTTAAGTTACATTTAAGATTAATATTTGATGCATGTTAACAAGCAGACACGTGTAAGTTTGAGCTTATACACATGCACTGTGGTCTGTGTACATACAAAAAAAGAACAAATCTCAAATGAAAGTAAGCCTTGCAACTCTTGCCGCCCTTCCCTGACGCTGGGGTGACTGGTACACTGAATATTTTTTTACAGTATGAGTGGTCAGCCTCATACCAACATAACTACAAGGAACGTAATAATAAATTTCATTCATAATTTTTATATTATCTTAGAGATAACTTTATAATAGCAGTATGTAGGTTATTTTATCAAAGTTTATTTTTATTAATTACTTATATTAGTTTTTATTTACTATTTTTTTTTTAAATTTATTTATCTTTTCATTTAAACGAATAAATCTACAAAATAAAATATTTAAAACAATAAAATAAAACAAGAAATCTATAAAATACAACAATCTAACTCAACTAAAATCAACATTTCTAATTTAAAAGTCCTAGCCTTAGCCGCCAAAATTGCTGATCAACTGCCATTTACTTGTACCATAAATCAACAAAGAAAGAAATCGATGGAGCATCAGAGCCATTGACCTATAAATCTTGTACAATGGCGCCACAGCCCAATTCGAGCCTTGGCCTCCTTCAACCTCTGCCTCCAAGTCTGCCTGTCCTCCGATGTCCTCTTCAGTTGGCCACTTGTAGAAGCTGAGCCACATCATTCCCACTTCATGATTTTATTTTGTAAAAAATTTAAGCTGAAATATTTTTCTTTCATCTATGCACAAATAATATTTACGGATCGACATGGCTTAAACTCAATGTGCTGAAAATCGGAACTAACGTTGCCCTCTTATAAAACGTCACCTTTGATAGTTCAATGTGATGTTAGCTGAATCCCTAAAATTTGGGCAGTATTTTGAGAAAAACAAAATTATACCCGTGGATTTTAGGAGTGTCAAGAGCCGTGTATACCTGTAGGTACCTACAAGAATGTGACACGGAAAACTTATTCAAGCAACATCACGGACCGATCCGTAGTCTAGTGGTTAACGCTTTGGACTCGTGATTGGAAGTTAGTGTGTTAGTATCCTGGCAGAGCATACAAAAAAAATCAAATATGCTCGTCGGGAGGAAAAATGCGCCTCCCTTTACAAAGACCTTAGACTGGTCACCATAGGTCCATCCAGCCCAACAGCAACTGACTCTTGCTTGAAAATTGGCGCTTTCTACAGCAACGACCAAGCTTGCAAAGGGCACCAAATAAATCATCCTAATATTATTATTATTATTATTATCATCACCTTTTCCCTTGCTTTAAATGTGCAAACTTCATCGTTGGATTATTGTTGTATTTTCAGATAAAGTTTGCGCTCTGTTATCAAACAGTGACGATTGCCAAGCTCTAGAAAGGGACAACAGCCAAGTAGCATGTATCGCAGTTCAAGACAGGTCAGTGCTTTCTCAAATTGTTGAAAATATCATCATTATCAACAATAGCACGACAAGCCGGGTTGGGTCTTGGCTTCCACGATCAACTGCACCCACTCCATCCTGTTCCATATTTCTAGTTCCACGATTAATCAAAGTTTGAACCAGTAAGCCATAATCGTCTTGTGACCACATTGCATTGTGAGTTCTCACACTATTGTATTGTGTTGTGGAACCAAAAAAGTGTATTTCACGGGTCCTATTTTTTACAGCGTGGATTGCCTTCTTCGGTTGGAGGAAGGACGAGCAGATTTTGCCATCTTGTCTGCGGAGGAAGCTATTGTGGCTGCCATGGCACAGCCTGACAAGTACAGCGTCCTGGCTGAAGTGAAGAATCTTGACAAGAAATACATAGGTATGAATAAAAATATAAATATTATATTGGTCGAGACGAATCTAGATTACGGAATTGTAAGTGTCCACTTTAAAGTATTCTTGGTCAACGATGCTTCACTACAAACTCAGAAATAGTCAGAATCTAGTATTGACTGATTCTCCATTTACAAAATTAATTACTTTTTTGGACAGGTCTATAAAATTTATACCCTATATCTCATTCATTCAAAAATTTATTTTCAACTTTTGACTATCCCTTCTTTCATAGTCCTTGCTTGCATTTGTAGACCACCTTTTTTATACCTTACTTCAAAGATGATTTTGTCCCCAGAGCCGTTTGCTTTCCAAGCAGTTGCACTGGTGAAAGCTGATCATACCGGGGGGCTCCAGGGTCTGAAAGGAGGTGGACTATGTCACCCAGGGTATGGACGGGGCAAAGACAAGCTGTGGTCAGACAGAGTTCTCAAATACTTTGAGAAAAAGGTAAATCCATTTGAAAAACATGTCATGGTTGTGAGAACAAGCTTACACAATTTCTCTAGATATTTTCCAGTTTCACATAACATGTAGGTACATTTCAGAAAAATAACAATTGAAAATTTATAGGCAATGACGACCATAGACAAATCAGTTGTGATAGTGTGGCCGTATGGAAAATATGACTGGTACCAAAACTTATCAAATACCTACAACTTTATGACACCAAAACCAAATGTAAAAGGACTTAAGTCATGCTGGAGGAAAGTATATGCTTTCACTCAGTAATAATGCAGAAACTATGTCTCAGGAGGACCCAATACATAATAGGTAATACATGGCCAATTTTAGGTAACGTAAGACGTAGTAAGTAGTAGGTAGAGCAAGAAAGGGAAAGGAATGACTTGACCAAATTAGTGAATGTATGGGGTATACAGAGTAAATGTTCAAGATGACAATACATGAAAAAATGTATGTGATGATACGAATAAGTGGAGGAGACTCTGCAGCCTTCCAGTTCTGTCCATTTCAGACACACACCATTTTGCCCGGATGATTTTGCCTTCACACCAGATTGTGTTCTGCCCGAATTGTCTTATTGGCGTTTGATTGGCTACCTGGCGGTCTGGCGGTGGGGCTAGTCTGAAAGCTTCCACACAAGCCCATACACTACTGCGCACCGGGTAGAAAAAACATAGACAAATCTGGGAAGAATGAGTCAAGTGTGAAAAGGCTGTTGGCTGTTACTGTTACCTACATTTCCCGATATGGTTTCTTGATTCCAATCTGTAATATTTAGGTTGCTATGACATCAAGGAATTGTGTCGCTGACTCCAAGTCTGCTGCCGAGGATGACAGTCATGACATTAGCAGGTTCTTCAGTGCCGCTTGCCGACCAGGACCGTGGCTGCTGGACCCGGAAGAGGATGCCAAACTCAGTAAGTGAAAAGCCCAATCTTTTTCTACTTCATAAATGTAGCTAGCTGTACCTGCCACGTGTTGCTGTTGCTCAGTCTGTTTAAATGGAAAATAAAGGAGGTCCATAGGTATAGGTTTACAGCAAATGGGTCTTGCTGGAAATTAAGCAATTTCTATAGCAGTGATCAAGCTCGCAGAGGGCTCTTGGGGAGTGATTCACACAAAAATATAAAATTCAATTTTAGTCTCAGATACAACCTCATAATCCACCAGATATGATCTCATGTTAGGTTACTTACTTACTTACTTATTCAGCCACTTCTTATCCACTGCTGGACATAGGCCTCCCCCATATCTCTCCAGGCGTCTCTGTCCTGGGCTCTCTGCATCCAGTCACCAGCAACTCTTTTGATATCATCTGACCATCGTGTAAGAGGCCTTCCTCTTGTTCTTTTGTCTTCACGAGGTCTTCATTCTACCACTCTTTTCGTCCATCTTTGCTCGCTCAATCTGGCTACATGCCCTACCCACGACCACTTCTGCTTTGCCACTCTTTTGACTATGTCAGTAACTCCTGATCTTCTATGTATTTCGGTATTTCGTATCCGATCCGTTAGGTTTATCCGTTTATTCGTTCGTATTCATCATGTTAGGTAGTTTCAGATTTTACCAACCAAGTCCCCAGTGAATTGGGAGTACAGATTTTTTTAAATTCAATAGGCATCAGACTTCATAGGAACCATTCTGAAGAAATTTTACAGTTTTTATGGTTTTCTATTACAAATAATTATTTGTAATCTAAGTCACCTTGGTGATTCAAGTCAAGGGATTACTCATGAAGATACGTTATTCAATCATTTTTGTGACAAATCACTGATAAGGTGTGCGAGTAGGTCTATGATTTTTATTTTCATAAAAAAAATACCCCGTAAGATAAGATAACAAACGCAACTCTGTTACCTTGCACAGTGATAAGCAATACCATAGCAAATAAATGTATGGCATATAGTATTTATACAGATTGCAACTTAAGGCGAAGGAGATTTTAGAACTCTGAACTAGGGATATATTTATATTGTTATTTATTCATACTGGAGGGGCTTTTACATAATTACATAGTATATATTTCACAAATCTGTTAAATACAACAAAATGCCATGCAAAATCAATATGGATAGGTACGCGTACGGATATGTATACCAATACGAATACCTACAAATAAGAACAGTCCTTGTACCATTTCATTTTTAGGTTTTGATTTGTAAGTTTGTATATATGATATATCATATCAGAAGTAGGATAGCTCTTCACTTACATCAAAAGTATAGCTATTTACTTATTCACTTAAAAATGCCAAAACAATACTGTAACTGTAGCTCTGTCGCCATTCCGCTAGGGGTGGCCAGAGCCTCTGCAGAGCTGCCTCCATTTTTTCCTATCCTTAGATACCTCTTTCAATTCATTCATATCCATCACCTTTTTCATGCATTTTCTTCTTTTGCGCTCGCTTTGTACATCCCATTCTTTCACAATCTCCCCAATCTGATCTCTCCATACTTTTATAGGTCGTCCCTTACCTCTTTTTCCTTTCACACTACCTCAGTATACATACTTTGTCAGTCTATCATCATTCATTTTTTCCACATGCCCAAACCATCTCATCACATTCTTTTGTACCTTAACTTTCACATCCTCTTTCAAATTACATTATTTTTTTACCCATTTATTCCTAACTCTATCCCTCAGAGTTTTTCCTGTCATGCTTCTCAAATGCTTCATTTACACCGAGCATAGGGTGACCTGGTTAACAGTGAACCAGTGGTACACAGTGAACCACTAGACCTACAACACAAACTATGCATGTTTTACTCCTGAAAATTTGTATTAATCACCACATCAAGCACATACAAGATTCAGGCTGGTCTGACTTTGACATTGTTGGCGAATGGCTGTGTCTGTAACTGTAACTGTAACTCTGTCGCCATTCCGCTAGGGGTGGCCAGAGCCTCTGCAGAGTTGCCTCCATTTTTTCCTATCCTTACATACCTCTTTCAGTTCATTCATATCCATCACCTTTTTCATGCATTTTCTTCTTTTACGCTCACTTTGTATATCCCATTCTTTCACAATCTCCTCAATCTGATCACTCCATACTTTTCTCGGTCATCCCTTCCCTCTTTTTCCTTTCACACTTTCTTTGTATACATACTTTGTCAGTCTATCATCATTCATTCTTTCCACATGCCCAAACCATCTCATCACATTCTTTTGTACCTTAACTTTCACATCCTCTTTCAAATTACATTCTTTTTTTACCCATTCATTCCTAACTCTATCCCTCAGAGTTTTTCCTGTCATGCTTCTCAAATGCTTCATTCGGAGTCACATGTCACTACGGAGTTTTTAAAAATCATCTATCAGCCACTTTTATTCAAGGTAATGTTTCTAGATTATTTCTCCCTCGGATACTAGGATAGATTTTTTATTTCAATCCAATTACATTATATTGATACGGCACACTTTTTTGCGCAGGCCCTGAATTTCGCCGTCCGTCGAACTCCTTGACAAAACTTAACCCTGCACGCTGATTGGCCGGCGTTCGGCAAGACACCGGCCGAGCCGAAATTACTGTAACAAAATTTATGTGTTTTACTGTAATAAAAAGGGAATAATTTGTCATTATTGTCGTCGGCCTGTTGGCCCGAAGACCGATTCTGTCTGTAACAAGTTGTGAAAAGAAGAGAAAATAAAGAAGTAGAAAAATCATTAAACCAAGTCATCCTCATTTTTTTTTATTATTGAAGAGAGGGTATCAATATAATTATTTGGCTACTGACGAGTGATATTTGAAGGTTTATAATGTCTTCTATTTTTTTTGTGCGCCTGTTTAAAAACAAAATTATACTATGGTACACAGTGAACCAGAACATGGTGGTACACCGCGAACCATAGTGAGCAGGTTGCCTGTGAACTGTGTTTTATGGTGTGATATTAATAGATAATTCTTCATTTAGAATGCCTCGAACAAAGAATGATCGACAAATTGGAGCCCATTCGGCTGCTGATATGCGCTTTTTTCAATGAAATTTCTTTAATATTTTGTCATCACTGATATTTTTATAATTTAATCAAATTAAGTGATATTTTGTACATGTTTCGTATTACTTTAAAATCTTGATGCCCATCATTTTCTGCTAATTACAGACTATGGTTCACTGTGTACTGGCATGGTACACAGTGAACCAAAATACCATTTTTGAAAAAGTAGTGCATAACATTATAATCCTTTCAATTAATAAAAGAACTGTTTTGAAAACATAAAATTTAATAACCATTCAGCATCTTGACAAAAAATTTAAGTTTCTGTCTTTCTTTATGTAGGCACAATGTTGTGCTGAAAAAAAGGTGGTTCACTGTTAACCAGGTCACCCTACATTATTGAATATTATCCAAAACTTTTGGATATCTGTTTTGGTTATGGATGGGGATATCCATGTCATCCTTGCTCTGCACTATATGACCTGTACCATGGTGTAGATGTGGTCTGGGCAATAAGAATAAACTGACTGAATTGGCTGGGTCACATCCAGTGAATGGAAAATGTGGTTGTGGTGATGGGTCACTTATGAAGGCCGCCCTCACAAACAACTGAAAGTTTCCCACTCACCAAGCGTTATAATAGTCCAACAAAGTCCAGAACACAAGGCAAAGAAAATACAACTCTGAAATATTCCGATAGTCAGCAGACTGCATTGGCTGGGTCACATCCAATAAATAAAACATTCAAACCTGAGAAAGATGGTTGTGATGACAGAAGCAAAGGATGCAGGACATTTGGAAGACTCAGATCAAGGTGGTTGGATGGAATGCACTTTGGGACTGGAGGAGAGAAGGCGTTGAGCAGGCGGTGGTGTCTAGAGTAGATCAAAGAGGCTAAAACGCACCCCATTATGTTTGATGCCATTGATGATTTAAGTAATCTAATCTAATCTAATCTAAGTTGCAAAGATATGTTACATTGGAGATTCACATTACATGCATTCTCACAACCAGACACGTACAAGTTCGCGCTTGCACATGCCTCATGTGAACCTACAACATAAAAACCAAATCTCAAATGGACATACACCCTGCAACTCTTGCCGTCCTTCCCTGTAACAGGGGTGACATTGGCAAAGTGAACCATTTTTACAGCATGGGTGGTCAGCCTCATACCAACCTATAAGTCAAGGAACATACACGACAAATTACATTTTATTGATGATGATGTTGATAAATACACAAACTTTTGAAGGCTTATTATTTCAAAGTTAAAATACATCTAGGTACTTACAATACATCTAGGTACTTACAATACAATGATTTTAAATCTTTTTGCACATTTGCTAAGAAAAATGAGTTGTGATATATTTTGCTATTGTTGTTAAGGACCCCATCCAACCAACAGAAAAAGATATAAGTATGAAAGGTGACAAGAGTTACAAGGCTTATGCCCATGTGAAGTTTGGTTTATCCTGTAAGTACACATGCAGTATGTGTAAGCGCGAACTTACACATGTTTGCCTGCTGGTGTGCATTAAATATAAGCCTCAAATGTCAATATATCTTTGCGACGTAGATTATAGATATATCTAGAATACTCTTAAATAAATTATTTGACCGGTCCGTAGTCCAGTGGTAACACTTCGGACTCGTAAATGGAAGGTTGTGGGTTTGAATCCCGACGAAGCACTAAAAATATACCATTTATATTTTCAAATTTGCTCTTTGCTGGGATTTCATAAACCTTTACCAAAGACCAGTCATCAAAAGGTCCATCCAGCCTTACAGCAACTGAATCTTGCTTGAGAATTGGCGCTTTCTACAGCGACGACCAAGCTCGCAGAGGGCTCTTGAGGTGTGATACACACAAAAACAGCGCCCACCAAATAAATCAACCTATATATTTTTTTATATGAAGTTTGATGTCCATCAGACTACAATATTTTTACTTTCTTGCTTTAGCTGAAGGCTATAAAGAAAGTTTTGATTTGGTGTGAAAAAAAAAAATCGAGGTTTTCACGGAAATGAGTTGTCCTGGTGCAGGACATGCCAAAAAAACACTATCTTTCAAAAACGTCCGTCTGTATATGTGTGTGTGTGTGTGTGTGTGTGTGTGTGTGTGTATGTGTGTGTGTGTGTCACTTTCCAAAGTATAAGACCTAGAGATACCAAGTTTTGGCTACATCAATTTTTTTGGACATGTATTAAGTATGAATAACATGGCATTACACCAACTTGAAAATTCAAGATGGCTGCGATACAAAAAAAAACATAAAATTGCACTTTTCTCAAAAACGGCTCCAAGAATTTTTCTTAAATTTTCAGAATTGCCACTAATTAGTTTTTAAACTTATAAATTAGTTATGGTAACACTCTTACTAATCTGTGTCTATGGGTTGCGATATGAAAAAAACAAACGATTGTGATTTTCTCGAAAGTTAAGGGGTTAACAAAAATATAATGTTCTACAATATTATAGACAATATAAATTTCTACAAAATAAAAAAAATATTTGAAAAAATATATATAAAGCACCGTTTACACGACCTGAAATTTTAAATCAAAAATATTACAAAAACCTATTAAAATGCAAGATATTTAAATTTGTTTTAGATTTGGTAGAAGAAACAAGTTTATCACTTTAATTCGTAATCAAAGATTTTGTACTTTTTTGAAAATTCAAGATGGCTTCCAAAGAGCTGAAAATTTTAAATGCGATTTTCTCAAAAACGGCTCAGACGATTTTTCTTAAATTTTCTGTGAATCCGTTTATAAAGTAGTGCTATCTAATGATTATAATCATTTCTTCATCATAATCTCGTTTAAGGGAGTTGCTATATAAAAGAAAAAAATAATGGAAAAATTCTCAGCAGTTAGAGGGTTAATAAAAAAATAATGTAGCACAAATGTAAACAATAATAGTAACCTATATTTTCCAAAAATTTAATCAAAAGTATAGCCACCATACAAAGTGAAAAATTTTCCATACAAAATGTTTTCGTAATTTTCTTGGTAGTCAAAGGGTTAAAATTAGAAAATAGGCTGCGATTCTTAAAATTTTATAAATACCAATAATAATCAGTCGTTACTTTTTCAAAATGTAACTAAAAAGTTTACCCACATTACATAGTCCTAGTTTGCATACAAAAGGGTTCAATGACCATCTACAATAATCTAGAATATAAGTTACAATGAAATATAAACATTCAAAACTCATATCAAATGCATGCCCACAAACAGGTACGTGTAAGTTCGCGCTTACGAATGCTGAATGTGTACCTACAAATTAAAACCAAATCTCAAATGAACATAAAACCTGCAACTCTTGCCGACCTTCCTTGAAACAGGGGTGACATTGACAAAGTGAATAATTTTTTACACTTTGGGAGGACTGAGAAATTCGAGGAAATTGAGATAAGACTGAATGAAACAAGAGTGGAGGTCGTGAAAGAATTTGATTATCTGGGAAGCAAGTTTGAGTCGAATGCGAAATTGACGAAAGAATTGGAAAAGCGCGCTAGTAGAGGAAGAAGTTTAATGGGAACGATTGGAGGAATTGCAAGAAATAGGAAACTTACAAAGAATATGAGATCGGCGGTCTACAATGGCATATTGGTTGGTGGAAGTGAGGCTTAATGAATGTGAGCTGAGTAAAGTATGTACGGTTGAAATGGCTTACCTGAGAGCAATGGCTGAAAAGACACTGAGTGATAGAGTACGTAATGATTGGGTGATGAACGAGTGTGGTATAAAAGAGAATATGAGAATGAAAGTACAAAAAAGTACAATGAGATTGTTCGGACATCTTGAAAGAATGGATGATGAACAACTAACGAAGAAAGTGTACAAAGGAAATGTCAGAGGAAAACGCGGAAGGGGAAGGCTGAGGAAAGAATGGTTAGACCAAATAGGTGAGATTGCAAAAGAATGGAAATCTGCAGAGTGAGAATAAGAGAAGAGTATGTATAAAAAAGGTGATGACAGAAAAAAGTGGAGGCGCATCTGCGGAGGTATCGGCCACCCTTAGTGGAACGGCGGCAGGATACAGTATAGAGGTCAGCTTCATACCAACCTATAAGTAAGGATCTTTCTTATGTCATTGGCGCTTTTTCCAGAGAAGACCAACCTCGCAGAGGACTCTTGAGGTGTGATTCACACAAAACGGCGCTCACCAAATAAATCATCCAAATATTTTTTATTGACTTAAGAATTTATATTATTTCCATATTGTACGAGTATGCAGGTACACACCGCGGTGGAATAAAATTGATCTATTATTGATATATTATATTTTCATCGAAACTGGATAAGCTGGTAGATGATTATAGCTTTACATACGTCTACAGTGGGTTCATTTTTGCAAGAAAGTCGAGTGCAGATTCTGTGCAATTTATTTTGGCTCTGTCTTGCCGAAGAAAAGAACATACATGATACACCGTGCCAAAATGGCAAAGTTAAACACACCGGATACCGCTTGTATAGTTGTGTTGTATTTTATGTATCATGTAGCCTGTAGGCTTAAGCACTTATCTCTGCTTAGATAAGTGGATGAGAAATATGTTGATTCATAAGTATATAATGTAAGTTACTCGGAAAATCAATATGGAATTCATCGATGATAACTGCTACACTGATAATATACCGTGGTATTGACAAAAAAAAATCCATAGATGATCTGCGGATCATAGATTTTTTGTACAGAAAATTCACTGTAGGCTGCCGATGAGCCATGGCTTCGCTGTTAGAGAATAACACCTATTGAATATAATAATAATTTACAGCGTCCATTTAAACCATTATGAGACTGAGGATGAACACATAAGCTAATAGTTCTTTATTGTATTTTGCAGAGGCCAAGTTTCCTTCATTGTGCTCACTTTGCACCAGTGATGGCTCTCCCGACTGTGACGGCTATCGCTACTTCGAGCCCCGCGTTGTCCCTGGTGCTCCAGTCAACAGCCACTTATCTGCCGTGGAGTGTGTTGTCTCAGGCAAGGGCTCCGTCGCCTATGTGGCCTACAATCACGTGAAAGACTACTTCAAGGCAAGGAAAATATTTCATAAAAATTTAATTGAATAATAGTGGACCCAATATTGAACCTTGGAGTACCAAAAGTAGACATTGATAATGTATCATTATGTATTGAGTTCTCTTTGTAATTTAGTTCTACATTATTAGTGAGAGAATATATATCCTTTACCCCAGCATGACAGCAATCCTGTTACGTTTGGTTCTCTTTGCATGTAGATATAGGTATTTTGAGGTTAAGAATCAAATGTTAAAGGATTTCAGTCGTGCTGGGGTAAAGGACATGTCTTCCCTCACTAATAATGCAGTTACTACGTTCCGGAGAGGACCAGGACCACACATACTGTGTGTTATATTGGGGTGTAGAACTCTGCTATTATCTGTAGGTAGATAAGATGATGCCCCCCTCTGTTTCTCAATGTACTTGAGACCCCCTCAGTTGATAGCTCAGTTCAAAGAATGCTTGTGTTCAAAACCAAAGGGACTAAGGTTTGAGCCTCGACATCCTTGGTGAGGATGTCAAATATAATTACTTGATGCAGTGTTTTCTTTAAGCTGAAACAATAGCATTGGCAAAGCTCAGTCAGTCTTCACAAGAAATGACAACACTCTCCCAGGAGCAAATAAATTCTACCTCAAGTTGGCGTCAGGTTGACCCCTGAAGTGCAAGCATAAAAAATAAAGTAGACATAGAAAATAGGCAAGGAGACAAGAAATTACACTATATATGTAGCTTAGTTGTGTTTTCGTGTTGTCTTCCTTTCAGTTAGGGCCTGTTGCACCAAACTCCAAACAGACAAAAACCAAAATGAAGTGTGATTTCTCCCATCAAATCAAAAATTTGGTTACAGATACGTAAATCAGCTGATGTATGTCATGTTTCCTGTTCAAATTACATCACATTATTATCCACTTCCGAGAAATATTTTACTGAGGTCATTACAGAATTAAGCAATCAAATTTGATGAGTCCATCAAATATTGATTGGAGGTTGGTGCAACAGGCCCTTATATTAGGATCTGTTTGTGCCGCTACTTCATCCTACAATCTAGACTGCCGAGACCACGCCATCTCTTCAGAGGTCTTCCCGGGGTTTTCCTCCAGTTGCTTCCCATTATATTAATATTTTCATGTTGTGCTACCATTAATCATCATCTCCTAATCTTACAGGCGAACCCCAAAGATGTGGACAAGTACGCCCTGTTGTGTGAAGATGGCAAGATCAGTAAACTCTCTGATCTTCCATCAAAGCCCGAGTGTGCCTGGGTGAAGCAACCATGGTCAGCGCTGGTGGCGAGGAAGTAAGGCCAACTGAGTGTATTCATTATGAATCACAATTGATGGGATGAAAGTATATATGTTGCAAGTATTGACGAATTGAAAACCGAGAAGAGTATGGATGGATGTCATGGTAGAGTATGGATGGATGTCATGAAGAGTATGGATGGATGTCATGAAGAGTATGGATGGATGTCATGGTAGAGTATGGATGGATGTCATGAAGAGTATGGATGGATGTAATGAAGAGTATGGATGGATGTCATGGTAGAGTATGGATGGATGTCATGGTAGAGTATGGATGGATGTCATGAAGAGTATGGATGGATGTCATGAAGAGAATGGATGGATGTCATGAAGAGTATGGATGGATGTCATGGTAGAGTATGGATGGATGTCATGAAGAATATGGATGGATGTCATGAAGAGTATGGATGGATGTCATGGTAGATTATGGATGGATGTCATGAAGAGTATGGATGGATGTCATGGTAGAGTATGGATGGATGTCATGGTAGAGTATGGATGGATGTCATGAAGAGTATGGATGGATGTCATGAAGAGAATGGATGGATGTCATGAAGAGTATGGATGGATGTCATGGTAGAGTATGGATGGATGTCATGAAGAGTATGGATGGATGTCATGAAGAGAATGGATGGATCTCATGAAGAGTATGGATGGATGTCATGGTAGAGTATGGATGGATGTCATGAAGACTATGGATGGATGTCATGAAGAGTATGGATGGATGTCATGGTAGATTATGGATGGATGTCATGAAGAGTATGGATGGATGTCATGGTAGAGTATGGATGGATGTCATGAAGAGTATGGATGGATGTCATGGTAGAGTATGGATGGATGTCATGGTAGAGGAAGAACGAGAAGAGTATGAATGGTGGATGAATTGGATATAAAGATTAAAAATGAAGGAAAGGTTTGAGTGAGAAAGATGACTCTAAATCAGAGGTGCCCATAAGGTCGATCGCGATCGACTGGTCGATCGCGGGAGGTTTTAAGGTTGATCGCTGAGGATAGCTAAAATTTCAGTGATCGACCTTAAAACTGATTTGACATTTTGCACTCAACGTAATTTTACTTTTGCTAATTTTTTTCTTAATAAATATTTATACATTATGAATTAGAGTTATATTTGTTGGGTTAAACCATAGAGTTATAATGGGTTAAACAGTTAAAATGTCAATCTCCTATTCATAAATTTTTGCTAAGTCAATTTCCTCAAGAAAAAGTATGGGCACCCCTGCTCTAAATGAAATGAAAGAAGTATGCAAGAACCGAAAGATATTGCAGTTGATCTGCAATATTAGCTGCAGATTTTTAATTTGAAATATTCACTAATGACGCCTTATATTCAAATTTTATTTTATATATTTACTTAGGTACAGATTTATATTATCAACTAATAAATTGGTGTGAGGCTGTCTCAATGATTTCTATATATATATTGGATGACTTCTATTTCTTTCTTCTTTTGGGCGCCGTTTAGTGGCTCCAAATGCCAAAGGCTCTATAATGTGTAATCTAAGTTCCAAAGATATATAATATACTTGTAGGCTTATATTTAATGCACACCCACAGGGTATATCTATTAAGTGTAAGTATTGGGTTAAATAAGTAAATTGTTTACTCTCACCAATGTCATCCCTGTTTTAGGGGTGGCATTTAAAGAGTTGCAAGTGTTTTTTTATTGTATGGAGGATCATGCAGTCTGATCAACTTTTTACCAAGAAATTATTCAAGAAACTCATATGTGCTTCAAAAAAAGCAGCACTCACCAAAAAGTCTGATAATATATTGATTTGCTTTATTCAATATTTTTTATAATTTATTGTCAAATACTTTTATCCATTTCTTGTAACAAATCCACGATACAATTTTCCAGAGATGTGTCAGAGAGTTTACTGAGAGACCTTCAGACTTGGATGCCTTCTGGGCGCTCTGGAGATTCAGGGTCCTGGGTGGACTCCCTGGACAGCATCATCTTCCCTGAAAAGACAGACATCCTGGAGTATGTGAAAGTTCCACCAACCATTACGGAGTATGTGCAGAAAGGTGAGATATCAAAAACATCACATATCATATATTTATTTGTTCAGACTACAGATTTAATGTTAAGATTAAGCTGGAGTTACAGTTGTTTGACATATTTACAAATTATAATTACTTAATTTCAATGTTAATTACACTTTTTGGATAAAAGATGATTTATTTTATTTTTTATTTTACGAAAAAAAACAGCATACATAATTACATAGACAGGATGAAAGCTTATAAAATTTAAGGCCAATTATAGTTTTTAAATTTTATTAATAAGTAATACAAAATATGCAAGAACAGCAGCAAATACACACGGCACGTATACAGGAAACATAGTGCCATCTAGTGACGTGGAATCCAAACAAAATAAAAGTGAAATTTCGTTCGCTCAAAGGTAGGCAGTGATTTGTGACAATATTGTTTGCAAAATCAGTTCATCCTCAATCGTCGTACAGAGAGGATGTTCTCCTGAAGACGTGGGCTACGTCGCCGACGAAACGTCGAGAAAGATGTAAGTTCTCTCTAAGCCAGTGATTCCCAAACTATGGTACGCGTACCACCAGTGGTACACGACGCTTCTTAAGGTGGTACGCAAGCAGTCATGGCCAGAGGAAATACAGTAAATAATTAGAAAAAACGTTTCTCAATTTCACGCTTAAAATGAAGTTCAACTGAGCCAAATATTTCCTCTCTTGTCTCGAACATGCAGCACCATTTTTCGCACCAAGTCCTAAGAGTATTGTATTATTTTTTTTAATAATTAATAAATAAACATAATGTTGTCACAAACAGTTGTTGCAGTTTTTATAACTTTACCATTTTGAACGTTTTTTTTTAACTGATACATTTCACTCGCACTTGGTTATGTAGGATCATTCGGGTACGTTCGTTTTGCAATCGGTTTGCCGTAAGTGAGTGAGCGTGAGTGTGACGATGGCGCCATGCTCAGTTCAGTACCTACACTACAGCAGTAGGATAGGTACCTAGCCAGTGTGGTGTGGGCGGCGCGCAATTATAAATGCTGTCAGCGGCATGTAACGGACTTAACTTAACGGAAGCTTAATTTAACGGAATTTAATTAAACCGTAAATATTTTTTCGGCTTACATAACTTAAAAGTTAAATCGTTATACAATTTCTTCTTACTTCTACTTCTTACTTCTATTTCTTCTACTTCTAACTTTGTTAATTAACGATTAACGGATTAACGAGTTAATGCCCAGCTTTGGCGGCTGACCACCCATGCTGTAGAAAATGGTTCACTTTGCCAGTGTCACCTCTGTTTCAGGGAAGGTCGGCAAGAGTTGCAGGGTGTATGTTTATTTTGAGATTGGGGTTTTTATGTCGTAGGTTCGCATGCGGCATGTGCAATTGCGAACTTGTACATGTCTTCTTGTGAAAATACGTATAATATGAATCCCTTATGTTACATATCTCTGCAACTTAGATTAGATCTTAAGTAAAGAAAAAAAGTCAAAAGAAAAGAAAAAACAAAAGTACAAGTGTAATTAACATTGAAATTAATCATCATATTTTATAAACATGAAGATTTAAATTGTTTTATAAATATTCATGATATTTGAAGAAGAAGACAGTTAACAAAATAAGTTTTGCCTGCTAAAACAATAAATGGGGACCCAAATATAAAACATTGAGTAACTTATCGTAAATAAAAATGTATGGAAGATACAATAGCGCCTCTAGTTAAAGGACTTACTTTCCATACATATTTTTTTCCTGTTTACAAATTCATGTTCTATATTCGGGGTACTTCTTACATTTGAAAACTTACATATTGTAGCTGTCATCCAGCCAATTAAGGGATTGGAACAGGGACTCATACCATATGACATCCAAAGTATTTGAAGGTGTGGCGAAGAAATTTTTTTTTTTTTTTTTTTTTTTATTTCATAAACAATTTTTACAAGAAATATAAATCTTAAAAATTAAACATTTTTGTCCCGATAAACCAAAAAATTTCAGTTTGTCATCGGGTGCAACAATCAAATTAAAAAATATAAGTCTTAGTATTTAGTGCTAGTATGAAATAAAAAGTAAATTAAAGTTAAAATTAGGAGACAAGAGTAGAGTAAAAACACAAATATAGTTAAGGTAATTAATATAAAAAAGTTCTTTCTCCCAGCCAAATCTTCAAAGATATTATAATTTTATTAATGTTTGTAGATTCCTTTTTAAAGTCCTTTGGCAACAAATTAAATATTTTTGGCACAAGGTAATCCAACGTTCTTTGTCCATATTTGTTATTAATTCTTGGCACAACTAGTCCTTCATTAGATGTAAATCTTGTTTGGTACACATGCTCTAGTTTATTTTTATATTTATCATTAAACAATTGTTGACATATAATTATGTTCCATTAACAAGTAAACCGTCCACTGGTTCACTCACACTTGTCACACATGTTCACCCCTCGGTGTCTGTCACGCCACTCGCTGCGTGTGCATTCCCGCGTGGCGGCGTCTGCTTCGCTTGCTGACACGGGTGCGTTCGCTGTCACCACAGAAGGTTTGCTTCCTTGCTTGCAGGTCGCCCCCTGCCTGTACCTGATGCAGCCGCCTGCCACAAAGCAATCCGCTGGTGCACCGTGGGCCCTGCAGAGCGCTCCAAGTGTCTGTGGACGCAGCGCGTGGCGCTGGCTGCCGGCCTGGAGCCCGCCCTGCTGTGCGAGGGCGCCGATAGTCACGTCACTTGCATGGGGCTCATCAGGGACAAGCGGGCAGACTTCCTCAGCATCGACTCCAACCTGGGCTTCCTGGCTAGAAAGTAAGAGTGCTCTGCTTTTGTTGTGAGCCCATCAACAACAAATACTATGCGATATGGCGTAAAATGAATTTATATCATGGCTAAATGGGAGGGCGCTTTATGACTATACAGCATCATCAATATAAAAGACATAGATATTGTACATCTGTTTCTACCCATAGAAACATACTTCCTGCAACACCCTCTTGTTGGGCTTTCCTTCAACCCATGGTCCTGGCCATCTTCCTCCAAATCCACATCTCGAATGACTATGAAATCTACAAATGCTTCATCATATCTAATGAACCTTTGGCAATATTTAGTTAAAATATAAAATGTACACATCTAAAAAAGGAGGCCTAGAAATGATGATCTTTTTATATTTAATAGTGTATCTTCTTACAAATCTAAAGAAATCATTTTTTCTGTAATTGAAACACTGTTTTGTTTTTACTACTCGTATTATTGCAAAGATTACTAATTACGAATGTTTGTGGTCATCAGAGCGTCATACATGAAACTTGAAGCAAAAATACTTCTACCAGTATCTGACCTTGATTTCAAGTTTCAGTAACAATACACATTTTGTACAAGACTGGTATTAATTACGAGTATATTTGCAATGGTTTGTGTATTAGCTGTGAAAATTCATTATGTTAATTCCTTGACTTATATGTCGGTATGAGGCTGACCACCCATACTGTAAAAAATGGTTCACTTTGCCAATGTCACCCCTATTTCAAAGGTCGGCAAGAGTTGCAGGGCTTATGTACATTTGAGATTGGGTTTTATATTGTAGGTTCACATGCGGCATGTTTAAACGCAAACTTAAACGTGTCTGCTTGTGGGAATACGTTTAATATAAATCTTAAATGTTATAAATCTTTGCAACTTAGATTATAGATAGATGTTTACAAATAACTCGAAAGATTTTTTTCTGTATTTGAAACACTGTTTTATTTCTACTATTATTGTAAAAACTACAAATTACAATAGTTTTCCTCCGACCATAATTGGGTAGGGGAAAGGTGGGATACTTGATCCCTGTTTTAGTTTTCATCAATTATCTCAGACCCTTGAAGTTATTTTGTTATTTTTTTGCTCCATGTTCATAATTTGGTTCATCGCCTACCACTTGGCATCCAAATAAAACTACTTTCGTGAAGATCCAATGTACTACATCAGTTCTTGTAAAAAACTCCCAAGGATCAAGTATCCCTACCCATGAGGGATACTTGATCCCCCCATGAGGGATACTTGATCCCCGGGATCAAGTATCCCACCCATAAAGATAGCATTAGTAATTATAGCCAATTATTAAGGGAAATTAAAAAAAAAATATGATACAAATCAAAATAAACTTCTTTATTGAGTAAAAACTAAAATTTACTAAACATTTGCATGAAATTTTTGTTCAAAGTTGATAATACCAGCTATCTGCCGCACGGCTGTGTCAGCTTTTGTATGTCTGCGCTTCTGACTACGCTAATGTCTTCTACTGTTGGAAAAGTGAAATAACTGCCTACTAGATCCTTTCTTCTCAAAAATTTCACTTTGAAAGTACTTTCCTTTTGAGTCAAAACCTTTCCAACAAAACACTTGACTGTTTTTTTGGCCAAACTGACTTAACTTGACTAAAACTTTGTCTTCAGGCTTTGATTCGGTGTCGTCAATAAGTTCTTTATCATGTGAAAGGAAATCAGAGTCACTGTTGCTATCTGGAAGGCATGACATTCATGCCAAACTGCCTAGCGATCACTTAAAAACTCCCCCCATTTCTCACAGCATTCACAGCCGCTTCAGCTTGCTGAGGATCCCGTGGAATTCTCTTTTTCTGGCTCCCTCTTTTGCTATGTACTTACACGGCATTTGAAAGAATAAACGTGAATAAAATTAATTATTTCAAGCGTGGACTTCAAAATAAACTTGAAGTGGGATACTTGATCCCAGGATCAAGTATCCCCCCACTTCTAGGGATCAAGTATCTCCCGGTTGTCATTTTTTCAAAAAAGTGAAAAATTTAGGTTAGAAGAGTTTGCATTTCTAAATTGATGTTATGGTATTTTGTAGCTAAAAGCACATACATTTCAACAATATATGAAGAATAATCATAAAGTACACGAATAAAAATGTATAAAACTTACATGGCACGCGTAAAAAAAAGTCTGAACCTTACAAAATCAAAAATGTTAATTATTTTTTTACGCTTCTTCAGAGGTAACGGTCATTTGGCAAAACAAAGGTAACATTATGGTCGCTACCCAATGGTACCAACAGAACAGTGATAAAATACCTAGGAGCGCCAAAATCGAATGGGGATCAAGTATCCCGCGGGATCAAGTATCCCACCTTTCCCCTATCCGTCATCCGAAACCTATATGAGCTTGTTGTTCAGGTGTTCGCTGAGTTCCCTGATGTACCAGGAGACCAACAGGCACGAGGCCTCCCGCGTGATTGCCCTCATCAAGGAGGCCCAGAGCGGGAGCATCACCAGGTTTGAAAACCTGCGAGACAAGAATGCCTGCTTCCCAGAGTATGGAGGAATTGGTGAGAAAAGTATACTGTGTGTTTTCCTTTTTATTACTTTCTATAATCTATAATAATCTATCTATAATCTAAGTTGCAGTTAAGACCAGAGTCATAATAAAAGGAGGGCTTGTATGGAAAAGGTTATGACTCTGGATGAAATGAAAGAAGTATGTAAGGACAGGCAGAAGTGGCGGTTAATCTGCAATGTTGATTTGTAATGTTGGCTTACTTATTTATGTTACATTTTTTGTATAGGGAAATATTGACTTTTTTTTTTGTATAGATTTCTTTGTTTTTATATAAGTACTTAAAGGTTATTTATTATTTTTATAAATAATTATAAAAAATTATAAAAAACACAGAGTTTTATTTTCACAAATTGAGTTTTTATTTCCACCTCAAGTACTTTCGACTTATTCACGTCATTATCAAGAGGATACCGACGTGACGATGACGTGAATAAGTCGAAAGTACTTGAGGTGGAAATAAAAACTCAATTTGTGAAAATAAAACTCTGTGTTTTTTATAATTTTTTATAATTATTTATAAAAATGAATTTTCACTGTGTGAATACACAAACTTTAAAAAGTCTATTTATTATTTGTATTTCTTGACTTATAGGTTAGTATGAGGCTGACTACCCATACTGTAAACAATGGTTCACTTGGCCAATGTCACCCCTGTGTCAGGGAAGGTCGGCAAAAGTTGTAGGGTTTATGTTCATTTGATTGGATTTTATCATATCACTCGTGCTGTCTATTGTGCCATTCGGCTGCGTCTCATGGCGCAAACTAGCACTCGTGTTACAAAGACTATCATTACTAGGCAGTAGCATAAATAACTATTTCTTTGTTTGAAACACAGTTTTATGATGGTCTGAGGACAGAAAATGTACTTTCAAATACCTGATGATGGTGAGAGGACTGCAAATGTTTGTAATCTCTACAATTGAAGTCAAAATCTATCAGTGTTTTAAACAAAGTTTTTTTCATTAAGTAGGTATAGTTCTCCTTTGCTTTATTTACAAATTATAATGAGGTCCACACGTGATTTGACATAGCCAATATTGTGTCGTCACCCGGCCTGGTTGCTAGTGAGAAGACAAATACTTAGTTATTGGTTGCTAAGGAGGGCATTTCCATACAAGACATTTGCTCACCGAGAAAAAAGTTTGAAATTCAAAAATTGTCCATTACCTTTCAAGACTATTTTGTTTGTCTCTACAGCCTGGGTATCTTTCATCCGAGCCGCCCACGAGCGTAAGATCTTGTCCAGCAAGGAGTGTGACTACGCCTCCGAGGTGGTGGGTTTCTTTGCCGCTGCGTGCGCCCCGGGGGCCCGGGATCCCACTCACTTCCCGTCTGCCGGAGTGAACCCCGTGAAGCTGTGCGAGGCATGTCGGGGCTTCTCCCCCAGGGGAATGAATGAGCAGGGCATCGTGTCCAATGATAAACCTGCAGGTATGCACTCTGAACATTCTAAACATCCCTCGGCTATGCGATGTCACTCATAGTAAATGAATGGATATCCGATAATCAGGATTTTTACTTTACTTCAATCTGAAGGAACTGTTATAAAGTTTTGTATTAGTCAAAAATGAGGTTTCAACGGAAATGAGTTGTGCTGCACCAGGACATGCAAGAATAAATTGTACGTTGGACTCCACATGACTTTATCGCATAAAATTAAAATATCGCAGGTTGTTTTGAGGTGATCTTTAATTTTCAAAAGAAAATGTTTGTATTATTAATGAAGGTGAGGTTATTTTAATTATTTAGTACCTATGATCATTAATCCCTTTTGTATCAAAACTAACTCTTTGTGTGGTGGATACATCAATATATAGGTGGATATACTTTTCATTAATATTTTGTAAAAAGTAAAGATTGGTCATTATGGGTATTTATTACATTTTCAGAATCGTAGCCTATTATTTTATATACAAGTTTTACTTACCATTACAACTTTTATTGTGGTGCTTCCTTTATCCAAGGCAGTTGAGAAAGTAATCTTTCGTATTTTGCCCAGTTCACGTGAGTTTGACATTTTATACCTACCAAAAATAAATAATAAATTGGACAATTTCTTTAGCGCCGTACTGTGATCAATCACCTCAAAAGCTTTACACGTTGTAAAAAAAGGAAAAATAATTAACATTAACTTTAACTTATGCACAAAACAAATATTAAAATGGCAAATAAAAAAAATTTCAACAGAATATAAAATCAGAAGTACAATAAATTACACCAAAGCTTGACGAAAACAAAAAATCAAATCAAATTATATCTACATCAATTTCAAAAAAACAAACAAAAATACAATTAAAGTAATTCCAAATTATAGTTATAGTAGAGCTACTGTTCAGAAATTTCATAAAATTTAGAAAAAAGGTGTGTCTTCAGGCCTCCCCTGAAACTGTCGTAGTCAGCAGCCCGCCTGAGACTCAGAGGAAGATCGTTCCAGAGCTGGGGACCTGCATAGTAAAGAGCGCGATCCCCATAAACAGTCTTTTGTGATCTGAGAGGCAAAACCATCTCATGGGCTGCACTCTGTGCTGATCTAAGAGCACAATGTCTCTCCCCCAAGTCTCTGAAAGAGCTCATTTCCCTTATGTAGTCTGGTGCCGCGCCAGTGACAGCCCTGTACATGAGGGCACACACTTTGTACTGTATTCGGGCCTCCACTGGTGACCAGTGTAATTCCCGCAGAAAAGGTGTACAGCTATCGTATTTACTGGCACCGAACACAATACGTGCTGACGCCCTCATCACAGACTGCAATCTGCTCAGCTGCACGGGCGGCAAACCTGCCAGAAGAATGTTGCAGTAATCAATCCTAGACAGAACCAGTGAAGATATGAGCGTTTTAACGCAATCATTTGTCAAATATCTGTTCACTGTTTTGATCTGTCTAAGATGATAAAAGTAGGAAGGAACTATGGGACTTATGTGCTGCTCCATTGACAGGCTGCTGTCCACGACTGCTCCAAGAATCCTTACGGATGTACTGGGCCTTACACACACCCCACTAACAACCAGGTCACCGACAGGTATCAAATGTTGTCTTCTTTTAGATGCAAACCATATGAACTTCGTCTTATTGGAATTCAGGCACAGCTTTTTGGATGCTAACCAGCTGCGCATCGCTTCGAAGCAACTTTGAAATTTCATTTCAGTTTGATACCGTTCAGTAACCTCACAAGGTGCATAGATCTGGATATCATCCGCATAACAGTTCAAATTAAGGCCAAACGACAGAGCAATATCTTGGATTCCAGCAGTGTACAATAGAAAAAGAATAGGTCCTAGGATGGATCCTTGTGGAACGCCAACCTCCAGCAGCCGTTCAGGAGTCTCGTCCCCACCAAAGCAAACGGTCTGCTTTCTATTTGATAGGTAGGAGCTCAACCACTGGTGGGCAGATTTTCGTATACCAAATCTTCTGTGCAGTTCTTCGAGACCAGACTTGATTTTACAATATAGGTGTTCTTGATTTTGGCACCTGGCAGCTCTATATGCTATTCCTAGTATTTTATATGTCCTCTGTCCTACTCGCTCGATAAAAATAGAGTAAAATGGATTGACTCGACTAAATCATTGACTAAACTACTCTACTATTTTTTTGTGGTTTGCACACATTTAGCCACTAAATTACTCACTACTCTACTAAATTAGTCGCCTTGTCCGAACCAGCCTTTAGCCACACAATCACAAAAACACACAGGTATACATTCATAACAATATATTTCTGGTCTCTAAAAGACACGTCAGATTTAAACAGAATGTATGGATTACCCGACTAGATACTATGTTATGTTATTATTCCAGAATGTCCCGCAGACAACAGCAACAAGTTCTATGGCACAGCTGGAGCCTTGCGCTGCCTGATGGAGCCTGACTCTAATGTGGCCTTCCTGGAGTCTCAGTTCCTCCTCCATCATCTGCAGAGTCTGAATAGATCAGGGATGGGCCAGGAGACCTTCAGGATCCTCTGCCGGAATGGAACCCTGGCCAGCAGACCCGGCTTCCAGGTTGACGAGGCCTGCGCTCTGTCTGCCACTATAGACGGAGAAATTGTCGCTAGAAAGTGAGTGCCTATTGTTTCCTTATATAACATCCAGTCAGCTGGCAAAATGCTTGTATTTCCAGTTGAGAGTTCGGTTACAATTGTCGGCAAGGGTTTCAGAAATGATTTTCTATGCAGCTTGATTCATCTATGGCTATACCCTTCATCTGTGACAATAAATTGTGGAATCAATTTATTGTCACAGATGAAACTCTAATTGCCTTATTGAAACACGCCAGGCACTGCTTTGTAAAAGTCACATTGGTATAATTTTGATTAGTCTGAAATTTACATCCTTCAATGTTAAATTTAGTTCAGAAGACAATGTACCAATTTGCACGGACATTGACCCAGACGGTCCTTTTTCCAAGTCAGCAATTAGCAAAGAAATCTAAAGGTACGATTCCACCAGTGTGCCGTACAGCGCGGCACAGCGTGCGATACAAATGTTTGTTTCAGTCGACTCACGCAAGCGAACAGCAACAAATTGTGCGCGAACATTCTAGCAAAGTTTGCGCACAGCTGCGTACTAGTGTGCGCGCACTGTTCAAGCGGTTGAATCGTCTCGACGTGCCGCACTCGTGTTCGCAAACTCAATCTTTGCTTCTGCTTCTCGATCAAAAACATAAGGTTCAAAAATGTGCTACACAAAGTAATCTCTGTGAATGTAAGCATGAGTTTTGTGTCCATCCAGGGACTCTCCAGATCGCTCCAGCATCCGTTACTTTCTGAAGGACCTGGACTCTTGGTTTGGCTACAGCAGCAACTCTCGCCTCATCCACTTCCTGATCTTCTCCTCCTTCAACAAGACACAGGACTTGCTTTTCAAAGTAAGTAGACTTGTACATACTTGAGTAGGATAGGAAGAAATCCTTTTTGCCAGCAAGTGCAGCGCCTTAAGTTCAGGACTTTGAACAACTTAGACCTGCCCACAGCTTGGAGAGAGAGATAAAATTGCGTACAATTTTAAGCTTATGGGGCATGGCATACCACAGCAGAAGGCCAGTTATACAAAATGCATAATCTAAGGGCTGTTATGAGCATGAGTGTAAGTGAATTTAATAATAAATAAATAATAATATTAGGATGATTTATTTGGTGAGCGCTGTTTTTGTGTGTATCACACCTCAAGAGCCCTCTGCGAGCTTGGTCGTCGCTGTAGAAAGCGCCAATTCTCAAGCAAGACCCGGTTGTTGTAAGGTTGGATGGACCTTTCAGTGACCGGTCTTTGGTAAAGGTTTATGAATTTTTTAACTCAACGAAGAGCATATTCGAAATATAAATGGTATATTTTTTGTGCTCCGCCGGGATCTGCATCCACAACCTTCCATTTACGAGTCCGAAGTGTTGCCACTGGACTACGGACCGGTCCAAGATGCCAACGACACGCGGTGTACTTGAGCGGTCACCCATCAAAGTCCACCCCCCCACCGCGCCCAATTTTGCTTAACTTCGGTGATCTATGGGAACCGGTGCTTTCAACATGGTAACGTCATTGACGATCTGATGAATAAAAATATCCACAATCTGATGAATAAAAATATCCACACAATTGACATAAGTGCATCCTTTTCATCTTCTATCTATACTATAAATCCCAAAAAACGTTCGTTGGTAACCACTTAAAATGGTGAAGGACTAAATGTTTTTGGCTGTCTTTCATTTCAAAATAAAAAAATCAGAACCAGCTTGCGATTTTAGATCATTTTCTCATAAAATATGATCGGCCTATATGTCACGTTCAAATCCAATCTCGTAAACGTAACTTGTGTGTAAGAAAGACCCACAAGACGAGAGTGCTCATTTAAAACTGTATATTAATATCCGACCGAATATTCGGTTTCGGCTTTCGGCTTTCGGCCTTTCGGCCAATATTTGCCACATTCGGCAAACTTACGGTTTCGGTCGAAAGTAGTGGTCACTTTCGGCCCAACCGAAAGTTAGGCAGACAAACCGACCACCCGCGCGCACGCAACGCGACGCGAACGCCGCGACGCGATTGGCGGCCGGCAACACACGCTTCAAAATTCCACTGCCCGCCCCGGCCGCACCCCGCCGCCCGCTACTCCCTTCCGGCTCCGGCCCGGACGGGGCCAGTCAGTCAGTCAACTAGCCGCCGAGTCGAGTCGATCCGTTTTTAATTAAATCACATACTCCATATTTTGTATAGAACAAGAATATGAAAGAACTTTTCATTTTGGTTGAGATTTTTTTTTGACCCCGTACATTTTAGACGAATAAAAGTTTAAAAAATCTTAAATAAATTGAAAAATTCTTTCATATTCGTGTACTACACATACATATGTAGTTTAAAATAAGAAGATTGACTGACTTGACGGTCGTTTACGCCCTGTATAACTAATTGGGCGTTGACTTAAACATGAAAAGTTTTTTTATTACCGTTTTTTATAATTGTTTTATTTTCATTTTATTTAATTTCTTATATAAAGTATTTTTGTTGCATTTGTTTAACTTAATTAGGCGATGAAAGAAACATGAAAAGTTTTTTAAGTTTTTTAATTTGTTTGATTTTTAATTATTAATAATTGTACCTATTAGTAATTTAAAAAAAATTTGCATATAGTTTTGCATTAAATAAAAAAGTTCCCAGAATTGTAAACACCTTTTATTGTTACTTGCATATCCTTCTAACTAAATAATGCATAACTAACTAGTCACTTAAATAATATACATACTTTCGGCTACGGCTTTCAGTTTCGGCTTTCTGCCGAAAGTAGAATTTTGCCGAAATTCGGCTACGGCTTTCGGCCGAAAGTGAAAGTACACTTTCGGTCGGACACTACTGGTCACACTCCCATGATTGTTAAAATACTCTTTATGACAAAAGTATGCATCCAATACATAACACTTACTGCTAGTGCTTATCCTTTGACAAAACTACATGAGTCATTTGTCACTGTAAGTGGAGATTTTCAATTTACAAGTTTTGGGAATGTATACCTGAGTTTTTAACATGTAATTGTTTAGGGACTTATTTTGCTGTAATAATGGATGAGCTTAATAATTAATAATGTTATATTACTTGCATACTATTTTGGATATTGTGTAAAAATTGGTATTTACAAGAACGACGTCACTTCTGGGACTCGTACATCATTTACCATCATCCGCAGACCAGACCCCCCCCCCCTAAATGTGAATGACGTAATATATGGACAGCCCCTTTAATATTGACTATGTTGGTACTTATTGTCTCTTTTCAGGAATCCACCATAGGCCTGGCGCGGTCCAACTCTGAGAATGCTCTGGTGAAGAACTACAAGGAACTGTTCAAGCATACTGAAGAGTGCACTGGGACACTAGTGCTCAACGGGGCACCTGAAGCCAACATAGCACTCTCCACATTATTAGCTGTAGCTGCCGTGCATTCCATGCTTCAGATGAACTAGTTTTTTTTTACAACAGCACCCCGAGTATAAACCATTTGCATACACACCTCCATTACATAAATATAAAAATGTATAAAACAGGCACTAGGGTAGGGCGCCAGGTATATGTATTTGAATGGTGGATAGGCCGTAGAAATCTTGCCCAGGGCGCTAATCTAATCTAATCTAAGCTGCAAGGATATATACCATTTAAGATTTATATTAAATGCATTCCCACAAGCAGACATGTATAATTTCGCACTAACACATGCCGCATGTGGACCTACATTATAAGAACCCATCTCAAATGAACATAAGCCCTGCAACTCTTGCCGTCCTTCCCTGAGACAGGGGTGACATTGGCAAAGTGAACCATTTTTTCACACTATGGGTGGTCAGCTGCATACCAACCCATAAGTCAAGGAACATACATGACAAATTACATTTTTAAAATCACTAAATTATAATACATATGTATGAACATCAAAAACTAACAGAAAACAAATTTTAATTTAAAAAACCCTAGCCGCCAACATCACAGATTAACCGCCATTTCTTTCTGTCCTTACACACTTCTTTGCGCTGGTAGTGCATCCGCTACTGGCTAGAGCCTATTCTATAATAGGTTTCAGTGGCGAAGGGTGATTTTTCTCAGAAGGTAACTCGATGGAGAAAAAGAAAGCCATCAAATATTAAAACTCCATGGGGAAAAATAAAATATTATTTCTAAAAAATAGCTTGACTTTTGCAATTTACACTTAAAGTAAATAAAAGTGGCTTTGAAATATTTATCTTTAAATTTTCATACAAGACGTGAAATCCTTAGAAATTAAGGAAATCATGAGTATCTGAAAAAAATGTACAATAAAACATATTTTATTAAAAAAATTAACATTACTAATGATAAATCTTTCAAAAAATATACATTCATCAAATATTTTATGCGAAAATATTGTGTATTTCCATAACTATGCAAACTTTTCAGATTTCTCACTCACGGCGCGTGCCTAGACTACAGAGTAACTCAATGTTGCACCGGCTTATCTTGATCATTATTATCGCGGGTTTGCACGTCAACTAGCCCCTCCCCGCGCCTCCGACTTGCTCCGCTCTGATACCCTAGTCTGTCGGAACTAGAAGCCGGTGATCGCATCAGGAATCAAGACTCGGGAGTGCTCGTGAGTCTGCAGCTTAATTTTACACGATCAAATAAATTTTGCGCGGTATGAAAAAAAAAAATTGTTAGTTTATTATTACAAATGAAATAAATAGTTCTATACATTACTTTTTGCGTAATTCCAATAGGGCAGCCGATGGGAATCGTGCTATTCGGACCCTTCGCCACTGATAGGTCTAGATAGAGTGCTGTAAGAAGGTCTCAAGTATACTCAGCTGCAAAGGTATAGCACTTACTTCGGAGAACAGTCTCTAGCGAGATCTAGATTTTTTCCTTAGCTGCAGTATAGAAGAGGTCTAGTTATAGAACTCTAAGCTGGCTTTCAAGTGTATACAGCTGCTCAATCGTAGATGAGATTGCATATTTATCACCTATAAGGAGCATAGGCTCTAGCTAGGTCTAGACTTTTTGCTCTAGCTAGTGCATAAATTTTGGGCATTCTAGAGTGCTTTACTTAATGTCTTAATCCTCACTACTGAGGATTGTAACCCTTGTGGAAGTAATCACTCTACTCCAGTGAAAACTATATTTTTATTTTATATTTGTATGAGAGTAGGAATTAGCAGTGCCCTTGTGGTGAATTTACAAACACAAACATAATTGGCTTGTAAGTTTTATTATTACAGGTGCCAGATTGTAGCTTTGCTTTATTATTTATATCAATTTTCAGTTTAAATTTGAGTAGTGAATTAAAACTAGACTTGTGAATTTATTTTTACTATTGAAATACATACATGGAGGGAGCAGTAACAAACTTTTGTATGAAAATAATGCTTCCCCTTGTTTTCAACAGATGGCACTATCTTTTATACTAAGTGATTTAATGAGCCTTACGCCCGGTATTCTCAAGATTGGCATATGGGTATCGCCGTCGAAATTTGTACCTTTTGTCTTGTGCGTGTGTCCCCTAATGATTTTCAGCTTTTTCATAAAAACTGGTGATCTCTACTGAATTCTACAATTATCAGAGTAAAGTATTTGAAAAGCGTATCGAAATACAAAATAAAACTGCAAAAAGCATTAAGTGGCGATGTAATTAAAAAATAAAACAAAATCGCCTTTTTTCCATTCCCATACAAATTTTACATGTCCGCAACCCGTTTTTGACCCTTTGATGGCATGATACGATCAAAATAGTCAAACGTTTTTAAAGTTGATTATTTTTGCATATACCTTAGTAACGTATCTTTCATTTTCTGTACTAGCCACAATAATATTTATTTATTTAAACACGAAATATTGATTGCTAAGGGTTGTCTCCATTTTTGGCTCCGAAATTTTTCTTTTAGTGTGTTACCAATTCCATTGGAACTGACAAAAATCTTGCAATCCTAAGTATTTGTTCACGTATGGTAACTCTTTGATGCAGTGTGGACAACACAAAAAAACTCATTCGCTACCTTCATTTTCTTCTGAGAGCGTTTACATCTGAGTCGTGAATTTGTCGTGATTATTTTGAGTGGGATTTAGCTTGGAATTATTAGGGTATATATCGGAATCTGTTGCCAATTGTGTATTGTCTACTAAGGCCCGGTATTTTCATCGTTAGCATAGCGACTTTATACTGAATGAGAAGGACGCACTTATGTCAATTGTGTAGGTAGATTTTTTTTATTAGCTTAAAGTCACATAAGCTAACGTTGAAAATACTGGACCTTAGAGACATTAGTGCTGCTTAAGATTGTGTGTTTTTATAGTCGCTGGTATTATTAGTTTTCAAATAAATCAATTTTAGGATTATGTCGGGCGTGTTTTTTATTGACGAACGCTACCGTAACCGTTACCGCGCTACGTCACATTTGTGAGATTAAGGCATATTAATAATGGTTAAACAATTATACTGACTTAAAATAATAAAAACACAACTAAGCTACACATATAGCGTAACTTTTTGCCGCGTTATCCACGAAGGAATCGCAACACTGAAAATCATTAGGCGACACGCGCACGAGACAAAAGGTACAAATTTCGACGGCGATACCCATATATGACTTTAAACTGATAAAAAAAAAACTACACACAAGATTGACATGCTTCCTTTGCACTCGATGTTATACTAACGTTGAAAATACCGGGCCTTAGAGAACAGACAGAATAGAGAAGAGGATTTTATTTTATCTATAATTTTGCAAGGATAAAAATGTTTTGAAGTCATATTGATATTTTTGGAATAAAACAAGAAATACTTTTTTTTTGCATTTTTTTAATTAAAATACAAATAATTAATATGTAATGGAGAAGTTTTAAAGCACTCATCTATCGGACCCCAAAGTGGTTGGAGACATTAAAAAACATTACTTAGATCCATGAAATCTCCTAAAAACTATTCAAAAGATCTTACATCTTATTTTTTCAAAACAAGTCTTAGATTGTTGCCTTTGATTCTATACGACTCTCACTCCTACTTTACCATTGTTCATAGACTTCTCCATTTTTTAAATCTCACCAAGCCAAGCAGTTTTTTTAGCAAAAAATTAAATTCTGTAAAAATCATACATTACAAATAAAATAATACATTATTTTGATTAGGAATTAGTTGTTTTGTTCTAAGTGTCTATGTTTTTCAATGAGAAAGGTAAAACAAAATTGAAATTTCATACAAAACATTAAATAAATTGATATTTTTCACCCATATATTGAGGTTATAAATATCTATCAAGTGGCATGTTTATGTAGCTCACACGATGCACTCATGTCCCTCATAATTTTTGGAACAAAGTATTGCATACCTTGCGTGCAGGCGCGCGCATAGGGTATAGGCAAATGCATTTCAGAATAAATATTTTCAATTTAATAATTAAAAACTTTTTTATTTAAAAAACACATAGTTTTTATTTTCACATATCGCACGCTTAATAATAAAGAGCAATAACTCAAAAAATAAGAATGTTGGGAAATCACGTTTGAAGTTCAGACAGCCAGTACAACTTGTATGGGATGAAAAAGGCGACCGATGTTTTATCTCGGTCATATTCGTCCAAATTGAACGGCTGTCGCATTCTACCTATTCTTCTCCCATTGTTCTTGCGTTTTATCACAAAATCTCGATTTTCTCAATTTTTGAGTTATTTCTCTTTATTATTAAACGTGCGATATGAGTTATTCTTTGACTTATAGGTTGGTATGAGGCTGACCACCCATACTGTAAAAAATGGTTCACTTTGCTAATGTCACCCCTGTTTCAGGGAATGTCGGCAAGAGTTGCAGGGCTTATGTTCATTTGAGGTTTGGATTTTATTTGTAAGTACACAATCAGCATTTGTAAGCGCGAACTACAAGTGTTTGTTTGTGGGCATACATCTGAGAGCTTTGAAGGAATATATCCTTGCAATCTGACTGATGAACCTGCTTGGTTCATCATCAGCCTCTGATGATGAACCGAGCAGGTTCGACAGCGCTTAGGCATTATAACTCATATGTGAAAATAAAAACTATGTGTTTTTTAAATAAAAAAGTTTTTTAATTATTAAATTAAAAATGAATTTTCACTCGGTGAATGTGCAAACATTAGAAAATTTAAATATTTTCTCCCGTTCCTCTAAAATAATTAATTTGAAATTGGTTGAAGTGGTAATGATGACTCCAATCAAATTTAAAGTTTGAATTTTATCAAGAGTAAATGCATTTTTTACCATTTTTGCATACCCATTAGGCACATGAGCCTGTATGCGATGCACACCCCTGCTTGCGTGGCACTTAGTGTTATTTTTTTAATTTCCAAAATGAAATTTGCAGTGCTCTGGACAAGTTTCAAAATAATATGCGTTTTTAGGGACTCAATACCCCACTAAAAGTGTTTCAAAGTAAATGTCTCATCAATGGACTCTGCACATGATGATGATGATGATGATGGATGATTTCTTTCCTGTGGCGCCATTTAATGGTCCAGGACCATCTCAAGGGCGCAAACAAAATTAATCAATTGACATAAACAAAATTGTGACGCCACAAGGGTTGCCGGAGAAAATGTAAACACAAACTTTTATTTCCTGGCTGGCCAAAGGCCAAAAAAGAAAGTCTACTTTTATTGGCTGCTAAGGACGATAGAGTTCCATACAAGTGTGATGTTTGCCCGCCGAGAAAAAAGTCCCAAATTCAAATTTATGGAGGTTTTTCCTGACTCATTGCGCAATGAAATTATGATAAAAATGTTAGCATTATAAAATACATGAGATTTTTGAGGCGTGGTGATTAGATGGGTTAAGCTTCCATTTAGTGTTCCAACTGGAAGGTGTGTGCATTTCAGTGATACGGGATAAAGCAATGTTGGGAGTGTGTTTATCCCATCATTGGTCGTCCCATGCCACGTCCGGGCATTTGTGGCGCAGAACCAGCGTCATTCTTGACGTTCTTCACCGTCTCATCTACAGACAGGATCTGAAAACAAAAGATAAGATTAGATATTTGGAAGATATTATACAGAGCATTAAAATATATCTGAAAGTTTAGTTTCAATGAATGAAGATCTGGATCAGCTGAAGGACTTGAGGTGTTTGAAAGGAAGATGCTTTGCTGAACATGTGTCCAGGGAAAGAAGGGGAAGAGTGGCATATAAGGCGGACTGATAAACTGTCCAGCATACGCCAAACATCCAGTATTTCAACTTTTAGGAGGGAAAGAAGGGGAAGAGTGGCGTATAAGGCGGACTGATAAACTGTCCAGCATACGCCAAACATCCAGTATTTCAACTTTTAGGAGGGAAAGAAGGGGAAGAGTGGCGTATAAGGCGGACTGATAAACTGTCCAGCATACGCCAAACATCCAGTATTTCAACTTTTAGGAGGGAAAGAAGGGGAAGAGTGGCGTATAAGGCGGACTGATAAACTGTCCAGCATACGCCAAACATCCAGTATTTCAACTTTTAGGAGGGAAAGAAGGGGAAGAGTGGCGTATAAGGCGGACTGATAAACTGTCCAGCATACGCCAAACATTCAGTATTTCAACTTTTAGGAGGGAAAGAAGGGGAAGAGTGGCGTATAAGGCGGACTGATAAACTGTCCAGCATACGCCAAACATCCAGTATTTCAACTTTTAGGAGGGAAAGAAGGGGAAGAGTGGCGTATAAGGCGGACTTATAAACTGTCCAGCATACGCCAAACATCCAGTATTTCAACTTTTAGGAGGGAAAGAAGGGGAAGAGTGGCGTATAAGGCGGACTGATAAACTGTCCAGCATACGCCAAACATCCAGTATTTCAACTTTTAGGAGGGAAAGAAGGGGAAGAGTGGCGTATAAGGCGGACTGATAAACTGTCCAGCATACGCCAAACATCCAGTATTTCAACTTTTAGGAGGGAAAGAAGGGGAAGAGTGGCGTATAAGGCGGACTGATAAACTGTCCAGCATACGCCAAACATCCAGTATTTCAACTTTTAGGAGGGAAAGAAGGGGAAGAGTGGCGTATAAGGCGGACTGATAAACTGTCCAGCATACGCCAAACATCCAGTATTTCAACTTTTAGGCCCGGTATATTCAAGTTTAGTAATATTTTAGTTAACTATAACTTGAACTATTATTCAAAATACTCAAGTTCGAGTTAACTAAAACTGAGAATTACCGAAGTCACAAGCCCCGCCCCCAAATCTTGGAAATAATTACAATGCCAGTTAAAAGCTTTGAAACAAACAACTGTTTATAAAAATCAAATGCTTAACCTACATTAAGCTGGAAAACGACACAAAAAATGTTCAGTTTGCAACAATTTAGATATATCCTTACAATAAAAAAGAACAGCTGCTGTCAGTGAAGACGACGCCTTTTTGAAAATAGTAAGTTAAAGTAGCTAAATATCTTCTGGCAAAATTCGGTGAGTGAAATATTATGATAATTTAACTAAAATTGCATTTTAGTTAACTTTACGATACTTAAAAATACCGGGCTTTAGGTTGGGTTGCTCTGGATATGTTCAGAATGCCAGGCAAACAGATTTCCAAAAGTATGATGACCTGCCACACAGGAGCAAGAAGAAGTGTGGGAAGGGCTGCGGCTCAGCTTCTACAAGTTGCGAACTAGAGAGCAGCGTTGGAGGCAGAGGTGAGATGAGGCTATCCATACTCTAAGTTGCACAGATATATTACATTTAGGATTCACATTAGATGCATGCCCACAAGCAGACATATATAAGTTTGCGCTTACACATGCCACATTAACTTACAACATAAAAACCCGAATCTCTAATGAACATAAGCCCTGCAACTAGGAAATGCAATCTCGGTATAAGTGCGAGATCTCGCAAGATTTGCGAGATCAAGCGACAGCGCGCCACGTGTGCTATCAGCGCGCGAGTGACGACACTGGTGGATGCAATGCTGTTGGTGTTGCCTCTCTTGCTCCTACCCTACCCAATCTACTTTTGTGTCAATACAACTCGACAAAGATGACAACGTGCCACTCTCTGCAGTCTCTGCTAGAAACTTGCAGCTTTAAACACAGCGGCGGCTCTTTAACCAATCACTTCAGGAAGAGTTGGAAAATACCCTGAAATCTTGTAAACGCTCTACTCCGGTTCCAATGCACACTTCAATGTCGACCCTAGAATCCAACATCAAAAAAGAAATGTACCTCTTTGAATATGGCGGATCAAGAGGAAGATATTAACAGTATACCTATGATAGTCTGGTGACAATAGTGCCGACGAGCGTGGAATCTGAGAGGGCATTTGTTTCAGAGGCTACGTATTGTCTCACGTAAGAAGCAGATTATCTGATGCCACGATTGACATTCTATGCTTCTTTTTTCAAAAATCCATGCCATGAGTTAACTGACAAATTCAATGATAGTCTATGATTCTGATTAGCTTGTATTTCTGATTCTAATAAAAAAAAAATCAAAATAAAAGTTTTTTAAATATACTTTCCTTGTCAACCTAAAGCAAAATGACACTTTTTAGCAAAAAAAATGTAACCATGTGGCCACTAAATGCGAGATCTTGCAAATACCGAGATTTCGCGAGATCGGATTTACATAATCTCGCAAATACCGAGATTGCGATTTTGCTGCAAGATTGCATTCCCTACCTGCAACTCTTGCCTACACCTTCCCTGAAACAGGGGTGACATTGGCAATGTGAATATTTTTTTACAGTATGAGTAGTTAGCATTATACTAACCAAAGGTCCAAGGCTTGAAATGGGCTGTAGAGCCATTGAGCTTAAAGAGGGGAATGAAGACCCATTTCTTTCCCGCCGCGTAAAGACTAAAAGTGCCCTTGCAGTGACAGTACGCTGCCTTAGTTCTTGTTTATCGTAAACGCCATTGAGAAAATTTTACATGAGCAATGTTTGCATGTGTACTGGACCGATGTGTCTTATGAAAACAAGAAATTTATTTAAAAAATCTTTAAAAGAACTCTCACATTATCGAGTTTTACGGTTTTTCTTAGCTCAGATTGTGTGGAATTTGATTCAAAAGACAACTGCATGAAAAAGTCATATTTGACAAGATTGGCGTATATGGTAAACAAGAACTGGGGGAGCAAGTAGTCATGAAATGGTGCTCTATAACATCATCATCATCATTGAAGAGAAGAACGCTCCTCGCTACGTTATTTGTCTCCCTAGCACTTGTTTACTTTTCATGCATCCATCCCTTTTCATCGCGATCACTGTTTGAAGATGTGTCACGACAAATCGGTCAAATATAGCTCGTCCCCCGACAGCTCAGCCATTGACAAATCGATCAAATGACAGTTCATTCACGTCTTTTTGGTCAACGACATTTGGGTCACTGACAACTTGGCTATAGATAGCTCGTGAACAGACACATCAGTCACGGACAATTCAGTAACAAGAAAGCTCCATCACAGAAAACTTGCTCTTCAAAAAATCTTTGTAATTCCTGTAGTTTTATGTGAAGGAGCCGTCTGTGGACAATATATTGTATGTGACAGAATTGTCCATGGCCAAGTTGTCTGTGACGGATTTGTCGTGGAACCACTTAAAGACATTTCTTGAATAGCTCCCCCAGATTGGAAAGCAAAGGTTGTAACTGTGCAGGTCCCTCACCAGGCAAGCGGCCTCACAGGCGGACGTGATGACGTTGAGCTTGATGGCCACTGGCTCCCACACACACTCCTTCATGTTGTCAGCGATGTCTTCCCGTTCAATGTCCACACCAAACCACTCGCCGCCTGGACAGAACAATCAACAGTTACGTGTATACAATACCCAATTGTTGCAATAATGGATTTAGAAAAAATATATACTAATTTATTCTCAGCCGGCAAACGTCACACCTTAATGTGACAATGGTCTTTCTGTAACTCTGTCGCCATTCCGCTAGGGGTGGCCAAAGCCTCTGCAGAGCTGCCTCCATTTTTTCCTATGCTGACATACCTCTTTCAATTCATTCATATCCATCACCTTTTTCGTGCATTTTCCAATAACAAAATATTTGTTTGCCTTTTCCCGGGCGTGTGACATGACAATTTGGCCATGTGGGGACCGCATTGATTCCTTAAATTGATGTTTTTTTTGTTCATCCGAAGACGAATAAGAGGCCGAAACCAATTTAACTCATTATTTGTTAATTTAACAAATAAAAATTAGTAGAATATAACATTTTTGTGTTCATTTCTTTGATTAACCTCCAGGGTGCAGAACACGGATTAGCGCTCACAGTATTGATGGTGATTTTTTGTTTTTCTTTAGTTTTTACACAGCAATAAGATGGAAACTATTATAGTCGGGGTTATAGCCGCGGGGGCCAAGAGGGCTGATCTTTCTAGCGTGTTTCGAATGGAACAACGCTGGTTCGATCCCCGCTTGGGTCACTTGACTTTAACTTTGACCCTGGTTCAACAGATGTTATTGGGTAATTATTATTTAATAATTCATTAATAATAAACAATAATGAATTATTAAATGATGATATTAATACCTGTTTCTGGCCAGGCAGAATAGGTTGGTGAATTGCATTCCTCTTTACAAATCCATTTTAAAAAAAAAAAAAAAAAAGAAAAAAAAAAAGCATGCCCACACACACATATATGTAATTTTGTGGTTCAGATACAGAATGGATCGTTGAGAGTGTTGTGTGAGGGTATGAGGGTGAGGGTATGCAGGACGGCCATGCATGGAGTTTGGGTATCTGAACCATTAAGTATTTGTTTAGCCACAACTTAAATGTGCCAAGTCCATTGAAATTCTGCGACAATAAGACGTCACTCATCTTATAATAATATTAGGTTGATTTATTTGGTGAGCAATGAATTTTTTCGTGTGAATCATACCTCAAGAGCCCTCTGCGAGCTTGGTCATCACTATAAAAAGCGCCAATTCTCAAGCAAGACCCAATTGCTAAAAGGCTGGATGGGACCTTTTGTGGCCGGTCTTTGGTAATTATAATAGAGCAAGAAGTCATGATCTCTTCATGATCCCCGCCTGCCGAACCAATGTTCTCCGTCAGTCTTGGGTAGTGCGTGCGCTGTCGCTGCTCAATACTCTGGCCTCCTCAGCCCCACACCTGGATATATTTACAACTGGTGTGGATCGCTTACTATCTGAGTCTGTATGTATATTAGAACGACGTATGGATGCATAGAATAATGTATCTGAATATTGTTCTCGGACGTCTGCCTGTTATATGGGTATTTCTCTCCAAAATGAACAATATGCTTTCCCTACCAGAAATTATATATTTTTTCTTAATTATTTGGTGTTTTAAATTTTTTATTTTAAAGTTTGGATGGAAAGTGTTCCAATCACATTTTTTTTTAGTTATTAGCAAGTTTTTTTATAGACTAAAAAAATTAGGAAACACCCTAAATATCATTCCCTCACCGTTCCCCAGTGGGAGGTTGACATGTTTGAAAACATTTAGTGACTAAAATTATAGGAAAACCCTGATTTTATTACTACTCAAACAACAAAGGCATAGTCTACTTTAATAATATGTACATTCAAAATTGTGAAGTTGTTGAATTTTTATATTTATACAAAAAAAATCTATTTCCCCACATAAATACGTCATTCCCTCATTCATTCTGAAAATATCAAATTTCTACCACCCGAGTACACTGCTCACCATGCCACTAGACTCTATGCAAAGCAGACGTTTTGGATACCACATAGTGTAACTACTGTTTAGTGAACTCAGTGCGTGTAATTATTTTTCGAAGAAGTTAAGTGTATTTTGACAAGAGAGTTTAAATTGAGCATCATTCCCTCATCTGGAGTTTTCAATACAAAGGTACATAATATTTTTCTTGTTCTTTGCTTATTTGATGTTGCTAATGTTTCTGTAAACATAACCTATAGATGGAAACGCATGGTCATTACCTCAAATGAAATAATGTGGTTTTAAATTAAAATTGTCATTCCCTCACCATCATTCCCTCACTATGAGGGAATGACTTTCGATCTGAGGGAATGATTTATATAAGAAAAAATGCCTATATCATAAAAATATTAAATTTTAACCACTTATTATGACACTTCTTAGGAGCCAATGGGGCACCCATGATGGTATATTACATATTATCATTAATTTATGATGACAGTGTTGCTTTTATTTAAAAAAAAAACAGTTAGTATGTTTTTGTCTATGATTGAGTTATTTCGAGATGCCGTATTTGTGATACACCATTTTTTTTTTGTGTTTCAGATAAATTAATTCAGTTAAAAATTCATCATGTCTAAGACCAAGGAAGATGCAAGACTTCGGAAAAAGAAGTATGATAAAAATAGAAGAGAAGCCATAAAAAACGACCCTCGAAAATTAGAAGAGTTTATTAAAGCAGGAGATCAAATACAAACCTAGGGGAAACTGATAACCCAGAAAGTGAAGGATGATATAATTGCTTTCTTCGGGTCTGATGAAAACACAAAAATGTGTCCAGGGAAGAAGGACTGCATTACAAAAAGTAAAATAAAAAACAAAAACGGTTTCTGAGTGATACTGTAACAAATTTGGTCACAAAGTTCTCTAAAGAAGTGACATACAAAATCAGCTATGCAACCTTTTGCAGACTGAAACCATTCTGGGTCGTAGCTCCTCAACTGGAAGGCAGAGATACGTGTGTTTGTGCAACTCATGTAAATATAAAGCTGTTAGTTGTTGCTGCACGACTAAGTGGTCTATTTGATCACAGCCATCCAAAAAAACTGTTGGAGATGATTTGTTGCGATGCAAATAAATTGTCCAGGTATCATAATTGGTGTCATCAGAGAGGAGGATATTCTGGAAATTGATAATACCATCAATGACACTGTCACAGAGAGCTTCTATGGCACACTAAGGGTACAGCAGGTTGTTTTCAGAGATGATGTTAATATGCTTGAGTTCCGTTCCTTGAGTTGCTTTGAGTGCTCTGAAAATTGTGTACATGGGTAAAAGCTTTTCCTGACAAGCAACTTTAGATAAAGAAACATTTGCTGTCACCATGTTCAATCCTGGGGATTGGGTAATTGTCAAGTACGACGATTCCCTGTACCCAGGAGAGGTATTGGCGGTTAAGAACGGAACAGTTGAAGTTAATGCGATGATACCGACTGATGTCTAATCTAAATCTAAATCTAAGCTGCAAAGATATGTATCATTTGAGATTCATATTAAATTCATTCCCACAAGCAGACACGCACAATTTCGCGCTCACACATGCCGCATGTGGACCTACAATATAAAAAACCCAATCTCAAATGAACATAAGCCCTGCAACTCTTGCCGACCTTCCTTGAAGCAGGGGTGACATTGGCAAAGTGAACCATTTTTTACAGTATGGGTGGTCAGCCGCATACCAACCTATCAGTCAAGGAATTGTGTCAAATGTCAAAGGAAAATTCAAGTGGCCAGCTAAAAAGGATGTTTGCGCCTATCCTATTGAGGATGTTACAGCCAAAATTGCTCCACCAGAGCCTGTCGATAGTCGTGGCAGTCAATTTGTGTTTACTGGTTATTTTAATTAGGAATGTTCTTAGTATTGTAAGTTTCTTTATAGTTTTTAAGTAATAAACGTCATTCCCTCACCAGCGATTTGTCATTACCTCACCATCATTCCCTCATGCGTCATTCCCTCACATTACTGAAAATTGTTTTTCATTATATACACATGAAAATGTTATGAATGATCTAGTATTGTATGACAGTTAGCTGTTACACAAGGTTAAGTATTTTTTTTCAAAAAGAGAATTTTCATTATCAAAAAAAAAAAAAATTATAAATTCATTCCCGAATTTGCCTCATTTGCAGAGAAATACCCATATGTATTGTGACGTTTTGGTGTTTCACTGTCAGTCATGTATATTTTGTTAAATAAATAAATAAATAAATAAATAGCAATGAATTTGTCAACTCAGCAGAGCATTTCACAAATGTTTTTTTTTTGTGCTCAGCCGGAAATCGAACTAACAACCTTCCAATTACAAGTCAGAAGCGTTAACCACTAGATTACAGACCGGTCAAAATTGATTCATTGACACTTAAAATTGTGTATCAACAAGTTGTCACCCTCACCTTCCTTGTGGTGTCGCTGGCGCAGCTTATTGAGCACGTTAGTAGAGTCCAGGCCAGCGTTGTCGCACAGCTGGCGGGGCACGGCCTCCAGCGCCCTGGCCGCGGCCGCCACCAGTAACTGGCGCTTGCCCATGAGCTCCCTGGCGCGGTCTCGCAGGCAGCGCGACAGCTCCATCTCCACAGCGCCCCCGCCCGCCACCACTGAGTCATTCTGGATGGCGCGTCGCACAATCATGATGGCGTCGTGCAGCGAGCGCTCCGTCTCCTCCAGGAACTGCTCCGCCCCGCCGCGCAGGATCAGCGTGCACGTCTTGGCATTCGGACAACCTAAAGCATATATACATCATTTTATTTCAGACTTCCTTTTTCGGTTTAGACAAAAAAAACAGCTTGGTATGGTTTCATTTTATTTATAATTAATTAATTGAGTGTCAAAGGTTAGCATGGAAGGGGAAAACTGAGGACATAATGGATCAATCAAATAAAATATATTGCAAATGACTGGAACTTGCAGGGAGAAAAAGAGTGATAAATGTCGAGAGGTTGAAAGAAGTGAGCAAGAACAGAATGTAGTGGAGTACTGGCCACCCCTAGCTATGTAAATGGCAGCTAGAAACACTTGCAGTTGGTTTATATTTGAAACTAAGGCCCGGTATTTTCATCGTTAGCATAGCGACTTTATACTGAATGTGAAGGACGCACTTATGTCAATTGTGTAGGTAGATTTTTTTTATTAATTTAAAGTCACATAAGCTAACGTTGAAAATACTGGACCTTAATCAACAGCTTAACTTGGGTCCAGTATTTTCAACGTTAGCTTATGTGACTTTAAACTAATAAAAAAATCTACCTACACAATTGACATAAGTGCGTCCTTCTCATTCAGTATAAAGGCGCTATGCTAACGATGAAAATACCGGGCCTAAGAGACAATAAAATGTCAAGAAAACAGCATTACATCCATGTTTTGGTTTGTTAAACTATGTTTGTGATGGGCCATTTCATGTCCTAGTCATTTGTAACAGAGGAGTTGCCTTTGTTACAAGACACTGCTTGATTCTGTTAATCAGAACATGTTAAGAGAGCACAGTCTGATGAGATGTTGTGGTTACCGGTGAAGATGTTGAACCTGTCGGCGCCGACCTGCCTCTCCAGGAAGCCTTCTGCGCTGCCCAGGCTGGTGGGGCTCAGATCCCGGGTGCTGGCCGCCACTGCGCCTCCGCACGCCTTCTGGGTGCGCCGCAGATCCTCCTCCGACACGCGACCAGCGCAGAACATGTCCCTGGAAATAAATGTAGAAACGACTTTAATGATTTGTAATACTATTTAGGTTACTGGAGAGTTCCTTTCCGGGATCTGTTGCCGTGGTCCATTGTAGCTGGAGCATGTTTGGCCCAAGTTGGGACATCAAGGGTCTGTAGTGCCGAACAAGAGGTTCTGCTTTAGGTGTTTTATTCTCTCCTTCCATTACAATTAAATGAATATGAACAATTGAGTAAAGGACATAATCCATACAAACACATTGATATTCTAACCTGTCAGCAAAGTACTGTGTGGCCACATCTCCAATGGGCAGCTTGCTCAGGACGACGGAAGCTCCTGACTCGTGGATCTGCTGCAGTTTCTCATAGAGGATGGACCACTCCGCATCCACTACCTTCTGGTACTCTCCTACATTCTCAACGCGAACCTGGAGAAGAGACAAAAACCTTAGCTCACTTCCACTTTTTCAAGAGTTGTAGTTTTTTTTTCTCACCAAAAAAGTGGCCAGCTTTACACCAACCATCTCCTTTATAAAAAGAAACGTATTTCACAATTTTTCAAAGACTAGGTTTTTATTTCTTGAAAAAAAAGAGAGGGAATATTTTCTGAGAGTGGTTAGACTCAATTCCAGGCCTTCTGGAACTTGTGTTGAATGTCAAGTGAAATCTCATATCTGGGTCACATATAGCGCGGGACAAGTACATATGAAATGCTGTTATCCCACCTCTGCATTGTCCCTCTCAGCCTTCAGCTCCAGCTCGATGTTGAGCAGGGCAATCTTGCAGTTCTTGTAGCTCTTGGGCTGCATCTCAAAGCCAGCGTAGGAGAAGGTCTTCTTGAATGCCACACCTATAAATAGTATAAAAACGTATACATTTTCTATTTACTTTTCTTTTCTCAAATTAACTACTCAGTTAACTCACAAATGAAGAACAGTCAAACACATCAGTCATAGGCAAAATACAAGTATAATTTTATTTTTATTAATTTTAATATCCGTTATGTAATTTATTGTGTCCCATTCATATTTGTATTAGCACGTACTGGTGGGTAGCGTATTCTGCCCTGCTAAGAAAGAAGGCAGTAACTGATTTTTTTTCGATATTGAGTTATATATGTATTTCCATATTTTAAACGACGCTGAATCCAATAAGCTCAGTAAAAAAGCAAGATATCCTATGGTTACTGAGATATAAGCACACAGACTAGCAGTAAGTGTACTTAAAATCATACAATTCTCAGGTTTGAAGTCGATTATCTCAGAACAAACATTTTGCAGATACTGCCTTTTTGGTAAGCAGGGCAGTATTGCTCTCACTGCCATGACCTTATAGTGTACTTTTTTTGCATTCTACTCGAAGGGTTTGCACAAGATGAGTGAATCTATTTATTTTTACAGGTAAGGGGGCCAGCCTTACGCTAACCACTTCAGTTGATGTGGGGGTTTCTTAGCTCCTTAAGGATTGGTACTCATTTCTTGTGAAGGCTAAGTAAACCCTGCCGGTATTTTATTTTCAGCTTGAAATAACACCAAAACAGGAGATCATTTCTGACACCTTCGGTGGGATTTGAACCCAAGCTCTCGGCATGGAATGTAAGCACTTTACCAACTGAGCTATCGACTGGACCTTACGGGAATAAAAAGATCATTATTATTATCATAATAGAATAGGTCTAAAGTGAGATCCTCGGCTAACACGCAACAAAATTATCTATATTCTTCTTCTGGGTCTTTTCCTCTGTGGTCCATAGTCTGTCTCTAGGACTTTCATTTCATTACTAAACTGTGACTAGGGGCGTTGCCCCTGGCTGCTACGCAGCCCAACCCCTTAACATTTGGGGAATGTGTATATTGCGCATAGTTTCCTTAGAGAACATGTAAAATAAAAAAATGCAGTCTTTGTAAAAGAAAATCGACCACCCATACTTTAAAAAATGGATCACTTTGCAAATTTCATCTTAGTTTCAGGGAAGGTTGGCAAGAGTTGCAGGGCTTATATTAATTTGAGATTGGGTTTTTATGTTGTAAGTCAACATGCATTATGTGTAAGCGCGAACTTATAAATGTCTGCTTGTGGGATTGCATTTAATATGAATCTCAAATGGTGTGTATCTTTGCAACTTAGATTATATAAAGAAATACACAAAATATTCCTTGACTTATAGGTTGATATGAGGCTGACCACCCATACTGTAAGAAATGGTTTACCATGCAAATTTCATCTCTGTTTGAGGAAAAGTCGGCAAGAGTTGCAGGGCTTATGTTCATTTGAGATTAGGTTTTTATGTTGTTAGTCCACATGAGGCGTTTGTAAGCGAAAAACTTATCCCTGTCTGCTTGTGGGAATGCATTTAATATGAATCTCAAATGGTATGTATCTTTGCAACTTAGATTATATAAAGAAATACACAAAATAATTTCCTTGACTTATAGGTTGATATGAGGCTGACCACCCATACTTTAAAAAATGGTTCACTTTCCAAATTTCACCTTTGTTTCCGGGAAGGTTGGCAAGAGTTGCAGGGCTTATGTTCATTTGAGATTGGGTTTTTATGTTGTAAGTCAACATGCATTATGTGTAAGCGCGAACTTATACGTGTCTGCTTGAGGGAATGCATTTAATATGAATCTCAAATGTAATTTACCTATCTTTGCAACTGAGATAAGAGATTTAAATCCATTTTTATTTTGTTTGTTTGTTGTTTTTACTTTAAAGCAGTCCGAAGGACTGTTATAAAGTATTGTATTCGTCCGAAAAAAAAATTTCGAGGTTTCAACGGAAATGAGTTGTCCTGCACCAGGACATGCAAAAAAACCTAATTTGTTGAACCTGTCCGTCCGTCCGTCCGTCCGTCCGTATGGATGTATGTATGTCCCAGCCGGAACTACTGATCGTAGAGACACCAATTTTTGGATTTAGAGAATTGACAACTACAGATTTTGATGGGCTGAACATATCTAAAAATGCTCGATTGGCGGTACGCAGTGGCATACTTTTACCCACCTTGATGTATGGAAGCGAGGCCTGGACGGTGAATGAAAGTGAAATTAGTAAAGTCCATACTGTTGAAATGGACTTTCTAAGAAGTATGATTGGGAAAAAACGGAGTGACAGGGTGAGGAATGATTTTGTAAGAAAAGAATGTGGTGCAAAATAAAGTGTGAAAGTGAAGATTAAAAGAAGTTTGTTAAGATGGTTTGGGCATATGGAGAGAATGAATGAGGAAAGACTGACGAAGAAAGTATATGTTGGTAGAATAGATGGATGTCGTGGTAGAGGAAGACCGAGAAAGGTATGGATGGACCAAATATCCGAAATTGCGAATGAATGGAATATCCAGAGTCATAATAAAAGAAGAGCTTGTATGAAGAAGGTTATGACTCTGGAGGAAATGAAAGAAGTATGCAAGGATAGAAAGAAATGGCGGTTGATCTGTGATGTTGGCGGCTAGGGTTTGTTAACCTTCCCCAATCTGTGCTAAAAAAATTACACGCGCAACGGTGCTGTGTAGTGACTACACGCTCATAAAAGTCGGATTTATGATCGGTAAATGATGTATATTAATAGCTAATCGCTTTAATAAAGTATAATTGAAGTCGAATGAAGAAGTAAATGACAATAATTAGTATTTAAATGCTAAAAACATAAAAAATCATCGGCCGATGCCTATATAGCGGACGACAGGTCCACTCTGAGCGAGCGCCTGACAGCGACTGAAGCTTAGGCACGTGATATGGGAAAGGCGACGGGCAGCGGCTATCCAGGGAATTTAAACCTTTTGAAATATTTCAGAAAATTAAAAGTTCATAATAATATGTACCAAAATAATGTTAAATTGAACAACAAATGAAAACATTCAAAGTTATTTCCACATTACTCGTATTATGTTAAAGCACAATAACGAAAATTAGGTAAGTTAAAAGAAAAACATAAAACAATAGAAATATAAAAACCAAATAAAGACAATCTCTAAATTTTATTGCAATTGCTGCAAAAAATGTACTTTTTTTCTATTCTGTGACTAGCACACACAGTTTTTTGACAAATAAGACACACTATTGTGTTTCTTTTTTTTAATTGTATGGACTGTAACTGTAACTCTGTCGCCATTCCGCTAGGGGTGGCCAGAGCCTCTGCAGAGTTGCTTCCATTTTTTACTATCCTGACATACCTCTTTCAATTCCTTCATATCCATCACCTTTTTCATGCATTTTCTTCTTTTACGCTCACTTTGTATATCCCATTCTTTCAAAATCTACAAATTCTTGAAGGTGGCCGGGACACTGACACACTCCTTGTTGATTCGCCCAGCGGATAAGTTGGAGTATTTGCATCTGTAACAGCAGTTGCGGGTGATATAATTATGCTGATAATGGATACAACCGTGTCAAAAGCATCTTGCTGTTGTTTATGGAATCTAACCATACTATTTTTTCTTCTTATAATATTAGGCTTAGCCAACTCCAAACTAAGTTCTCTTACAAAGCATTTTCATTTGCTTGTTATTTTTTTTCCTACTCTGGATACTTTTCAATCCAAAATAAATATGTGTTTCTACGTATTACACACAAATAATAATATAAAATAATGATTACATAGTTATTTAGAAACACATAAAAAAAATACTTACCAAACCAAAGAATTTTTATTTATTTTATTATCGGAAATAATAAATCACTTTAGTATCCCTGCAAGTTCCAGCAATATTGAAGAATAAAATACGACTGCAATGGTAGCGACGGAGATGCGCTATTTCGTGTGCTCCAATCGTAGCAAAATATGTGAGAGTGAGATGTGAATAGCGTCGCACTCACCACGCACGCTTTACATGCATGACGCGAGCTACAGCGCCTTACGCTGTGTGATTGTATTGGTGCCATTTGTTTTATTGTATTGGTGAATTTATTTCCGACTTTACAAAACAGCTCTGCTGTCCCTTATTAGTGTGGATTATTAAAAAAAAAATTTTTAATTAAATTCGTAAATGTATGAGGGAGGAATACCTAGAATCTGAGCTCCATGTAAATTATATTTATAGAGATATTAAAGATTATAATAAGCAAGTGTACTGCCTACACTGCATAGGGGAGGGAAGGTTAAAGTGAAATTGGTTTTATGATTTAGTTTTTTATGTCCATGTATATATTGTTATTTTTATTCTTTGATTTAAAAAAATGTAATTTGACATGTATGTTCCTTGACTTATAGGTTGTTATGCGGCTGACCACCCATAATATAAAAATTGGTTCACTTTGCCAATGTCACCCCTGTTTCAGGGAAGGACGGCAAGAGTTGCAAGGCTTATGTTCATTTGAGATTGGGTTTTTATATTGTAGGTCCACATGCGGCATGTGTTAGCGCGAAATTATACATATCTGCTTGTGGGAATGCATTTAGTATAAATCTTAAATGATATATATCTTTGCAGCTAAGATTAGAAGATTAGATTAGACTAACATGGCACCACCCTGAAAATTCAAGATGGCTGCGATACAAAAAAAACATAAAATTGCACTTTTCTCAAAACGGCTCTAACGATTTTCTTTAAAATTTCAGTGTGGTCGTTGCTTAAATTGTCGCGAAGAAAATTTGTTATGGCAACACTCTTCCCAACTTGCGTCTGTGAGTTGCCATATGAAAGAAAAAAACGATTGTGATTATCTCGGAAATGGCTGGGTTGACAAAAAAAATATATAATTTCTACAAAAATTTAAAGGATACTATAAAAAAATTTTTACTTAAAGTACCGTTTACACGATCTCAAAAATTTCATCGAAAATATTAAAAAGACCCATAAAAACGCAAGTGTTTTTTAGGTTCACAAAAAAGAAAAATTTATAAAGTTCTTTGCACTATAATTTGTTTTTTCGATTGTTATATAAATAAATAACACCTTATTAACTTTAAAACACTGTTTATATTTCACAAAAATATCATAAATTTAAAAATTAAATTTTAGATTGACTACTAACGTTTTCGACCAATATGGTCATCCTCAGGTAGTCTAACAGTGTTTTCAGGTAGTATAAACAGTGTTTTAAAGTTAATAAGGTGTTATTTATTTATATAACAATCGAAAAAACATGAATTTTCAGTGTTAATACACAAACCATAAAAAATAAAAAATATAATTTGTTTTTCACTATTTTGAGAATTCAAGATGGCTTCCAAAGAGGAGAAAACTTCAAATGCGATTTTCTCAAAAACGGCTCTAACGATTTTTTTTTAATTTTCAGTAAAGTAGTTGCTTGATACGTTCTGATCAAATTTAGTTATGGCAACATTTTTGCCAATCTGCGTCTATGAGTTGCCATATGAAAAAAATAAACAATTGTGATTTTCTCAGAATTGACAGCGTTGACAAAAAAGATATGTTCTACAATATATGTTACATTAAATTCTATATAAAAAATAAATAATTAAAAAAAAAAAAAACACATAAAGGGCCGTTTATATGATATCAAAAATTGAAATTAAAAGGCTACAAAAACCCATCAGAACGCAAAAAACTTTTATGTTTCTTAACTTTATCAGAAACAACTTTTTTATCACTATAATTCATAGTGAAACATTTTCCAAATTTTAGAAAATTCAAGATGGCTTCCGAACAGCTGAAAATTTCAAATGAGATTTTCTCAAAAACGGCTCCTACGATTTTCTTTATTTTTTTTGCATAATCGTCATTATAATACTGCTATGTAACAAGAATAACCATTGCCACATAATTTTCTTTGTTTTGGGGGCTACCATACAAGAGAAAAATATAATTTTTAATTTCTCGGCAGAGAAAGGGTTAACTAAAAAATAATGTTCTACAATTGAAAAGATTTTATATATACAGTGGTGCCTCACACAACGAACTTAATTCGTTCCGGGAGCAAGTTTGTTATGCGAAAAGTTCGTTATGTGAAACGCCTTTTCCCAAACAATACATGTTAAAAGAAATAATTCGTTCTGTAGCATAAAATATGCTAAGATGACATAAAAAAAGATCATTTTTTTGTTATTATTTTTATTTAGATACATCTAACAAAAAACTTGCACATCTTCATCCATTTTCTGCTTTTTGGCCGATGGTTTCATGAAAAACCTGTCCAAAGTCGTTTGTTTTTCTCTTTTCTCCAACATCTGCCGGAAATAACGGACAAGAGTATCGGAGTAAAGATCGTTGATCCTGTTTTTTTTAGAAGCCATGATATAAAAAAAAATATTGAGTTTAACTCAAAAGGACGACTGCCGTGATACGTGCGTGATTTAATTCGTAATGAAGAACGATTGCCGCGATATGTGCGTAAGTTAAGCACAGTGACTAACGACTGCCTGCAGTGCCTGCGCGGGAGTATGCAATACATCGGCAGCGATCGTGGAAGCCCAGGCGAAGCAGTCATGGAAGCTCGGGCGACTTCGTTGTGTGAAGCGAAGTTCGTTGTATGAATCGTGAAATGAACGAACATGAAGTTCGTTGTGTGCAGCGTTCGCTGTGCGAGGCGTTCGTTGTGTGAGGCACCACTGTACCTATATAAAAAAATCATTAGTTTTTTAAAAAAAATATTATAAATTATAGCCACCATAGAAAGTGACAAATTTTCATACAAAAAATTATTGTAATATTTTTGGTAGCAAAACGTCTAATACCCATAAATAAACCTATAGAACAATTTGCTCAATCAATTGCTATAAAACAACAATAAGCATTGCCTCTTAATACTCTTTGTTTTGGGGGTTGCCATACAAGAGAAAACAATATTTTAAATTTTCCCGGCAGAGAACGGGTTAACTAAAAAATAATGTTCTACAATTGAAAAGCTCTTATATATACCTACATACATTAATCATTACTTTTTTCAAATAAATATTATAAGGTGTAGCCACCATACAAAGTGACAAATTTTAATACAAAAATAATTGTAATATTATTGGTACTAAAACGCCTAATATAAAATACTAGGCTACGAGTCTTAAAATCTAGTAAGTTGTACCCATATAATAATCAATCATAACTTTCCAAAATATCAATGAAAAGTATAGGTACCCACCAAACAAAGTGTTAGTTTTGATACAAACGGGATCAATGATAATACTGCAAAAAGACGATTGCTTAAAAAGATTAGCTTCATTACTTACACACAACTAAATGTTTTGTTATGAAAATTGGCTATGACCTAAACATGACCGTATTTTGTGCTATAAAGTCCTGTGCAGTCCACTGTACAATTTATTTTGAATTGTATCAAATAAAAGAAAATAATATCGTAAAAAAAAAAAACTGTCCAATTTTGCCGCTAGATGTCTATATTTTCTTCATACATTTTAATACATTTCCATACAAACAAAAGAGGTCTATAAAAAATTGAGCGGGTTTTTTAAAAAATACTTTTTTCAGAAATTATAATTACTTCTTCTAAAAACTACTGTTTTACGAAAAAAAAATTGTTTTGTTAATATTGAAAGAAGTTACATGATATTATAAGTGCATTTTAAGCTGCTTGTCAAACACATAAGTGAATGGTATTTTTTTGCAGCATATATACAAAAATTAATTTGCCATAGATCAGGAATGTGTTTCATCTGCTGTGATGGCATTAATTTTGAAAATCGAAACTCCAAGCGATTGACGACCACAAAGGACAATATAATTAAGGATAGCAATGACAATAATACTTATGGCATTTCCTTTGGTCTTGACTGATGTCCAAAATAAAAAATATACGAGCTGAAACTGATCTAATCTTCCGGAAGAATTTCAAGTTAGACTGGCGACTGAAATGTGCAATGCATTCCTGACCTTGAACAAGGAAGGAGTCCTCTAGAGCCCCCCCGGGCACCTTCTTGACTCCGATCATGTCGAGAGGCAGTAGCCCATCCAGCGACATTACGGCATCCACCGCCATCTTGGCAAAGAACGTCTTCTGCTGGTTCACCAGCTTGCTGCTTAGAGCGGTGTTGGCGCACTTCTCCAGAACGGTTCTGCCACAAAAATAGCAAATAATATTTTTTTAATCTTCCAATTTTTTATCTTATTTTTCTTACTTTTGTGGCGTCTATAATTTTAATATCGCTGCCAACTCCAAGTTCTCGTCTCAACCAATGCAGCCACATGTTCCATTCCATTTTTAATAATTTCTTATTTCAGAAAAAAAGTCTAAATTAGCTGTAAGTTAAAGTAGTGACCTCGCATAGTAATTATGGGACCATCTCTCATAACCACCAACGTCAAGAACCATCCGCTAAACTTTCATAGATCCGAAGAATTTGTGCTGTGCTGCTACTTCCTTCTGTGATCTAGACTGCCAGTTATTTTAGACACAAACACAATGTCAACACTGTAAATATGCAAATCCCCACAGCCTCACCCTGAGAACCTGAGACAGTGGTTTGGATCTCTTTCGTGCACCAATATCAAAGGTGCAAATCGTTATGACTGACAATTTTCACTGAAGAGGCACAAAGAGTAGTTATGATTGTTCACCTGTCCGAGCAGTCCACCTTCACGGCCAGCTCCTTGAGCCTCTGTGTGGCCAGCTGTGCGGCGTACTGCACGGCGCTGATGATGACCCTGGGGTGCACACCGTCCTCCACAAAGGGCCGCAGGCGCTGTAGCAGCTCACCAGCTAAGATCACCACCGATGTGGTGCCATCGCCAACCTGTCATGAAGTAAACAAAATGTTTTGGTAAATTCACGGTCCCCAAGATAATTAGAAATGTCTTGGATAGTGCCCCCTCCGGTATCAGACCGCTTGTATGTCCGCGCATACGGTGGGCAGACAATGTCCAAGAGGACGCCAAAGTTTTGGGAGTGAGGAGACCATGGAGGGAAGCAGCACATGACAGGGAGTCCTGGAGGGTTGTGGTGCGGGAGACGTCTATAGAGGTTTCAACAAATGCTCTTCATGTGTAATAAAAGGCTCCTTGATGTCACAATAGTCATAGTCTTATACTCGTAATAGTAATAATAATATTAGGATGGTCTATTAAATATACTCTATTTGGTGAGCGCTGTTTTTGTGTGAATCACACCTCAAGAGCCCTCTGCAAGCCTGGTCGTCGCTATAGAAAGTGACGATTCTCAAGCAAGACCCAATTGCTGAAAGGCTGGATGGACCTAGGTGACAGGTCTTTGGTAAAGACAATTAAATTGTCAACCCAGTGAAGATTGTGACATTTGATTGTGCAATTACCAAAATAAATAGTGAAGTAAACTTCAAGCTGTTTCAATTTACTGAAACAAATCCACACGAAAAAGAAGATGCCACAATATCAACCTCGGCATCCTGTGACTTGGCGATGTCCACCAGGGTCTTGGCTGCAGGGTGCACGATGTCCAGCAGCTTGAGGATGGTGGCTCCGTCGTTGGAGATGGTGGCGCGACCATTGTTGTCCACCATCAGCTTGTCCATGCCACGGGGGCCCAGCGTTGTACGTACCTACAAATAAATGAAAAAAGGATGAGGAATGTATCTTAAGCTGGTAGAGAATTATGAGCATGCATGAATGTTTAAACATCAGATCTGGGATAAGCTGTTACTCTGGTAACTGCTATCCTCTTGAGTGGTCTGCACTGGCTTCGCGCTCTGCAGTGGATTGACAAAAAATTGTGCTCAATGACACATAGGGCAGCGGACTCATCAAGAAGACTGTTTTCAATAGCACACAATTGACTTTGCGCTTTGCAGAAAGTGGAGACAGAACATTGGTTAATGAGTGTTTGCGGCAGTCTGTAATACTGTTTGGTGAGTGCGCGTTTGCCATGGCGGCTTCAAGAGCACGGAACTCACTGCCATTTGTGGCCAACAGCAGTCATGAGACATGTCAAGCAAATCTGCTCACCAAGCTTTTGGGTTGCACTTAGGGTGACAAATGACGCCAATCAAAAAAGCCAACTGATTTGTCATCATCATAGGCTCCAAGAAAATGACTTCATTATTATATTTGAATCGAAGGATGCCTTGTTGTTTACACCACTTACTAAAATAAATTGTTTTTGGTTATAGGGAGAGTAAAATTTATTCATGTACTCTCAGTTTCACAAACAATCTTCACATCATCAGGTACAAAACGGGTAGTACATGAATAAATTGTACTCGCCCCTCAATAAACACATTTTTTTTTTAAGAAATCCTGTGCGGGATACTCCCTAGATTCTAGAGACTCTAGGGGTCTATGACACTTGTTGTAGTGCCGCAGAGGGGTACGAGCTCGGTCGTCACTACAAAGCGCCAATACTCAAGCAAGACCCAGTTGCTGTAAAGCTGGATGGACCTTTAGTGACCGGTCATTGGTAAAGATTTATGAATTTTCACCCAGCGAAGAGCAAATTTGAAAATATAAATGGTATATTTTTTGTGCTCCGTCGGGATTCAAACCCACAACCTTCCCATTCAGAGTCCGCAGTGTTATCACTGAGCTACGGACCGGTAAAATTATTTATTAATTTTTTAGTTATTCAAACACTGTTTTATTTTCACTCTTTATTATTTAATTAATTGGACACTAACGTTTTCGACTACACAGTAATCATCATCAGTTAATGAAAGGTAATGAATTCATTACCTGATGAAAACGTTTGTGTCCAAATAATGGAATAATAAAGAGTGAAAATAAAACAGTGTTTGAATAACTAAAGATAAGATGAATTTTCAGTGTTAATGCAGCAACCATCCAAAATATTATTTATTAATTATTTATATATTTTGTATTGTTTGTGTATTAACACTGTGAAAATTCATAGTGATTAATAATTTGTTAATTTTTAGGATTAGAATCAAACACTGTTTTATTTTCACTTCTATAAACAATATAAGTATACAAGTGAAAATAAAACAGTGTTTCTAATCCTACAAATTAACAAATTATTAAACAACTTATTTAGACTTTTTAATTATTTAAAAATGATGGGTTACAAAGCAAATGCCTCATCAATTCATGAAATGATGATTTGATTGTCCTGATGATGCCTTGTAGGCGAAAGTGCTAGACAAAAATAAAAAAGTGAATTAAAACTTTGTTTTTTAATTAATATCATGAAATGGATATTAAATTGTATAACTTACGGCATCTACCACAAGTTGGCAGGCATTGATGTTGGAGAGGAGCTGAGGTTTTCCCTGGGATGTGTCTGTGCCTTCACGGAGAACAACAATCTGGGGTTGCTATAACAACAACAAATAATATTTATAAATAATGACAAGAGTAATGAATGAGTGAAGTATAAATGGGAATATGAGAGTGAAAGTACAAAGAGTACAAGAATTTGGTTTGGGCATTTAGGAAGAATGGGCAATGAACAACTGACAAAGAGTATACAAAGAAAATATCAAAAGTAAGCGTGGAAGAGGAAGGCTGAGGAAAGATAGATTGATCAAATAATGGAGATTGCAAATGACTGGAGTCTGCAGAGAGAGAAAAAGAACAGAGCATGCATGAAGAGAGTGATGAAAGTCAAGGAGGCGAAAAAAGTGTGCAAGGACAAGACAAAATGGAGAAATATCTCTATGGGAGTGATGGCCATCATTTACGGAATGGCGGCTGGATACAGGTACAAGAACAACAATGGATCTCTTCTATAAATTAAAGAAATTTTTGAAAAATAAACAGCTACAATTGCGAAAAAGTTATACTGAACATGTTGTTCAAGATTTGGGCAGTCGCTGCTCTTGGATTGGGCTTCAATGAAAGATATGCTTCTCGCTTGATATGTAACACTTTATTACAGAAAAGTTACAGACTTTTTATTCACTCTACTCAGGGTTGGGTAACGACACGTCGAAAATTATATTCGACACGTCACGTCGAAAATACGTGTCGAATATGTCGAAAATGTCGAAAATTTGCGTCGAAAATTGAAGTTTATTACTTTTAGTTTATCCTTCATTAGTGACAGTTCAATGTTTGACCAACCAAATTCAATTAAAATTAGCAAAGATAATAAAATACAATACTTCCTTCAAAGTTCAGATTGTTCATATTTTGTCCTTGAATTCAATTAATCTTGAATAAAACATTGAACTGTAGGTATAAATGGGGCTTAAAGCATTCTGTTCAAATCTTAATGAATATGCCAACTGGAAATTTGTACCTACACTAGGGATGGGCAAATGAAAAAAAAATATTGATATATATATCGAACGATATTTTTAAACACTATCGAAATATATCGAGGAAAAAATATCGATATATCAATGCAAAAAATATTGAAATTTTCAAAGAAAAAATATCGGTCGCTGGCGGGTAAGGTCTCAAAATTTTGCAATTTTTGCCAAAAACATTTGTCGACGCGGGGGTGAGACTTGCGATTTGCTACGTAAAAATGTTGGCTTCCAAACACAGCCACCTATAAAGTGAAAAAAACATTCACACTTAAAAGTCACACTTGAGTCACATTTGAAAAAAAATTCGTTTTTGATACTTGAAAAAAAATATCGAGATATCGATTAATCGATATTTCTAATATCGAGAAAAATATCGATATTTTAAAAAAAAATATCAGTACTTTTGATATATCGATATATTTCGCCCATCCCTAACCTACACAATGTTGTAGAATTTCTTTACTTTTATGTAGGTAAAACAACTGATCTGACCAGCTATCATTACAGTGTTTAACTGTATAGTATCTATTTTATCAAATTGATTGGCATGCCCTTTGTCAAACTGTCATGAGTTAGCTGTGTGTTTGAGTTTATTGAATACTTTGTTTTAGCCTAGGTCAGGTTATTAAGTAGAATTAATATTTAGATGGCGCTGTTAACTTGTAATGTAGATGTAGCATGTAAGAGAAAGACAATAAAAGAGGAAACAACACATTATGTCACTAAATATGTATTTCCCTTCATTCCTACCTGAACTCCACTCACTAGTAATTTTCGACGTGTCGTTTATGTCGTAAATTCGAATTTACGACGTGTATATTCGACGCCTCAAATACTAGGTATAATACTCATTTTCGACGTCAAGTATTATACCTACCCAACCCTGACTCTACTCGAGAGGAATTTAGCAAGAAGACTGATGACTTCACTAGTCAGAATATGACACGAAAAGGGAACATGTTATTAGGAGAACCTTTCCTTATAAAGCACATAATTTTAACCTATACAAAAATTATAAAAAAACTGCTTGGGTTCGACGAATCAAAATGTTGACCAGTTAGATATCGACACAAATTCCCAAATTATTTAATTTATTATACCTACCATTATTTAAATTTCTCTACATACATTTAAATTCCCCCATATACACATTATTCTATTATTGAGTTATTTAAATGTTAGTATCAATATTATTTTTTAGAATCAAAAATGTAGTATGCAATTTCCTGTTGTACAAATGTCTCAATGGGTCAACATAAGCGAGTGGAACCTATTTATTTTCAAAGATTAGGGGTCACATTGTATGCCAACCATTTTTCCTGCACTCAAAGGAGTACATTATCATTTCTTGTGATGCCTGAGTAAATCTTGCAGGAACTATGCTTAGGGTTAAAAGAAAACATTGGAACTTCCGTTTTCTGTTTCCAAAGTCCTCATCTCAACAGGCATCAGACCTCTATCTCAACAGGCATCAGTTTTGAGATATCAATATTTTTAATGTCAGCGATAAGCAGTGGCGGCTCTTTATTAGGGGACAGTGGGGAACATCCCTATGAATGAAATTGGAAACATAAAATTTTATGTGAAGTAAAAACTGAGAAATCTGTAAAGAGGAGTGTAAACGAAGTAGGTATTTTCTAAAAAACTTAACTGACCGAAGAGGCTAAAATATTTCAATTTTTGAAAAGTTTTAGCGGAAACATTGTAGAACTCCATTTTAATTATTAAAAAATGATAACAAAGTTTGTTATCATTTTTTAATAATTAAAATATTTCATAATAGAATGTACACAGTGGATCCTTGTTGATATAAAAATAATAATATTTGTTAAAACTAAAGGTCCACATTATTGTTTTGCTAAGTATGAAATATGAGGCCCTCTTCATTTTTTCCCCGTGCCTCGTTCCCTGCGCGAACGCAATACATAAATATGTTAAAACGAAGTGATTCGGGCTGGATCGGGTGAGAGGTGATTTTGAGATATTCCCTACTGGTGTTTTTGATTGTATGTGTACATGAGAGCCTGTAAGTACGACGCAATGTACAATACATCAGCTGTTGGCGCCTGCGTGTATTGGTTGCCCATAGATCGGTCTGTAGGGACTTTTCGGGCTATACCTCACGAACAATCATGTAACGCATTGAAACATAAATATGATATTATAAATTAATGATTAATATTCTTTTCGGAAATTCTTCCATCCAGTATTTTACAAGGAGCTGCCATCATAATATTATATTACACAAATAATTATTTTGTTGTTCATTGGCTAAAAGTTAGTTCTGTCGCGTGTTTTGCCATGGACAGATGGAAATAAAAGCAGTGCTTTCCTAAATCGAAAATACGAGTATTTGTGAAACAATATTATTTTATCAATTTTATCATTTTAAGATAACATTCAAATAACCCCTGCTTGGAAACTGTGGAAATCCCAGTAAGAGCGCGATAAACAAAGTGATTCTTTAAAAGCAGCTGTGTATTTACTTCCATTCTGAAATTACTGTGTGAAAATGATGTTAAATTTTAGGACTACATGTATTGATAATTGGCGATCTTTTAAAGGAACGTCCAAGACAGACTAAGGTAAGTACTTGCTTATTGTAGTTGTTTTTTTCAACCTTATTAATAATATTAATTAGACAATATTTTAGTGCCGTTTTGTGAGTTCACCGCAAGGGCACAACTATCGTCTTATTTCCAGCAATTCAACAATAAAAATCAATCAATTGCAAAGTCACGTACACATTTTCAAATGCTACATTTTTTTAATGTGTAAAAAAATAAGTTCATTGTCATACGTAAAAATTATAAAAATATTCAGAATTGAAATACATTTATGGGAATTTATCCAGCAAGCGCTAGGTTTAGATGTTTAGGTAAAAATTTGTTGGTGTACACTACGTGGCGTACTCTAGGGTGGACATCAAACTACCTTCCAAAGTCATCCCCTCTTCCGGAATTTAGCTAGAGCTGCTACTGGCGATGAGTAATCTTGAAACTGACGGCAGTGGTGGGGAAAAAAATACTATGGTGTAGCGTAAAGCGGCCGGATAACACAGGCAAGAAGTTATGCTTCATAATACTTCTATAATTATGTAGGTTTGTGAAATTTATTGAACCGACATAAAGAACCTATATAACTGAATGTGCATTTCACCGGTCTGGTCCGTAGCCTATTAGTTTAGTGGTGGGGAAAACGATTTAAAATACTATGGTTGTGTAGAGTACATTTCAAGGATCACAACCATATATTTTTTATATAGTAAAAATAAAAATACCGTTGATAATTTTCAAAAATAAAATGTCGAGAATTTAAATCCCGCCAAAACGCATTGGGACCGAAGAAACACACTGTGATGTCAAAATTACGTAGATGGATCCATCGTTCTTAGAAAACCTAACGGTACACTCCATACATCGTGAGATCCATTGACGTCACATCCACCTAAAAAAAAAAAAAAAAACTGTTTTTAGCGGAAATCGAAAATGGGCAAATTTTACAGAGCTGTAATTTAAAAACTAAGCCAGATATAATTTTTTTAAAACGCAGATGCATTTTTTAAAAGGTAGTCTAATCATTTTATGAAATAAAATAAAAATGTGAAATTACCCGAGAGACTTTTAGACCGAGAAAGGAATGGATGGACCAAATATCCGAAATTGCGAATGAATGGAATTCCAGAGTCATAATAAAAGAAGAGCTTGTATGAAGAAGGTTATGACTCTGGAGGAAATGAAAGAAGTATATATATATACTAGGGGCTACGCCCCTGGCTGCTACGCAGCCCAACCCCTTAACATTTGGAGAATCTGTATATTGCGCATAGTTTACTCACGTTAAAATTCGTAATATTAAAAAAAACATGTAAAATAAAAACATGCAGTTTTTGTAAAAGAAAATTTAAATTTTGTAGGCTTTGATAAAATAAAATTTACGGAAGCTTACCATTCAAAAATTAAAAGACAGGGATTATCCCGCATTGTAAACGGTTGTACATACTGTTATAGATACATCAATAGTGTATGCAAATCTTGATTTAATATCAATATTTCTATATTCTCATTTGCCCACCCTATGATCTGTCATTCATCGGGATTATCATGCACCGTAAATCGTTATAGATTTTATCAGAATAAGTTAATCGACACTGTTAGAAAATATCGATTCGATATAGGAAGGCACATCGATATATGAATGCCATTAAAAATATATCGGAAATCTGATAGATTGGTATAAAACTGAACCCCATGCTGTATACACCTAGTTCACTTTTGCCAATGCCACCCTGGCTTCCGGGAAGGGCGTAGGGCGGTTCGTGTGAGGTTTGTTTTTGTGCACATGCAGCAAGTGTAAACACGATCGTGCTTGCTTGTAGGACTGCATGTAATATGAATCTTAAATGTACAATACCTTTGGAACTTTCGTTGAATCATATGTTGGCATGAGGCTGACCACCCTGTAAACAATGATTCACTTTGCGAATTTCACCCCTGTGTCAGGGAAGGTCGCCAAGAGTTGCAGGTCTTATGTTCATTAAAGATTGGGTTTCTATGTTGTTAGTCCACATCTAGCATTTGCAGGTGTGAGCTTATAGGAACGGGTCTGCTTGTGGGAATGCATTTAATATGAATCTCAATTTAATATATCTTTGCAACTTAAATTATATAGACCTAAACTAAATAATTTCCTCGACTTATAGGTTAGTATGCGGCTGACCACCCATACTGTAAAAAATGGTTCACTTTGCAAATTTCACCTATTTTTGAGGGAAGTTCGGCAAGAGTTGCAGGGCGAATGTTAATTTGATATAAGGTTATTATGTTCTAAGTCATCATGGGGCATGTGTAAACGCGAACTTATACCTGTCTACTTGTGGGAATGCATTTAATATGAATGTCAAATGTAATGTATTGTGCAACATAGATAATAGATTATAAAGGTATTAGGTAGTATATCTCTCAAAAAGCTTGTACGTATTTGAAAATATTTGATGAGAAAAAATAATAACTGATAATTTTGTTGAAAAATTATATGCAAAATCTTCTTCTGCCATGATCTGTATTTCTAAAAACTGGTTTGCGTCCCCGCTCGAATTTTTAAATATTTATTAGAGAACGCAAAATAGATCGATGAATTGCATTCCTTTCAAATTTATTAAAAAAAAGGGACAAAGAAAAAAAAAAAAAAAAACAAAAACAAAAACAAACATTGCATCTCCAGGCCCGAACCCGGGTCCTTCTGCATCAAAGACGCGGACGTTACCGCTAGCCCACGACGCCCTTGCGGGGTAGTGAGAAAATTGTTGTACATATTCAGAACGTTTTCAGAACGTTTTTCCAGGCATATTTATTATCGTTTACTGTTATTTTCGCGAACTACATAATGTTTACATCGACAGTGTTTAAAAATATCGATTTAAAATAGAGATATCGATCCATTAATGCAATCAAAAATATATCGGAAATACTATGTTTTTTTAGTGCACATACAGCATGTGTAAGCGCGACAGTACACGTGTCTGCTTGTGGGAATGCGTGTAATAAGAATCCTGAATGTACTATATCTTTGCAACTTATTTGAAATTCTTATGTTGTAAGTTCGCATGCGTTAAATTTCATGAATCTCATTTTTCAGAATCAGAATTTCATTCATCAGTTTTTTTTTGTCAAAAATTATATTTGTTATGAATTGAGTTAATGTGCTTATGTTAATGCCTCTATGTTCTAATTTATGTACATAGTTTTGTATGTAAAAAATATTTGTTTAAAAATAGGATAGCGCCTCTATATAATTACAATTTCTATACATAAAATATGAGGTTTGTATCGCTTAAATACATTTTATTTTCACACACTGCCGAGCAGGCAGTTTAGCGTAATCGGCTAAACCACCGGTTCTTTCGGCGGCCCCGCCCAGGAGACGCGGGTTCGATCCTCGCGGCGAGACATTTTGAAAATTGAAAATTTGAAAGTCCAAACGAAAGACGACGACGAAGGAGAATATAATAAAGGATATTTATATATATCAGGCTTATTTATTTTTAATTACACATGATAAGAGAGCGCCGTTTTTGTGTGTGTCACACCTCAAGGGCCCTCTCCGATCACGGATAAGACTTTTTGAAAAGGTGCGTCTTGAGAGCTCCGCGAAATATGCCCATAGATTTGGAGTTCTTCACTCCGGGTGGCAGTCTGTTCCACTCCACCGGACCCGCAACACAGAAAGCACGGTCTCCAAAATTTGTACGGATCTGACGGTGCGGCTGAACCAAATTGATTGCACCATCGCCCGCAGATCTGAGTGTCTGCCTCCTCACACCCATCTCAACAGGCGAAATCATGTCAGTCAGATAAGGTGGAGCCACGCCATTGATGGCTTTATATACCATCAGACAAACACGGCATGTATGTAAACACGGTATGTGTATACACGGCATAAGTATGTAAGGATAGAAAGAAATGGCGGTCAATCTGTAATGTAGGCGGCTAGGGTTTATTAAAGTGAAATTGGTTTTATGATTTAGTTTTTTTTAGTGTCCATGTTTATATTATTGTTTATTGATTTACAAAATGTAATTTGCGATGTTTGTTCCTTGACTTATAGGTTGGTATGCGGCTGACCACCCATACTGTAAAAAATGGTTCACTTTGCCAATGTCACCCCTGTTTCAGGGAAGGACGGCAAGAGTTGCAGAGCTTATGTTCATTTGAGATTGGATTTTTATATTGTAGGTCCACATGCGGTATGTGTTAGCGCAAAATTATACATGTCTGCTTGTGGGAATGCATTTAATATAAATCTTAAATGATATATATCTTTGCAGCTTAGATTAGATTAGACCCTATTGTCAAATTTGTTTTTTTAGTCAAAATATAGCAGACATAGGAAAGACATAAAATACACATGCATTTCGGGTACTTATCCCTTGATAACAATGTAGTCATTTCTAACTGTAAGTGGAGATGGAGGATTTTGGAAACAGGCGACTCAACTCATGTCTGAAAACCGAGGTGGGAAACGAACCCTAACCTTTGTGTTATATAGAACGAGAGCATTTTACAATTCTATTGAAAATACCATTTGATTATACTTTAGATTACACTGGTCAACACGTTTTTTGTCCCTTTAACAAAAGTAGCCAAATCTTATAGGAAATTTTACGCTGATTTCAGATATGTAATTAGTTTTTTTCTATCACGTCAGGTTTTTATGGAATTTATGGAGTTTTACTAAAATATGTATAAATTCATATTTTTTCGTGTGTTATCATTGATTTTTTTAATAACATGGCAACACTAGGCTCGAATATCATTTTGGCAGCTATTGCTGTTATTTTCTTGACCTGTCATTATCTGAGCACATGTGTTCTTGTTTGTTTATGCAAATTGTGGTAGAAAACAATGTAAAAATGCCTCAAAAGTGCAAAATAGTGCGGACAATTTGTTATACGTGCGGTGAGTTTACACCAATTTTTCAAAAGAAAACCATGACTGTTTAGGAGAAACGAGCATATGAACTCTACTTTGAGTGCAAAGTTGGTGACCAGGACAAGTCATGGGCTCCACACGTGAGTTGTGTACGATGTACAAGAACTCTCAGGGGGTGGCTACAAGGTTCACGTAAGGCTATGATGTTGTTTGCGATTCCGATGATTTGGAGAGAGACAAAAAATCACATCACAACGGATTGCTACTTCTGCATAACAAACATTTTAGGATGTACAAAGAAAAAAAAGAAGCACATCACATACCCAAACAACGTCGAATCGGCTATAAGGCCTGTTCCACACGACGAATCATTGCCCATACCGGGACCTCCAGAATTTTTTTTCCAGGGAATCTTCTCGAAAAAGGTACAAAAATCACGCACTTTAGAAACCGGCATCGTCTCTTGGTTCCATATTATGTCATGGAAGACACTTAATGTTACTGTCAACACATTGAAGGTCTGTTCGCAGCTCTTGGCTTGCAACATAACGCAGCAGATTGCCGACTTTTCATAGACTCATCAAATGTAAGTTTAAAAGCTGTTTTAATTCACAACGGAAATACTCAACCGTCCATTCCCCTTGGTCATGCTGCAAACATGAAAGAGAACTATGACAACATGAAGTTGCTGTTAACAAAAATAAAATACGTAAAATACGAATGGAAAATATGTGGTGATCTAAAAGTAATAGGGCTCCTACTAGGAATGCAAACGGGATACACAAAGTATTGTTGTTTTCTATGCGAGTGGGACAGCAGAGACAGGAAAACCATTATACCAAGAAGGACTGGCCTACTAGAGAGCACCTTATACCTGGCACGAAGAATGTTCACCATGTTCCCTTAGTAAACCTGAAAATATCTTACTTTCACTCTTACACATTAAATTGGGTTTGATGAAAATTTTTGTAAAAGGCTTGTCTAAGGATGGAAATGGCATGACTTATTTAAAGCAAAAGTTTCCTAAGATCAGCGACGCAAATATTAAAGAAGGAATATTCGTAGGACCACAAATAAGGGAGATCTTGACTGATCTGAATTTTAAAACAGTGTTGAGACCAGTTGAGCTAGCCGCTTGGTCGGCCTTCAAGAATGATGTCGAGAACTTTCTTGGAAATCATAAAAGTGAAGACTACTATATCAGCATTGTATCTGAAATGCTAATGGCCTATAAAAATATAGGATGTAACATGTCACTAAAAATACATTTCTTCACTCTCACTTGCATTTTTTCCCAAAAATATGGGAGATGTCAGTGACGAGCACGGGAACGATTTTACCAGGACATTGCGGCTATGGAGAAGCAAAACCAAGGAAAGTGGAGCCCATCTATGCTGGCTGACTATTGCTGGACCCTGCAGAGAGACTCTCAAGATACCCACAAGCAAAAATCAGGAGCAAAAAAAATTAAATTGAATTAAATTTTGTTAAGTAAGTACCCGTCATATTATGACAGAATTGTGTAAAAACACTTTGTTGAATAATAAAAAAACCTGACCTGTAAAATTTTTTTTTGTTTCATTTTGTGTTTAAGGATAGTAAATACATATAAAAAAAAGTATCTTTACTTAAGGGACAGCAAAAAAAAAAAAAAAAAATGTCGACCAGTGTTACCCAACAAGGTTCAAGTTTCAAGAGGATTATAATGCCATTATTAATTGAATCATATTTTGTTTCAATCAAGAAAAAAGAAACGCCGCCCACTTCAAAACAAAACATTTCGAGGTTATGATGTTAGTCATATGACGGAGGTTTCTAGAATATTTACGATATTTTTGGATTTCATGACTTTGCATCATTGAAATTAATACAAACATATAATAAAGTAATTAAATAGGTGCAAATACATTGTATTTCATGTTATTTTAATAAATAACGAGATATTGAATCAAAGTACCGATCCAAATCTATAAATGAAATATAGATATTCCTGACCAAATACATCATTGGGGACATACCCAAGGGGTTTAAATATTTTTCTATCCATAATAAAGTAAATTAGTACGTTGGATTGGGATGGAATAATCAGATTACGAACCATTTTGGATTTATTTATTTTTAGTACCGAGCACAGTACCAAGCAAACTTGCACAAAAACTGACAGGAAAAATCAAACTGAAGGTAGCTGCAAGTTTTGAAATTTCCATGTACAACACTCAAATAAAAATAAACAATACCATCGTAAAAAAATGAGTTGACAGATAAAATACCTTTTTAACTTTGTTACAATTCACTTGAGTTTTATTTTTTAAAAAACACAACCAGTTTCGGGAGAAGCAGTACCTCCCATCTTCAGGTGTAAATATCAACTCCCGAAAACCCGAATACCCGAAAACCCGAATAAAATTTTACACTTTCACATTTACTTTCATGATCTGTTTTATCTGATGTATTCCTTTTGTGTTATTGCAGGTCAGACCATGGTCCATTTGCAACTTTTTTATCTGCTGACGTTTCGCTTCCCGAAACTGGTTGTGTTTTTTAAAAAATAAAACTCAAGTGAATTGTAACAAAGTTAAAAAAGTATTTTAATTAATTAAAATGTGCTTTCACAAAGTTACTGCCCAAAATCTAAATAATATGATAAAATACCTACCTATTCATGTTATTTTGTAACAATAAGTAAAAACCACGTGAATATAGAAAACACCAACGACCGATTAATAATCAAATAATGTTGGCTAAGGATCACAGAGTAAGTAAGTAAGGATCATGGAGGAGTTACTACATCTATGCTAAGGATAAAAAATAAATAGGTTCACACCATAGAATAATATGTACACACACTTAATATTATTAAGAAGTTGTCGTCTTGCTTGTCAAAATTTTCATAGTATTCTAGTATTCACATTTTCCACAAAAGTTTAAAAGGTCCTATACATAGATAAGTATACTATAATACTACGTATTATAGATGTGCCACTGAACCCTGTTTCAGTGCATTATGTAGGAAAAACAAGGTATATGGAAATAGTAAAAAGAGTCATCAATACTTCGGGGCGTAAGGTTTTTGTACAAACCCCCCCTGGGGACTTCTTCTTCCTCTTAAAAAATATATTTTTTGTTTCTGCCATACTTATTTCACAAGAAAAACAACGTTTTATTACATAGATATATGTATTTTTTATTAACATTTTAAGGAGTGAATTATACTACAAATTTACAATGAAATAAAGCTTGTACATTCTAAAATCTAAATCTAAGCTGCAAAGATATGTACCATTTAAGATTCATATTAAACGAATTCCCACAAGCAGACATGTACCATTTCGCGCTAACACATGCCGCATGTGGACCTAAAATCTAAAAACCCAATCTCAAGTGAACATAAGCCTGCAACTCTTGCCGACCTTCCCTGAAACAGAGGTGACATTGGCAAAGTGAACCATTTTTTACACTATGGGTGATACATTATTGTTATTGATACGTGATTACATTAATACATAATGTTTTAGATAGCTCAGTTGGTAGAGTGCTTGCATTCCATGCCGTGAGCTGGGGTTCGAATCCCACCGAGGCAGGGGGTCAGAAATGATTACCTATCCGTTTCGGTGTTTATTTCAAACCTCAAATCAAAATACCGGCATGGTTTACTCAGCCTTAACCAGAAATGAGAACCAGCCTCTCGGGAGCTGGGAAACCCCCATTTCAACTGAAGAGGTTGGCGTAAGGCCGACCCCCTTACCTGTAAAAATAAATAGGTTCCACTCGCCACATGCGACCCCTTCGGGGATAACGCGGCAAGATGTTAAACTATATGTGTAGCTTAGTTGCGTTTTTTTTTATGCCTATGAAGAATAAATTGAATAAAATATTATGGTATAAACTTGAAACAATTATTTTTATGTCTTTTGGAGAAAATAGTTCAATGTTTTCTCATTATAATAATCAAACTATTTAATTTACATAGTTGAATTTCTAACCTATTTATGGTTTTACCCACAGTTTCCATTTAACCTAATAACTCGTCGTAAAACCAAACAGTTTTTAAATAAAATTTTACACTTTCACATTCACTTTCATGATCTGTTTTATCTGATGTATTCCTTTTGTGTTATTGCAGGTCAGACCATGGTCCATTTGCAACTTTTTTATCTGCTGACGTTTCGCTTTCACGGCGTGGTGGTATTTTTATGGGGTTGGTCGTTTTCAGTGACTGACTGGTAGTATGATGAAAATTGTGGGAATCGGAAGAATCGATTTCTGAAACATAAATAAAAAAAGAAGAATTAGTTTATGGGTTCAAAATTTGCAAGAAAGAAGGAAGGTCTAAGATAATATTGTTTTTGCTAATCTCATCGATGTGAAATTCAATGGAAGTTTCCTTGCTCCCATAAAAACGTTTCACATTTCTTATGAAGGCTAATAAACTTGCTGGTACTAAGATTTAAATAAGACAAAAATACCAAAACGGAAAATACTATCTGACACCGTCCATGACAATTGAATCCAAGCAATGGTGTTAAATACAAGCGTTTTTCAAAATTAAGTGTCGACCAAACGTTATTTCTTACACATTTTACAAAATCGATGACAGATGACATGCACATTAAAAAATATAAAATAAACTGCAACTTACTTGGATTTCCAAAACCGCTTACGGTAGACTCAGTTCTTGTAAAAATGAAACACTTCATAAAAATGTCCAATCACTGAATGAAAAAGCGCATTTTTTCCGTAATTGTTTGAAGAACAAAAGGTTACTTTTGTCATTTTTTCAGCAGACGCCATTAAACACAGACAACAAATTTCTACTGTCACATGTTTTGATTGGAACAAAATTTGAATTTAAAAAAAAACTACCTACCCTCACTTTAATGATTACTTGCCATCTAGCGTATTTTTTTGAAAGTTTGCAAGTAAAAGAAGCTTACAAAATATATCTTTCTCATTTGGGATCAGGGCGTGAATTTGAAGCATATGTGTCAGACAGAGACAACTGTCAAGGCAATATCTCTATGAGTTTCTGCTTGAAATCATATTTCATTTTAGAATGCTGGTTCATTTGTTCCCAGTGACAGGAGCCTGGTCGTATAAATCTGAACTGCTGAAGTGTCGGATATCAAACTATTGAACGAAAGGTATATTACAGCAAGCAAATCCCACGCCGCCTTTTTTTGATAAGGTCAGCCGTTTGTAAATAATGATAAAATTAGGATGATTTATTTGTTGAGCGTTATTCCAAGCTTCGTAAATTTTCAGGCAAGACCCAGTTTTTGTAAAGCTGGATAGATCTTTGGTGACCGGTCTTTGGTTAATAGTCTAAGAGCTAGACGTATGAAACCTTACCTCATCGACTATCAGGCAGAGACATGGTCAGGCTGGTAGTTTGCATCGAGTACATGATTTTTTCACAGATCTGCTTTTTCCTATCCTGGAGCGTTTTGGATGCGGCCTCTTCAAAGAGGCCCAAAAAATGGTGCAAACTACCTCATCGACTAAGGTTTCGTGCGGCCGGCTCTTACACTAAAAGGTATGTGAATATATCGGCCCCGCAAAGAGCATATTTGAAAATATAAATGGTATTTTTTGTACTCCACCGGGATTCAAACCCACAATCTTTCATTTACGAGTTGGAAGCGTTAACTACTAGGCTACGGACCAGACCGGTGAAATTCAGTTATAGGTTCTTTATGTCGGTTCAATAAATTTCACAAACCTATTTAAATACGCAACGCAACTAAGCTACATAATTATATTATGAAGCATAATTTCTTGTCTGTGTTATCCGCGAAAGTCACATAATTGTCATTCTGGATTTAATAGGTTTTAGATAAATATTGTCTTTCAAGTACACTCATTCCATCCCATCAAGAGAAACTTCATTAAAAAATGTAATGTTTGAAATTAATAAAAAAAAAATATAATTCTTCACATTGTCTCGTGGAACAGAACAGGATTTTTCTAATTGAGATATTGTCTATTATAGAACGGTTGAAAATAATATGGTTGTGTAGAGTACATTTCAAGGATCACAACACAACCATATATTTTAGTAGTAAAAATAAAGATATCATTGATAATTTTGAAAAATAAAATGCGGAGAATTTACAACACGCCAAAAAAGCAATGTAAACGGTTAGGCACAGAGCACAGAGTATATAGGTACTTAGAGAAGCCACTCTATGGCTTTGAGGTAGGTACGTACTTCGAAACCCCCTTCTCCGTCTTTCTTGCTTCGCTGCCTCAACAAGTACTATTCGGACTTTGATCTTGTATGCATGTGTGTATAAACACGCGACAGGCGGGTACACCCACACCACTATATTCATATATTATTATCTGCCCTGATATTATTAATAAATATTATTATTATTGCTAAAGCTGTCAAAATAAAACGATTAGATTTTGCACAATATTTATTTATTAAAAAAATATTAGTCATACAATCACAAAAATATAGGTACACTGTGCAAAGAAAAAAAAATAAAAAACACAAATAATATGGCAAAAATAAACTAAGTAGGTAGATAAACAATCAAATAGGCACCTGCCAGAGAAGATAATATTGTCAAGGACACTGGCATTCTGTATCTGTATTTCTTGCAAAAGTTTTGGATCCCTGATGATTGTCCTGATGATGGTCTGAGGACTGGAAATGTTTATAATATGAAATCTATACACTTTACTTTCACTTCCTTCGGCTCATCAGCCTTAAAGGATCCAGGGACTTCTGCACCACAATCCTCCAGGACTCTGCCTTGTGCTGCTTCCCTCCATGGTCCCCACAGATGGTCCCCTCACTCCCAAAACTTCGGCGTCAGCTTCGAAGTTCTCTGCCCACCGCATCCTCATCTACGTGGTTAACACCTGAGGGGGCACCATCCAAGACAGTTCTGATGATCCTGGAGTCTTCTGCACGTGCTACATTTCCGGCCACTGGAGTCTTCTTGATTTCATTAATCTCTACACTCTCTTCAATTGCAGTGAAAATATAACAGTTAATTTCAAATACGCTTGACGCATTGACGTTCACAGAGTTGACGTGAGTTGACGTTTGAGACGATCGACGGCGTCTAACAGGCCGGTGCTAAGCACAGTTCAACCATCATTAAATATATATTTATTAATCAGTTTTTTATAAAAAAAAACAGTAATTTAATAAATAATAAACAATACAAAGTTAATTAACACTTAAGGGTGATTGAGAGGTCAGCGCGCCCAACTTTGATGACCAAAATAGCCCATATTTTTAATTGTAAGGTAGCATTTTTTTTCCAGATTAAATTAACACATAAAATTAGGTATTTTTTTCCATAAAAAACCAATTCAAAATAATTTTATTTACGGAGATACCTTAAATGGAGATTTCCACTGTTCTTATGAATAAATCCTAACTTTTTTTTATTTCAAAACATTAATTTTGATTAGCTTTATTTTTTCTACTTGTTAGTTGTTTTTTTTTACTTTTCATTGATTTTTTATGATTATTTAAAAAGTACCCAAATTTTGCATACGATATTGTAGCTACATTCGTCTTTTAATGGTTTATTTTCCTTTTAGGATTTGAAGTGATATTTTTTATGTTTGTAATGCCATACTTGTTTTATTTTTTCTCCCCCGATTTCAATTTATCCTGGAAAAATAAAGATTTCCATACAAAAAATGACCCGGTCGCTAGCGTCACCTGCGGCCGGTAGATGAACTGCGGAGAAAAATATTATATCTCCTTAGTTTTATGGAAGCAAGATTTATATAATGCAAAAGAGTACAATCGTTTACGTTACAACTGGACCAACTGGTTTCTCAAAAATGCATGGAAATCAAAACGCCATCTAGAGTTGCTGTTTAAGATTCCATACATTTTTTGGTTGCGCTGTATTTGCTACATTTCATACTTCGGGTACACTCGTGTATCATCGTATATTGCCGAAGATGCTCGAGTCAGCCCTCTCTTATATTGTGTGTGTAAGAGTATATACATAAACGCTATGGTAGTATAATACGTACGTACATAAAAACAGTTTGCAAAGTTTAACGAAATGGCGAAAAACAGCAAAAGATCATTCAATCAGATGAAATGAATTGTACGGAGAGCTGCACACGACTTTATAGTATTCTGATAAGTTTTTTTCCATTACATGAATAATATGAAAGTTTGTTTGAATTTCAAAGTGAAATTCATTTAGCTCAATGATTTAGCTGGAAAGAATTCTGCTGGCTGGCCTTTTTTGTTGAATTGAAATCATTTTTTGAACCTAGCGTAGAGCAATTTGAAATTTTCAGGCCTGTAATTTAGTCTAGTGGTTAACGCTGAACTGAACAGATTTCAGTCTGTTTTGAATGCGGCCGCAAGACTGATCTTCGGGATGTCCAAATTCTCTCACATCACTTCGCTGTTGAAAGAACTACATTGGCTTCGTTTCCCTGAGAGGGTTCCGTGTGTGTTTGATGGTATTTAAAGCCCTAAATGGTTTGGCTCCATCATATCTGGCAGACATATTTTCCCCCGTTGAAGTGAGTGTGAGGGGGCGGACACTTAGGTCAGCGGGGTGTCAAGCTGTCAGATTGATGCAGCCTCGCCGTCAAATACGCACTAATTTTGAGGATCGCGCTTTCCGGTTTTCGGGGCCGATGGAGTAGAACAGACTGCCACCCGGAGTGAGGGTTTCGGAATCTGTTGGCATTTTTAAGGGAGCACTGAAACGGCACCTTTTTAAAATATCTAATTCATGATTAGGAGGGCCCTTGAGGTGTGAAACACACAAAAACGGCGCTCTTTGGTCATGTAAAAAATTAAATAAATAAATTATCCTCATATGTATATATATATATATATAGGTATATATGTTTAATTTTAGGTTTTCACGGATTTTCACGGACTCGTAATCCAAAAGTCAAGATTTCGATTGGTGCAAGACAACTAAGTTCCGTCGAAATCTAACAAAAATGTCATGAGTATGTGTGGCTAAATAACATTCTAAATAAATAATAATTTCTTGCCGCGTTATCCCCGAAGGGCTTCGCATGTGGCGAGGGAACCTATTTATTTTATAGGTAAGAGGGCCGGCCTTACGCCAACCACTTCGTTGATGCGAAGGCATACCAGCTCCCGTGGGGACTGGTACTTATTTCTTGTGAAGGCTGAGTACACCTTCCTGGTATTTTATTTTGGGTTAGAAATAAACACCGAACATTTCTCATTCAAAAATCCGAAATCATTTCTGACACCCTTATATTATATCAGTGGGTAATTATATAAAAACGCAACTAAGCTACACATGTAGTGTAACTTCTTGCCTGCGTTATCCCCGAAGGAGTCGCATGTGGCGCTTCGGGACCTATTTTTTTTTACAGGTAAGTGGGCCGTCCTCACACCAACCACTTTTAGTTGAAGTGGGGGTTTCCCAGCTCCCGTGAAGGGCTGGTTCTCATTTCTTGTGAAGGCTGAGTCAAACTTTGAGATCGAACCCTTGCTCTCGGCATGGAATGCAAGCATTCTACAAATTGAGCTATCGACCTTTTTACGAGCTTGATCGTCGTCGCTATAAAGCGCCAATTCTCAAGCAAGACCCAGTTGCTGTAAGGCCGGATGGACATTTCGTGACCGGTCATTGGTAAAGGTTTTATGAATTTTTCAACCCAGCGAAGAGCAAATTTGAAAATATAAATGGTATATCTTTTGTGCTGCTTTTATGCTTAGAATATATTCCATCACTTAGTTGAATTATTAGAAAAAAAACTTCATGTTGCTATTTCAATGTACACATCCAATGGTATAAAAAAGTATACTATACAGGCATATATAGCACTTGGATGCGTTGTCTTCCTTCGCACAGGGTGAAGTCCATGAGCACACACACATTGGCATATTTACTGAACACATACGCAGTCACGGCCTCAACAAACATTCCCTGGCTACGCAGTAATATGAAACCTTTTTTTAACTTTAAAAATTAATAACATTTAGGAGACGAAGATGAAAAGAAAAATAAAAGTTGTATTTTTATAGGTAAGGAAGCCGGCCTTACGCCAACCATTTCAGTTGAAGCGGGGGTGTCCCAGCTCCCGAGGGGGCTGGTTCTCATTTATTGTTAAGGTTGAGAAACCTTGCCGGTATTTTATTATTGAGTTGAAATAAACACCGACACGGGAAATCATTTCTGACATCCTCCGTGGGATACGAACCTCAGCTCTCGGCATGGAATGCAAGCACTCTATCAACTGAGTCATTGGGACATAATCACAATGTATAATCTATCATCTAAGTGGCAAAACTATGTTAACATTTAAGGTTCATATTAAGTGCATGCTCACAAAAATACACTTGTAAGTTCGCATTTACAAATCGTGCATGCGCATTTACATATTAAAATCAAATCCACAAATAAACAAAAGCCCTGCAACTTTTACTGATCTTCCCTGAAACAGGGGTGACATTGGTAAAGTAAACCATTTTTTAAAGTTTGGGTGGTGAGCCTCATACCAACCTATAAGTCAAGATAAACAATGAAAATGAAATATATATTTTTTTTTTCATATTTTATTTTAATACACTTGTATAGGTCTGCAACCACTGGAGTCTACACTTTGATAAAATATGCAATGTAAAAAATACAGGGCACACACGTGTGTGCTTCTGTGTGACTATAGTGTAAACTGAACTGTAGCGTTTTATTCCAATTCTGTGAAATGTAAAACGCTCTCTAGAGACCGTATGCCAGTTTCTATGCATTTTTGAGTAATCGGTACAGGGTGAATAATTATTTACTTATATACTTGGATATATCTGTTAACACGAACGAAAGTGAATTGTTGTAAATTTGTTTACAAATAAAATGAATGCCTTTTTTTGTATTTGTATGTAAATAAAATAAAATAAATGCTTGTTTGTAATTAATGTATAACTTCGCTTCGCTTTCGCTTTCATGTTATTTTATTGCTAAAAAAAACACAAAATGGTTCAGATACAATACGATCTCCTACCGACGAACTCTCAAAGCTAAACGCGGGATTTGATGCATTTTCGCGGCTACTGGATAATAGGTGGTCGTGACGGGCAAATAAATTCATATTAAAATGAAATCATACACCCTTAAACTCTTTTTTTAAATGAATAACAGTAGGTAAATATAAATCATTATTTCAATTTTATTTACGCTCATTCTGATTTCAGTTAAAAAAAAAACACCTCTTCTCCTTCCCATTGTGCCCAAGTATGTCCACACCCAAGATGGATTCCAATATGGCTACCGATATTATAAAACAAGGTTACCAGTAGCAAAATACTAGTTAACGGGGTCTGGCACAGAGTAGGGTAAATAGAGGCGCCACTTCTGCGTTGAGCATAAGTACCTAACATAGATTATAGTAACTTGTGCTGCCACCTGCTGCGACCAGAAGGCAACGTTACCACGATTCATACTATATATACCTACCTGTATGATACCTATATACATATTGTTATTATTATCGGTATATTATTATTTACTTCATATTATTATTCAACGATACTCTGTTATTCAAAATCAAACCATTTTTTTTATATTTCTTAAGATTTATTAACGTAGGTATATATTTACAAAACAATATTATTTCAAAACATGATAAATATCTTATAAAATATTACTATAACTTGGTTTCATCATTCCTCAATACTGTCTTAATTGAATGCTGAGCATGCAAATTGCTAGGACAAAGCCAAATACTTGAAAATTTAAAGCCGCCACCAAGAAAGTAGCCCTTTTTGATTTTATACAACCATTATTGAGAAATGATTACCGAACACAATGTCAACACACGAATTCACAACGACAAAACTGTATCGTCACTTGTCACCCAGCCGAGTTTCTAGGATAAAAGCAGATATTTTATTATTGGTTGCTAACGACGGCAGTCCCAGACAAGGCTAATACATTTTGCTGTCGAGAAAACATTTCAAATTCAAAAAATGTTCGAGAGTCCATGTCACATAACCTCACCATACGTAGCTACAAAAATGTACATTTTCACGCGAGTGATAACTCATATTAATTATACAAGCGGATCAACGAAAAAATACGATGATAATAAAGTAAATTAAGCGTGATTTCGTAACATGAATACAAAATAAAAATCACTTAAACTTTGACAGCACGGACGGCGTCACTAAAAATTTCAACTGAAGAATGGGTGGCCCTACGCCCAGACCAAGTGTTTTAATTATTTCCAAAAAAGCATTTTTTTGTGTTACGAAAATAAAAAGTAATGTATTATTTTGCTTAAATATATACAAAGTAGATGTTTGAAATAAAACGAACATTTCTATATTGTCAGATTTGTAAAATAATGTATCATGCGTTTTTACAAAGGCTATCACTCATTCTGTTTTGAACAGGCTCGTGCCCGTAAATAATCATACTCTATGGTAACTTATGTTTCATCGGGAACCGGCTGTTCAATATGACTCAGCCCGGCATGCGGTTAGGGACGTGTGTCGTCATTTTGACGACAAACGTCGCTGTCAAACCGACCACAGAGTATATAGGTACTTAGAGAAGCCACTCTATAGCTTTGAGGTAGGTACGTACTTCAAAACCCCCTTCTCCGTCTTTCTTGCTTCGCTGCCTCAACAAGTACCTATTCGCACTTTGATCTTGTATGCATGTGTGTATAAACACGCGACAGGCGGGTACACCCACACCACTATATTAATATATTATTATCTGCTCTGATATTATTAATAAATATTATAATTATTGCTAAAGCTGTCAAAATAAAACGATTATATTTTGCACAATATTTATTTATTCAAAAAAGATTAGTCATACAATCACAAAAATATAGGTACACTGCAAAGAAAAAAAATAATAAAAAACACAAATGATATGGCAAAAATAAACTAAGTAGGTAGGTAAGCAATCAAATAGGCACCTGCCAGAGAAGATAATATTGTCAAGGACACTGGCATTCTGTATCTGTATTTCTTGCAAAAGTTTTGGATCCCTGATGATTGTCCTGATGATGGTCTGAGGACTGGAAATGTTCATAATATGAAATCTATACGCTTTACTTTCACTTCCTTCGGCTCATCAGCCTTAAAGGATCCAGGGACTCCTGCACCACAATCCTCCGGGACTCTGCCTTGTGCTGCTTCCCTCCATGGTCCCCACAGATGGTCCCCTCACTCCCAAAACTTCGGCGTCAGCTTCGAAGTTCTCTGCCCACCACATCCTCGTCTACGTGGTTAACACCTGAGGGGGCACCATCCAAGACAGTTCTGATGATCCTGGAGTCTTCTGCACGTGCTTCATTTCCGGACACTGGAGTCTTCTTTTTTTTTTTTTTTTTTAAGGAATCCTGTGCGGAAGGCTCCCCAATTCTTGTGAGTCTTGGGGGTCTATGTCACCCTGGAAGGGTGCCGCAGAGGTGTTGCTTGAGTTCTTGGTTCTGTCGTGAGGCGCTGCAAGGAAATGGTGATTGATGTTGGTTTTGAATAAAACCGGATTAAATTGGGAAGGGAACACAAATACTGGTAGACCATTCCATAAACGGGCAGTTTGGCAAAGGAATGAGTCATGAAAACGCCAAGTTCTCATAGTTTTGAGATCGACTGCAAAGGGATGAATGAGAGTCGTACTACGAGTTTCCCTTTCTGAAAAGCGAGGGGGAGGGATTAATGAATGGAGCTCATTAGAACAAGCTCCGTGGTAATATCGATAAAAAAGACTGAGCATTCCAACTTTTCTTCTGTGCTGGAGCGGCTGCAGATCGGATGTCAGAGAAGGATCATTGATCAACCTCACTGCCCTCCTTTGCACAGAATCAAGTTGGTCACTCAACTTCTTGGACATACCACACCAGAGATGGCTGCCATACTCGATAATGGGGCGGATTTGGGATTTATACAGAGTCAATAACTAGGCTGAAGTAAAAAACCTACGGGCTCTGTATAATATGCCGAGTCGCCGGAAAGCGGAAGTTGTGCGAGACTCAATAGCATCATGGTATTTTAACTCTGATGACAGAGAAACACCAAGAAGATTTAAGTGTTCATGGTTAGAGAGGGAGACATTGTCGAAAGTTGGGAGATAGTTGTTTGGAATCCTCTTTAAGGATATCAGACATGCTTGAGTCTTTTTGACGTTGAACTCTACAAGGTTGTCAGTGCCCCAACGGCTGACAGCCCTGAGATCTGTATTGAGATTCTTGATTTCATTAATCTCTACACTCTCTTCAATTGCAGTGAAAATATAACAGTTAATTTCAAATACGCTTGACGCATTGACGTTCACAGAGTTGACGTTTGAGACGATCGAAAGGCGTCTAACAGGCCAGTGCTAAGCACAGTTCAACCATCATTAAATATATATTTATTAATCAGTTTTTTATAAAAAAAAGCAGTAATTTAATAAATAATAAACAATACAAAGTTAATTAACACTTAAACTCTTTTTTTAAATGAATAACAGTAGGTAAATATAAATCATTATTTCAATTTTATTTACGCTCATTCTGATTTCAGTTAAAAAAAACCACCTTGACTTATAGGTTGGTATGAGGTTGACCACCCATACTGTAAAAAATGGTTCACTTTGCCAATGTCACCCCTGTTTCAGGGAATGTCGGCAAGAGTTGCAGGGCTTATGTTCATTTGAGGTTTGGATTTTATTTGTAAGTACACAATCAGCATTTGTAAGCGCGAACTACACGTGTTTGTTTGTGGGCATACATCTGAGAGCTCTGAATGAATATATCCTCGCAACTTAGATTATAGATTATAGATTATAGACCTCTTCTCCTTCCTCCTTACTCCTTCCCATTGTGCCCAAGTATGTCCACATCCAAGATGGATTCCAATATGGCTACCGATATTATAAAACAAGGTTACCAGTAGCAAAATATTAGTTAACGGGGTCTGAAACCGACTACCTGGGCCATTTGACACCTAAACTCCAAAGATCTGACGTCATATCCGCCCGAATAAAGCAATGGCCTGTTTTAGCGGAAATGGAAAATACGTGAATTTTAAAGAACTATAATTTAAAAACTAAGGCACATATAATTTTTTTAAAAACGAAAATGCCTACCATTTTATGAAATAAAATAAAAAAGTGCAAATACCCTATTTTGATATAAATCACATCACCATGGCATTTTATACAACCATTTTCAATTTTATGGGAGCTGTGAAGCCTATTTATTTTGATGACATTTGCCGGTTTGCCGGCTCCGATGAAATTTATGTCAATTTATATGTATTCAGGTGTTTCGAAAAAACTAATATAAATACTTCAAATTAAATGATTCAGTCCTTTTGAAACTTCCAATATGCGCGTAAGATAAAAAGATATTCACATAAGTTAAAATAACTCATGTGATGTAAAGTTTTTCTTATTTTATATATTTTTTTTATTTCTGCATACTTTCAGGTGTTTTTGCCTTTGGTACTGATCGTAGCGTGGTCTAGCGAAGGTCGTGGGTTCGAGCGGGATCTCACAATTAGCATAGACCCGGAGAAAAAAGATTGCTTTTACCAACATGCTGCTGAGGGACAGAATATAGATATCGAATACCAGGTACATGCATCAAAATTTCTGTTTACAACTATCTACGGTCCGGCGAGAGATTACAATGGTGGACGTCATCGGTACAACAAGGAGCTCTATGGCATCTACAAGGGGCCTGATGTGATCAGTTCCATCAAAGTAGGGCGCCTGCAGTGGGCTGGTCATATACTTATAATGGACCACGAAAACCTCAGGAAGTGCCTAACACTCTTATCACCACAAGGCTGAAGGAGACCAGAAAGGACAAACATGTGATGGTGTCAACCCAGATGCAGCAAATGTAAACATACGTGGCTGGAGAGCAAAGGCGATGGTCGGGTGAGAATGGAAGAGAATCCTGGATTCAGCCATGGCCCACCCGGGGCTGTCAAGCTCGTGATGATGATAGGAGCTTTAGACTTACACGGTACAGCCGGCTAGATCCTGGAGAGAAGCTTTCAGTTGAGGGCTGAAGAAGCCCATCATAAACATGGGCAACATGGACCAAAGCTCCAGCTCCCACAAACCATGGCAACAGATCCCAGAAAGTACCTCTCCAGCATCTTTTGATTTTATTATTTGTTTGTAATTTTAGGTTATAGATGGCGGTCAGGGTGCCCTGGACATAGACTTCACCCTGATGGACCCCAACGGGCTGGTGATGGCCACCCACAGGAGGAGACAGTCGGGGACTCACAGCGGCAGGACTCACACCAGCGGGGATCACAGGTTCTGCTTCAGCAACCGACACAGCACATACAACCATAAAACTGTGAGTCGTTGTCCAAAAATCCCTGTAATTTAATTTCCATAGTTTGACTTTCAACCAGGGATGTTGAATATCCATGCCTTTACCTAAACTACTAGATATCTGAAGTAAAAAAATATCCGTAACCGAAACTGATGTAAAAGTTTTGGATAATTTAGAATATTGTTGTATTAAGATGTTGTTTCTGCATTTTTTATTTAATAGCTATAACAATCACTAATATTACTCATTGTAAAACCAAATGATAATCTAGAAATAAAGTCATTCATTTTATGTTATTATTTGAGGGTATTAACATTCACAATTTCTTAACAATCTAATTATATCCGTAAACGAAACAATTCCAAACTAGTGAATATCTGGAATAATGCCATATCCAAAATTATTCTGTATTCTGTATTCTCTATATAGTAATTCTGTATCTCTATATTGTAATTCTGTATTCTCCGAAACTGAAATAATATTATTCCCACATCAGTATCCGTATACATATTGAAAATATCATATCCATAACACCCCTACTTTCAAGTCCTTTTTAGTTCTCTCATCATCATCTTCTAAAGGCTTCTTGGGCCAGTCATCTGTCTTTGTTGGTTACCATTCTCTTGAGCTGCGAATTGGACGATACATCAATGAGCTGCTTCAAACCCTAAAAGTATGAAGTGCTTCATCGACTTTTGTTTGTCTTGCCTAGATTTTTCCCTCAAAGATTTTATTCAAAAAGGTGCTATGTCTAATTGAGTGTCCTATAAGTTTGGCTTTCCTTATCAAAATGTGACTTACATACAAGCTTTTTTCTTTCTTCGGAATGTGCTATGGGGCTGTCCATATATTACGTCATTCACATTAAGGGGGGGGGGAACTCTGGTCTGCGGATGATGGCAAATGATGTACGAGTACCAAAAGTGACGTCGTTCTTGTAAATACTAATTTCTACAAAATATACAAAATATTATGTAAGTAAGTAATATAACATTATTAATTATTAAGCTCATCCATTATTACAGCAAGAGGGGGAGGGGGGGGGGGGTCATTAGATAATGACTGTAGGATGATTGTAAGGGGGGGGGGGGGTCGAAAATCGGCCAAATTCGATGGCGTAATTTATGGACGGCCCCTATGTCTAATCATGTGAGATCTTATGTTTCCTTGCTTTCTACATCTTGGTTTTTACCACTCAATAATTACATGTGCCATGGTGTTTTATTCAATGTCCTTTTATTTTCAAAATTGACAAGTTTTCTGTCCTAAATAAATAAAACACATGTGCACAATGTCCACACAAAGATGACGTTTAAAAATATCAATTTGCAAAGAATTTTGTAGCTTCTCTTACTTTTCTGTTGAGTGAAGTCACACTGGGAGCATCTTTGTTCTCTTTCTAACTAAGGACGATTTGTATTGAGGTAGGTTGGAGCGCATATATAATCTGTTTGCGTTAAAATAGTTTCAGGTTCACTTGTATGCCAATTATGTGAACTATTTGAGTATTTTGTTGGAGTGTAAATTCACCTTTTTATTATATTTTCTAGGTTTACTTTGATCTGATTATTGAGGGAGACTCGGCAGAGGATGATGATGACGAGCACACTAATCAAGAGAATGGGAGTCGGAGAGAGGTAGAAGACACTGTCAGCCATCATATCGGGTAAAACATCCTTCATGCTGTGCCATTTCCATCAAAAGCTGATGGTTATTGTGGTAATTTTTACATTAGATTCCATTGCTACAAACCACCCACACATGTGCAATATCCAAATTACAACGATAATCAAAATGCGAAGAATCCAAATAAGTGAATTCAAGATTAACCAAATCACTTTCACTTAACAATTATGATCAATCTTTTGAATCCGTCCACTACTAAACTTCATCTTGCTGCTTGCTCTGATGTGTATATTTTGCAGGTCATTTGACAGATCCGAGGAGGTCTTCTCTCCGGCTGATCCGGAGTGGGCGGCCTCTATCACGGAGGTGATTGTCCGCCTGCAGGAGAGCCTGCGCAGCGCCCGGCGCCTGCAGGAGGCAGCAGCCCGTGTGGCCAACAGGGACTCTCACACCGCTTTCAACCGCTTGACTCGCGTCACAGTCTGCTCCACGGGACAGACAGCTGTTATGATCATAGTTGGACTCTTACAGGTATCTATTTCTTATTCAGTAAGTTTGCGCTTAAACATGCTGCATGTATTCTTACAAAATAAACCAAATCACACATGAAAAAAAACCTCATCAACGAAATTATAGTAGTAATATATAGGACAGTCCCACCTTGTTGGAGGGTTTCAGGTTGTAGGTACCTGATGGTTACCTGTGCACAATTAAAAAATAAATATGATCATCAATGGAATTATGGACAAGCCCACCCTGTTCAAGGGTTACAAGTTTGACATCTGATTTGACATCTATAATCTATAATCTAAGTTGCAAGGATATATTCATTTAAAGCTCTCAGATGTATGCCCACAAACCAACAAGTGTAGTTCGCGCTTACAAATGCTGAATGTGTACTTACAAATAAAATCCAAACCTCAAATGAACATAAGCCCCACAACTTTTGCCGACCTTCCCTGAAACAGGGGTGACATTGGCAAAGTGAACCATTTTTTTACAGTATGGGTGGTCAGCCTCATACCAACCTATAAGTCAAGGAATAATAATTATAAATTTAGCATTCATCCTAAATTAAACTAAGACATTGAAATTGTTAATCATTAGGCATTTTTTTATTGATAAATTAGATTTTTAATTAGTTGATGTATTTTATAAGCTATATTATTTGTTATGTAATAGGGTCCAAAAGTATTTTTTTGACTTATAGGTTGGTATGTATAAGGCTGACCACCAATACTGTAAAAATAGTTCACTCTGCCAATGTTACCCCTGTTTCTGAGAATGTCATGAGATGCAGGGCTTATTTTCATTTGAGATTGGGTTTTATGTTTTAAGTCCACATGCGGCATGTGTAAGCGCAAACTTGTATGTGTCCGCTTGTGAGAATGCATGTAATATGAATCATAAATGTAAATTTATCTTTGCAACTTTTTTATAGATAAACTAGCAGACCGACCGTGCTGCGCACGGTTGTCTGCTAGGCCCTTCGGGCAGTTTAAGTCTGGCTTCGCAATAATTTTTCCTCACACCTCCTTCATTGTAATTAAATGCTTAAAGAAGTAATTTGAAAAAAAATGACGGTAAAAGGGTAATTTAGTTCTTTCATGTTCTGAGTATCTTGTGTGCATGTGCATGAGGTATGAGGCTGACCTCCCATACCGTAAAAAAATGTTCACTGAACGAATGTTTCTCTGTTTCTGAAAAGGTCGGCAAAAGTTGCAGGACTTATGGTCATGAGAGGCTAAAATATTTATTTGTAATTACATATGCAGCATTTGTAAGTATGAACTCACTCGTTTTTCCATGGGGGCATGCATTGAATATGAATTATAAATGTTAATGGATCTATGCAACTTAGATTTATATTCTAATATAAAAAACATCAAATGCCACAATTATATGTTAGCGTGAAATGACATTTGCCAGCTTGTGGGTATGCATTGCATTTGAATCAATAAAGATTTTTTTTGCAACTTTTGATAATACATTAAGATGAATGTTGCTGAAGGATTTTTCAAACTCAAATTCCTTGACTTATAGGTAAGTACGAGCCTGAACATTCTTACAAATGTTCCCCCTGTTTCTGAAAAGGTTGCCAAAAGTTGCAGAGCTTATGTGCATTAGAGGCCTTAATTTTAATTTGTAAGTTCACATGCAGCATTTCTAAGCGGGAACTCACTCGTGTCTCCATGGGGGCATGCATTGAATATGAATTATAAAAGTTATTGTATCTGTGCAACTTAGATTATATATTCTAATATTAAAAACATCAAGTGCCACAATTATATGTTAGCGTGAAAGGACATTTGTCAGCTTGTGGGTGTGCATTATATTTGAATCATCAAAACTCTTTTGTGCAACTTTAGATTATAAATTAAGATAACCGTTGTTTAAGGATTTTTCAAACTCAAATTCTTTTACTTAAGAGCGCTCTCGGAGATTTGTAATTTTAAAATTCGCGTTCGTTTGGTTCGTATTTCTGCCAGAGCAGCGCTCTTCACGCTGTACATAAATTCGTCTTGGCAGTTCGTTCCTATTAGGTATATTAACTTATAATATCTGTGGACTAGAAACTATTTTAACCAAAATAGACAAAGGTATATATCTGTCTCAACTTACTTACGAAAATGGTCATTAGTAATAAAAATAACAAAGAATTTCACAGTTGCATTTCCATAAGTACAAAAAACTCGGCAGAACGAAAAAAAAATCTTGAATGTTGGTACCATTTCAAATAACGGCTGCGACTAGACCGGAAATAGCTAGAGTTGACAGATAACACACGTTATACATATTGTGATCGCCAAAATTCGTGCCAAAAAACTTTATCACTCATTTCATTAAAACCACTGCAACGTGTGACAGGAGAGAAACGCAAGTGGTAGCATGTCGATGCTTTAGTTCTTGTTTGCCGTATAGACCATTAAGCTAATTTTACATGAGCAATGTTTGCATGTGTACTGGACCAATGTGTCTTGAAAACAGGAAATTGATTTCAAAAATATTTCAAACAACTCTCACATTATCGAATTTTACGTTTTTTCTTAGCTCAGATTGTGTAGAATTTGATTCTTAAGAGATTAAAAAGTCATATTTGACAGAATTGGTCTATAGGGCAAACAAGAACTGGGGGAGCGAAGATGTATCACATCAGCAAGTAAGTTTCCGCTCCTCTATGTAATAACTCATAGGTAGCTATGTCCCACATTTTTTCTACGCCATTTTTAATGCAATGCAGATAGGCTCAACCTTTTCAATTGTTGTATAAATTACATCACAAATATTTCATATTTCAAAAGAGGAAAGAGCGGTACTAAAAATGTATTTGATTGTATGGGAAGACTGAGATGTGAAACGCAAAAAAAAAAAAAAAAAACGCAACTAAGCTACACATATAGTGTAACTTCTTGCCGCTGATGATTGAAATGATTTCCAATTTCGGTGTGTATTTCAAACCCCATAATATAAATACCGGCGAGGTTTACTCAGCCTTTACACTAAATGAGTACCAGCCCCCTCGGGAGCTGGGAAATTCCCACTTCAACTGAAGTGGTTGGCGTAAGGCCGGCCCCCTTACCTGTAAAAATAAATAGGTTCAACTCGCCACATGCGACCCCTTCGGGGATAACGCGGCAAGAAGTTACACTATATGTGTAGCTTAGTTGCGTTTAGTTGCGTAGGATGATTTATATTGCGAGCGCTGTTTTGTGTAAATTACACCTCAAGAGCCCTCAGCGAGCTTGGTCGTCGCTAAAGAAAGCGTCGATTCTCAATCAAGACCAAGTTGCTGTAGAGCTGGATGAACTTTGGTGACGGGTCTTTGTAATGGTTTGTGTATTTCCAGTATATTAATTCATTAGAACTTTGAAAAACATATAAATAAAAAAAAAACAAGTTTTTAGTTACTCGTAAGCGTAACTACAGATGTTATGGATATGTGAAGGTTCCAAGGAATTTTATGAAAAAAGTGGTCAATATAGTGCATACATGCAGAATTTCTTAGTAAATATTTAGTTTTCACATACTGTAAAATTGCGTTTCCTTTCTCGCAATTTCGCTTTCTTGATGACTAAAATTATTTTTTAGCGTAAAATCCGTAGGAAGTAGAATGTCGACCGATTATTTCTAAAATAGTAATAGTAAATTTCTAAGTTAAGTATCAAAGTCTTAATCTAAATTAAAGTTGCAAAGATATATATCATTTCAGATTCATATTAAATGCATTCCCACAAGCACACACATAGAAGTTGAACATAAGCCCTGCAACTTTTGCCGACCTTCCTAGAAACAGGGGTGACATTAGCAAAGTGAACCATCTTTGTACAGTATGGGTGGTCAGCTTTATACCAACCTATAAGTCAAGGAATGTCTTATTAACAAATTGTTGATTGCAAAAAATAATATTTATTTAAAACGTAACATGGAAAATATTCACTGCGAAAATGTTGCGTATCACTTGCTGACGTAATTCAAAGTAGTAGAGAGTGTTTTTTGTAGCTAAAAGCCAGCGCGGTATAGGTTCGCTTTCGGCGAGCTCCTGAGAGCGAATGGAAGATAATAGGAAAAGCATGAAATATAAAGCCATTTGTAAAATTATAAAATAAATAGATCTTATGAAAAATAAAATTTGAAAAAAATTACAAGTAAACTTAACACATTTTTTGCGGGAGGTTTATATTATTAATCCACGCCGTTTAAGCGGGCAATTTTGTCAGATTCGCGCGTCAAATTACGTTTCACATAAAACAGCTATAACTTCTGAACTATTGATCATATTTTAATAAAATTTTGAGTACTTTACCATAAATGAAATTTTCTAATATTATCTGGTCACAAATGTTTATATTTTTGGATAAAAAATTATAATATTCAAGGTCAAATATAAAACATTGGAAAAAACTGCACTTTTGTCGTATTGTCGATTTAGTCATTTTATGCACGGTCAACATAATATATATTTTGTAAAATACAAAGCAATAAACACTAATATTGTTTCAAAGTATGAGATCATTGGAAACACTTCCCTTTATGTAGTGGTACAAAAAAAGTCTGGGGACGCACTGTACTCGTAACTCCATCATCACTAAATTCAAATTCATCATCTGTATGTTTCTCAACGTCACTATCACAAGAATAATTTGATAAATTATCAGCACACAATTCTCCATCACTCTCATCCATTGTTATTAGATATTTTTTTATAAAAAAAATATGTAACAAATAACTTTAAACACAACAGCGATCGATTACGAATATATCATACAATGATATGTATTTTATAGGAAATTCTTAAAGCGGAATATAGACAGAAACGAAAATGGAAAACATCTTGAACGAAACAGTATCGCTATAACACTGAAGAAATGTAAACACAAAAACGAAATATTTATCTTACAGCTTTCAAGCGAATGTTTTATGACCACAGTCGGCCACCCGACCCTAATTCCACGAATTGCCGGGTTTAGGTACCCGGTACAGGTACCTATTACACGTCTCAAAGGAGCTGGCGCCTAAGAATCACACGTTTCTCGTAATATGTTGTTACTCTAAGTGTCAACGCGTTTAGGCGTCTCCCGCGCTCTACCAATAGTAGACAAATAAAAAAAACGCTTTTAAGCGTCTCCCGCTTTCTACCAACAGTATGGAAAAGACGCCTTTAAGCGTCTCCCGCAAACGATGTGTTAAGATTCTATTTTTTAATATTTGAAAATTATTGGTCACAAAAAACGATTTTTTGAGATTTTATTTGGAGATACAATACACACTTTTTTTAAAGTTTTTGCTTCTAGATTTTTTGTTTTATTCCAGTTTTCTTAATCTGAATCACATTTTAAATCACACCACGACTTAAACAGGATATAAAGTATATTTGTAATTTTTTTTTAGATTTCAAAATACCACCAATTTACAGAAAAACTGGTTAAAAAATTGTATGTTTTCCACTTACCGCAAGAAGGTGTTGGTAATTTTTATTTTTTCAAGTAATAAAAGCGTTTATAGACATATATTATTTGATGCATATTGCAAATGAAATGTTTAACTAACACTTAAAGTTATCAAAATTTTATATTTGTCCATATTTATTGAAAAAAAACCACGTCAAAAACTGCGTTTTCGAGAAATTTCCTAGCACCCTCTTAAGGGTCTGTATGAGGCTTACCACCCATATCGCATAAATGGGTTCACTTAATAAATGTTCCCCCTGTTTCTGAATAGGTCGGCAAAAGTTGCATGGCTTATGGTCATGAGAGGCTGAAATATTTATTTGTAATTTAACATGCAGCATTTGTAAGCGCAAACTCACTCATGTCTGCTTGAGGGCATGCATTGAATATGAACTACAAAATGTATCTATGCAACTTAGATTTATATTCTAATATATTAAAAACATCAAGTGCCACAATTATATGTTAGCGTGAAATGACATTTGCCAGCTTGTGGGTGTGCATTGTATTTTAATCATCAAAACTCTTTTTTGCAACTTTAGATTATAAATTAAGATAACCGTTGTTTAAGGATGTTTCAAACTCAAATTCCTTGACTTATAGGTTAGTATGAGCCTGAACACTCATATCGTAAAAAATGGCTCACTTACAAATGTTCCCCCTGTTTATGAAAAGGTCGGCAAAAATTGCAGAGCTTATGTTCATTAGAGGCCTTAATAATAATTTGTAAGTTCACATGTATCATTTCTAAGCGGGAACTCACTCGTGTCTCCATGGGGGCATGCATTGAATATGAATTATAAAAGTTATTGTATCTGTGCAACTTAGATTATATATTCTAATATTAAAAACATCAAGTGCCACAATTATATGTTAGCGTGAAATGACATTTGCCAGCTTGTGGGTGTGCATTATATTTGAATCATCAAAACTCTTTTGTGCAACTTTAGATTATAAATTAAGATAACCGTTGTTTAAGGATTTTCAAACTCAAATTCCTTGACGTAAGGTTTAGTATGAGGCTTACCACCCATATCGCATATATGGGTTCACTTAACAAATCGCACGTTTAATAATAAAGAGAAATAACTCGAAAATTGGGAAAATCGAGATTTTGTAATAAAACGCAAGAACAGTGCGAGAAGAATAGGTAGAATGCGACAGCCGTTCAATTTGGACGAATATGACCGAGATAAAACATCGGCCGCCTTTTTCATCCCATACAAGTTGTACTGGATGTCTGAACTTCAAACGTGATTTCCCAACATTAATGTTTTTTGAGTTATTGCTCTTTATTATTAAACGTGCGAAATGTTCCCCCTGTTTCTGTAAAGGTCGGCAAAAGTTGCAGGGCTTATGGTTATGAGAGGCTGAAATTTTTATTTGTTATTACACATGCATAATATATTGTAATATTAAAAATATTAAATGCCGCAAAAAGTATGGTTCCATATAAAAAGTTGACCTAATCGATCGTAATTATTTCTAAAAAATACATGTAATAACTGGTTGAAGTATAATTTTGAAATAAATAAAGAATATAAGTAGGCACTCAACGGAATTCAACCGAAAAAGAACGACTTGTATGGCAACTTTGAAGCCTATGTTGAAGTGCTGGCAATTTATTTGAAATTCGAATGTCAAAATGAGTTTTGTTTCTCGCATAGGTTTTACATAAAAAGGTGTTGTGATCGATCATGTTTATTTATTTAAAAAACAACAATTAAAAATCTTTTAATGATGAGGATGCACATCCGAAGGTCTGAACAATATTTGTTGTGAATATGACGTGCGTCTGTTTAGGAGTTCTTCAGTTTTTATGCCATTAACGCACATTTATTTTGTATGGGGAGGCCGTTGAATTTTATAATTATAAAAGATAAATTATAAAAATTGAAGGCTACAGAAAAAAGACATCGTCAACCGCCTATTTATTATAATTAAATTGATTGTATGTTTTTTACAGGTTGTGATGCTGAGGAGTCTCTTTGATGAAACTTCCAGGGTCCACCAGTTCATGAAGAAGATGCCATTCTTCGGTTCCTGAAGATATCAAACATAAGTCACACTCATTTATGGCCGTATTCTCTAAGCTGTTTTACCAAGCCTCAGTGAACACTTAAGTTTTTGGCCGTTATAATTTTGTCACTTTTAATCACTGTCGTACGTCGGAACGTGCGTCAGTGATTGACAAACTTATAACGGCCAAAAACTTAAGTGTTCACTAAGGCTTGGCAAAACAGCTTGGAGAATTAGTCATTGACATATTATAATATAAGTAGATCCAAAACTATTGTAATCCAAATAGATGCTAAATATTTTTCAACCCACCTTAACACAAATCATAAGTTAGAAAGAGAACTAAGATACTTCTAGTGTAGCTTCACTCTAAACAGAGCAGCGTTAGTGAAGTGAGAAATTTTCTGCGCAATGATGGTAATTCTAAATGTCATCTCTGCACCTGTGCATTTTAATTTTTTTGGGAGGTAAATTTTTCAGTATTGAAAGAAAAAAGGCATTATTATAAGACACCATAATAATAATAACAATATTAGGATGATTTATTTGGTGAGCGCTATTTTTGTGTGTATCACACCTCAAGAGCCCTTTGCGAGCTTGGTCGTCGCTGTAGAAAGCGCCAATTCTCAAGCAAGACCTAGTTGTTGTAAGGTTGGATGGACCTTTCAGTGACCGGTCTTTGGTAAAGGCTTATGAATTTTTCAACCCAGCGAAGAGCACATTTGGAAATATAAATGGTATTTTTTTGTGCTCCGCCGGGATTCGAATCCACAACCTTCCATTTACGAGTCAGAAGTGCTGCCACTGAACTACGGACCGGTCCAAGAAATGCCAACAACAGGCGGTGTACCTAGCGGTCACCCATCCAAGTAGCATCCGCGCCCAATGTTGCTTAACTTCGGTGATCTGATGAGAACCGGTGCTTTCAACATGGTATCGTCGTTGACTAAGACACCATGTTATGCATTGGGTGTTAAAAGGCAAGATGTAGAAATCAAGAAAACATAGGATTTCACATGTAAGTACATGATAATTAAGTATTCTATTGGAGCGGAAACTAAACCGTTTAGTTTGGTAGGTTTGGCTGACAGTTGTATCTCATGATATGCTTCAATGCCATAAGCTTGTTTCGGCTCCACTTATATAGTATGTCAATGCATCCAGTCATTAATATAAAGCCATATTGTGTACTAAAATATTTATTTTAATATAAATTATTGTAATTGTAGCCCATTCGGATCATACCTTTTCATGCTTGATTTTTTTATTTCATCTCCGTTGCAGTAATGTACTCGTATAATGATTTCATGAATGAGCAAAATCAGAACTAACGTACCCATCTTAACCCCTATTTTTGGCTGGTTCTCCCTCCTCTAACCCACGCCCTGTATATCCATGGATGTGGCACAGGCCTCGCATGCAAAAATTGATAATGATGCACTACTTTTGGCAGTTAAAAGTGAAGTTAGCATAATTCACATATCGCTCCCTCAGTTCTTGTTTATCGTATACGCCAATCTTGTAAAATATGACTTTTTCATGCAGTTGTCTTATGAACCAAATTCTACACAATCTGAGCTAAGAAAAACCCTAAAACTCGATAATGTGAGAGTTCTTTTAAATATTTATTAAATAAATTTCTTGTTTTCATAAGACACATTGGTCCAGTACACATGCAAACATTGCTCATGTAAAATTTTCTCAATGGCGTTTACGATAAACAAGAACTGAGGCAGCGATATGTTAATGTCATCATCATCTTCTAAAGGCAGTGCTTTGTTGTGCCAGCCATCTGTTACTGTTGGTTGTCATCCTCTTGAGCTGCAAATATGGGTAGACATCCATGAGCCGCTTCAAATCCTAGAAGTATGAAGTTCTTGGGCGACCTCTTGTTTGCCTTCCCAAGATTTTTCCTTCAAAGACGTTACTGAGAAAGATATCTGTGCTACTTATTATGTATTTTTTACAATATGGGGAATCATTTGATGTTACTCCCTGGGCCAAAAATGGTATGAAAGTGTTTAGGAATCTGAATGGGCTTGCTATGAAGTTTAAAAGAATCAGTGACGTATTTAGTATTGAGTAATCTTTATGGCAATTTTTTACTCAAGACTAGGGATGTTAAAGATATAAATTTTGGATTTGAATACAGATACTGATATGAGATTAATATTATTTCGGTTTCGGATACGGAAACAATTTCAGAAATCCGCTAGTTTCAGATAGTTGCGGTTCCGTATATTAGATTTTTATGAAAGTATTATGCCTATTTAATGATTTAATCAAGCCAGTCACCCTCGGCAAAAAAGCGTAACACTGCGCTCGGCTGAAACTGGAGCCAAATCAAGCATTGAAGAACCTCTAAGAAGAGTTAACACAATGTTTGGAGAGCTTGCATTTGCAGTTTGCTGGTCCTCTGACCTGGAACCACCTGCCACATCATGTGAGAGAGCTAGAGGACCATGGAAAGTTCCGGAATGCACTGAAGACAAGTAAATATCTGGCATCGTTTGCACCAGCGCCCTTGGAGTGACTACATCACGAAAGGGCTCTATAAAGAAATCATCAACTCATCATCATCATCATCATCTAAAAATAAGAACATAAATATGTATGATTTATATAGCTATTCACTTGAAAATGCAAAAACAAAAAAGCATTGGTAATTTCCGTAACCTTATTCAGTAAAATCCAAAATGATCATTTATGTTGGTTTTCGTTTACGGATACGCATATTTTTTATGTTCATGTGAAGTTTTTAAATTTTTATTTGTATGCACACATGCAGAATGTGTAGGTGCGAACCTACATGTGCCTGGTGTGAGCGTGCATTTAATGTGAGCCTTAAATATTAACATATCTTTGCAGCTTAGATTATAGATAGATGGAGAGCTGTGACTTTCTTATTAATTGAATGGTTGATTAAAGAAAGCACTAAGTACCATAGTGGTCAAAGAGAGAAAACAAGAAAAAGTGTATGAGAGGTTTGGAAATATGTATCAGTACTAAACAACAACTATTTGTTTATGCAGCTTACACAATGCTTGTCTCTGCCATACATTTTGATTCAATCTGTCATCAACCATGTGTGGTATTTAGTCTTGTCTTGTCTTGTCTTGTATCCTGCCGCCTTTCCTCTAGGGGTGGCCAGTACCTCCACACAAGTGCCTCCACTTGACTCTGTCCTTGCATACTTCTTTCATCTCATCTAATTTCATCACTCTTTTCATGCATGCTCTTCTCTTGTTTCCACTCTGTAAATTCCATTCATTCGCAATCTCATTTATCTGATCAATCCATTGTTTCCTAGGTCTTCCCCTTCCACGCTTACCTGTTACATTCCCTTTATACACTCTTTTTGTCAGTCGGTCTTCATTCATCCTTTCAATATGTCCAAACCATCGCATCACACTTCTTTGAACTTTCACTTTCACGCTTTCTTTTACTCCGCATTCATTTAGAACCCATTCGTTTCTCACTCTATCTTTCAGTGTTTTTCCTGTCATACTTCTCAGATGGGCCATTTCTACGGTGCATACCTTATTTACTTCTCTTTCATTCAACGTCCATGACTCGCTTCCATACATCAGCGTCGGCAACAAAATACAATTGTGTACCGCCATTTTCATTTTCTTTGGTATCCTTTTATTCTTCGCTATTCTACCAAACGCTCCTATCACGCATCTTCCTTTGCTGGCACGCTTCTCTAATTCTTTCGTCATCTTACCATTCGCCTCAAACTTACTTCCTAAATAGTCAAACTCATTCACTACTTCAACTTTTATTCCATTCAAATTAATTGTTAGTTCCTCACATACTTCATTCCTGTCAAAAACTAATACTTTTGTCTTATTCGCATTTACTTTCAAGCTATTCTTACAAAATGCATCATTTAGTTTGGTTAACATCGTTTGGAGTTCCTCCGCCTAGTCAGCTAAAACTATAGCATCATCAGCATAAAGAAGTACTCCAACTCTTGTTTCACCCACTTTCACTCCGCTCTCTGATATTCCAGCTTCTTTTATGCAACTGTCCATGATTATATTAAACAACCATGGACTCATCACGCAGCCTTGCCTCACTCCCTTATATACATCAAACCAGTCACTATATCTCCCATCCACTCTTACACATGCCGAACTATTTTCATAGATGGCACGTATCACATTCAGAAGATTATCATTCACACCGTACTTCCTGAGAACATTCCACAGCATACATCTGTCCACCGAGTCAAAGGCCCTCTCGAGATCTACGAATGCTGCGTAGACCACCCTCCCCACAGCCAGATGTTTTTCAACAATCTGTCTGAGAGTAAAGATTTGGTCCACACAACCTCGTCCTGGCATAAAGCCAGATTGAATATCAGAGACCCTGTGATCGGTGGCCATTCTCACTTTTTTTATGACAATTTTGCATAAGACTTTCCCAGGTATACTAAGGAGACTAATGGGCCTGAAGTTACGGCAGTCTTTCTTGTCCCCTTTACCCTTGTAAATAGGGACAATGACCGCCTTTCTCCAGTCCATCGGTACTACCCTGTCTTTCATACACATCTTGCATAATTCAAACATCCACTCTACCACATATTCTCCTCCTGCCTTTAACATCTCAGCATTCAATCCATCCATACTTGCAGCCTTTCCATTCTTCAGCTCTTTTATGCTTGCTTTTATTTCCTCTTTCAAAATATCCTCATTACTTTCATTTGTAGGGTCACATTCATATAAATTTCTTTCACCCTGTCCTAATATTTCTTCAAAGTATTCTTTCCATCTATTACATACATCATCTTCATCCCACAGCAAGACTCCCTGCGCATTCTTTATGCCCGGAGTTGTTGCTCCCACACTTTCGTTATTATTCCGAACCCAACTCCAGAACATTTTTTTGTTGGTGTGGAAGTCCTGCTGTGCCTTTTCATTATTTTTCTTCTCTAATTCCATCTTACTTTCATACACAAGCTTTTTAGTATTCATTTTTGCCCTTTTATACATCATTTCCAAATTTAAATTACCTTTATCTTTCAACCATTTCATATACGCTTCCTTCTTTTGCTCTACTGCTTCTTTCACTCCATCATTCCACCAGGCATCACCTTTTTTCTTACCAACATTTGTTTCTCCGCATGTCATCCTAGCAGAGTCGGTCAGTTCTTTCTTCATCATTTGCCACACTTTTTCCACACATCCTTCATCTTTCATTTTTTGTAGTTCATCCATATTTAATCTTTTGGCAATCTCACTTTGATATTCATCTTGCACATTGTCATCGTTCAAATTTTCCACTTTTATTCTTTTCATTCTTAACAATATTTTTTTCTTTCCTTTCTTACAATCCCCTACCATTATTCTCGCGCATAACAAATAGTGGTCTGTGCTGAGTTCAGCTCCACGGTACACTCTTGCATCTCTCACATATCCTCTCATTCTTTCATCTACGCATATATAATCAATAATTGTTCGATTGCCTGCCCTATTTTGCCATGTATAGAGATGCAAGTCTTGGTGTTTAAACCAGGTGTTTGTTGCAAAAAGTCTGTGTTCTATACATGTATTGACAAGCTTTCGTCCATTATTATTCATCCTTCCTCTACCACTCGGACCCACAACCATTCCGCAATCATCTCGTTTCATACCAATCCATCCGTTCATATCTCCTAATAAGATAATTCGTTCATTCTCATCTTTCATTCTTAGTACATTATTTACACTCTCCCAGAATTCATCTCTTTCTTCTCTGCTATCAGATTCTACTGGAGCATAACACGCTACCATTAGAATTTTCACACGTCCTAATCTCATTCTTACCAACAGAATCCTAGGACATATTCTTTCATAATTACTTACACACATTTTAGCCCGTTCGCTCAAAATTACTCCCACGCCTTGTCTCTTATATCCATCCTTAATTCCACTCCAAATAAAATACTCCTCATTCTTCAATACCTTTTCTCCATCCCCGATCATTTTTATTTCAGTCACGCACATCACTTGTATTCTTCTCTTTTCCATAATATCAGTAATTTCATTCTCTTTACAGTCATTCCATTCTCTAACATTCCACGTTGCAAATATCCATTCTTCCTGTTTCACATACTTCCTTTTACACACACTTCCATTCCTGACAGAATTGTCAGCTTCAACACCTCCGCAGAGGCCATTTGACACTTCCTTCGATTCCGGGCGGTGGACATTGTCAGCTTCCACGGGCCCCTCCTTGTCTGCAGCTGTCCCCGGGTTTCTGCGGTCATTGCGGCCGCCTCGTCTGCCTCTTGGTCTTCTTTTAACTCCTCTGCACAAGTTATTCTCACGGATAGTTTTAAATGTTGAATCACTTATTAAATATGTTGAGTCTTTAAGTGCAGAGAGTTCTTTTGTCGAGTAGATTTGAATCGTTAAATTTGCTTTATTCAATTTTAAATCAAATGACACTTATTATTGTTTTAAGTTCGAGTGGGTAGTTTAATTTGGATAACTATTGCTCACTTGGTACTTGTCACTCTATTATTTTATTTAATAAAACATGATTCACATAATTCATTTAAAAATTAATACATTACAATGATTTTAAAAGCACAAGAACACAGAATTAATAATAGTCCGACTGCAAAAATTATTTATAATAATAAAAAGCGCGGAGCTCTCGAGATACAGCGCGTCGCCATTGGCGCCAGCGACAAGGTTTTACTCCGTGGCTTCTACTTCTACGTCTACTAGTGGCTTTTATAAATTTGAAGTTCTACTAGTAGTGTTCAAACCAGCTTTTAACTCGTAAATAATAGATTTTTAGAGAATTCCTTGACTTATAGGTTGGTATGAGGCTGACCACCCATCCTGTAAAAAATATTTCACTTTGCCACTGTCACCCCTGTTTCAGGGAAGGTCGGAAAATTTGCAGGGCTTATGTTTATTTGAGGTTTGTATTTTAATTTGTAAATACACGTGCAGCATTTGTAAACGCGAACTTACACATGTCTGTTTGTGGGCATGCATTTAATATGAAATTTAAATGTTAATAAATCTTTGCAACTAAGATTATAGATATATAGGGCATTTAAGTTATTAACCTTAGAATTAGGGAATGCAATCTCGAGATGAGATTGCTATGTTGAGATCTCGAGGGATCAGAAATTCAATCTCGGCGAGATCTCGGCATTTTCGAGTTCTCGAACGGTAACAAAATAATACAATTTTTCAATCAATTAACCCATAAAACACATAATTTTAGCACACCATGACAGTAACTGCACAACTGAAACAATTGTAAACAAACAAGTGCCTGCACGCACTCGAATATCTCAAAACTATATCACTTATTATTTTCTATCCCGCTCGACCAACATCGTAAATACTCGGGAATAGTCGGGATAGGTTGCGTATGCGGCCGGTCCTTTCCTTCGTCAGTCAGCGAATCGCTCGCGCGCAGAGAGCATGTGTCATGCATCGCCGACTACTGCCGCTCAATCTCGTCAATCCCGGTCGAGATTTTGTCATTTTATGCTTCAAGATTTCGTCATTTTATGCTTCGAGATTGATCTCGAAAAATGAGGCGAGATCTCGGAAGATCGGGATCTTGCAAGATCGAGATTGCATTCCCTACTTGGAATATAGAATTAAACTGCAAACTGCCTAAAAAGTAATATTTGTTACTGTGCCTTATTTTAATCAACCATTCAATTGCAAATACCTATATCCTATTTATGATAATGTGGCCAAAGAATTATATTTTGTATTATTTTTTTAAGTAATTCATGGTTCTTTCTAGTATTATTGTTTTTTCTGAACTTTGCTGATTTGAAATATTTTTCAATAAAAAAATGATAAAACATATCCTTTTTTAAAATTAATTTTATTTGTAGCTAGGTGTATTGTTATATCTTATGTTATAATCTAAGATTGTAGATGTAAGTGTTACAAGGAAAAAATAGTAGGTCCAGTAGAACCCTGATTATCCAATCTCGATTAAAAAATATTGGTGCTGATGACAGACATCACATCCAGATCCAGCGAATAGACAATGGAAAATATAGTCGTGATGACGGATCCAAAGAGGCGCAGGGCAATGGGAAGAACCAGATTAAGATGGCTGGGCGGAACTAAAGAGGGTGGTGGACTGCTTTGTGGTAGAAGTATGGGACTGGACAGGAAGCCGTGGATGCGGTTGATCAAGGAGGTCAAGATCCAGCCAGGTGTGTTGGATCAACTATGATGATGGTTCTGATGAATCACAATCGAATAAATAACATTTTACACTAAATTTACAGAGTTTCTTATACACTTAAGTTAGTAGACGGCTGCAGCTGTGATTGTGAGTAGGGCCAGCAGGGAAGAGATGGATGTGAGCTCAAACTGAGGGTTTGCCGTGGATGCTAGAAAGAAAAGATACCAAAATGATTGTCATCAACATTTGTTTTACAGTAAAATAATAATTACTTGAGAAGATGATTTATTAAATTATATATTGTAGATTTTCAGCAGTTACTTCCTGAAAGTACATTTTAAATAAAATAAAATGATTTTTCTTAAAATTCACTGTGATTAAAATAAAAAATAAACTCACTGTGAATTTAAAGAAAAAACTTTTTTTTATTTTTTTTTATTTTCTGCATGATAAAAGAGCGCCGATTTTGTGTTTGTCACAAGAGTCCTCCCTACCACAAATGGGATATTTTATAAAGGTGCCCCTTAAAAATGCCAACAGATTCCGAAACCCTCATTCCGGGTGGGATGGCAGTCTGTTCCACTCCATCGGTCGCGCTATAAGGAAATCCTTGTTTTAGATAATTTGAAGATTAATATGAACTTCTTCTAGAATAGCTGGATGACACATCTCGCCATAAATCAAAGGAACAGAATGAACTATCAGAAGTTCATTCCATCTTGCCGCCAGACTTCTGAAACCAAGCATGTCAAGTACTTAAACACCTGGATATAGCCAAGGATAATGTATAAACATTTACACACATACAAATGAAAAAAGTACCCTCACAAAAAGGATGTGAAAGTAAATGTGCAAAACAATGTGATGAGATACTGTACTCGCTGCCTTAGTTCTTGTTTATCGTATACGCCATTGAGATTTTTTTACATAAGCAATGTTTGCATGTGTACTGGACCAATGTGTCTTATGAAAACAAGAAATTTATTTAAAAAATATTTAAAATAACTCTCACATTGTCGACTTTTATGGTTTTTCTTAGCTCAGATTGTGTAGAATTTGATTCATAAGACAACTGCATGACAAAGTCATATTTGACAAGATTGGCGAATACGATAAACAAGAACTGAGGGAGCGTACTGTACTGTATCCTGCCGCCGTTCCACTAGGGGCGGCCGGTACCTCCGCAGATGCGCCTCCACTTTTTTCTGTCCTTACAAACCACTTTCATTTCCTCAATATTCATCACATTTTTCATACATATTCTTCTCTTTTTCTCACTGCAGATTCCATTCTTTCTTAATCTCACCTATTTGGTCTAACCATTCTTTCTTCGGCCTTCCCCTTCCGCGCTTTCCTCTGACATTTCCTTTGTACACTTTCTTCGTTAGTCGTTCATCATCCATTCTTTCGAGATGTCCGAACCATCTCATTGTATTTTTTTGTACTTTCATTCTCATATTCTCTTTTATATCACACTTGTTCATCACCCAATCATTACGTACTCTATCATTCAGTGTCTTTCCAGCCATTGCTCTCAGGTAAGCCATTTCAACCGTACACACTTTACTCAGCTCACATTCATTAACTGTCCACGCCTCAGTTCCATACACCATTGTTGGAACCAATATGCCATTGTGGACCGCCAATCTCATAGTCTTCGTAAGTTTCCTATTTCTTGCAATTCTTCCAATCGTTCCCATCACACTTCTTCCTCTACTAGCGCGCTTTTCCAATTCTTTCGTCAATTTTCCATTTGACTCAAACTTGCTTCCCAGATAATCAAATTCTTTCACAACTTCCACTCTTGTTTCATTCAGTCTTATCTCAATTTCCGCGCATTCGCATGAGATGTCACATAATATATTGTAAAGAATCAGCTATGTACAAAATAAGAAACTGATTCATCCGACAAAAGATAAAGGTTGTCAAGGGTATTGATGGTTCACATTATTTTAAAATGGCAAAATGGTCATAGATCGAGGTAAAGATGGAATCTAAAAAATAATGAGAATTTTTTTTGGCTTTATTTTCCTGAGAGGGTGGTCTACCGCAGCGGTCGCCAAACTTTTTGACCTCACGGACCAGTTAATTCATAATTTAAATCCCGCGGACCACTAATAGGATTTTTTAAGTGTTAAATATATTTATAAAAAAAAATTGTGATCAAAGAACACATAAAATGTACCTAGTTAATAAAATTAAACTATTAATAGTAACCAAGTTATGAAAGTGATAAAAGAAAAACAGGTTTGTTTTCGATTACGTGAGTATTTATTTTTATATACCACAACCGGTTTCGCAAACGTAATGGTACGTACATGGTACGTAAATGGTGCGTACGTACGTTTGTGGTATATAAAAATAAATACTCACGTAATCGAAAACAAAGCTGTTTTTCTTTTATCATTAATGATGAACGATTACAAAGTTAATGCCTCTACAATCAATAAAAAAGTTATGAAAGCTTTATTAATAAACCATAATAAAAAAAACAAAAATTGTAATTGTAGTAAGTATATTCCACATTTTTCTGCGGACCAGCGAAATTTTCTCGCGATACCACTAGTGGTCCGCGGACCACCACTTTGGCAACCGCTGGTCTACCGTGTGTATGGTATTTAAGGGCCTAAATGGTATGGATATGTCGTATCTGGCAGACATGTTTTCCCCCGTTGAGGTATGTGTGAGGGGGCGGACACTTAGGTCAGCGGGGAGTGGTGCTATTAGGTTGATACAGTCAAATATCCACAAGTTTTGGGGATTGCACTTTCTGGATTGCGGGACCAATGGAGTGAAAAAGGCTGCCCCCCTTTTGGCATTTAAAGAGACCACTGAAAGTGCACCTGTATGAAAATACCATCTGTGATAACGAGGGCCCTTGAGGTGTAACACAAACAACAACAGTCACTCTTTATCAAGTAGAAAATTATATAAATCTTCTTCATATTTATATAAATACATATACACATGAATTTAGACTATGGGAAAGCAAATAAAGTGTAAAACGACAGGCTCACAATATTGTCCACTTGATGGGAAAACAAAGAATTTGGGTTACTTTGGATAGGAAGACGTGGAATAAGCACATATATAAGCAATTAAAGAAAGGAGGCAAACAGTAAGTAAGTATACCTGAGGAGTTGTCATCTTTGGAGACGCAGCTTTTTCCATCTTCAGCCGTCGCCATGGCTGTGGGACACGAGCATTTGGAGTCGACGCAGACCAGTTCCAATTCTGACGCAGCCGTCCCTATCAAACAGTCTTTGTCCTCAGAGCAGACTACGTTTAAACCTGAATCATAATTTTTTTTACAAGTTTGTTGATTTTTCCAGGTGAAATTCTAGAGAATCTGTGGTGTTATAGTGTTTTTTGACGGATGATTCAACAGGAGAGACACACAATGGATTTGTAATAATCCAATTTTTTTCTGATGGCTATGGACCAGAGATTGTCTGTGGACCAATCTCATTTTTGAAAAAAACCTCGATAGTCACCTACAGTCCTATTGGAATAATATATATCACAAAAAAACACTTACGGCCTCATTCTTCAATGAAAATTGGCATAGCAATCGCACCTTCGATAATGTTGCACGAAAGAGGGATCATCTGCTTCTGCCAAACCATTCTCTCAAAGATGTTCTCCTTCGACCTGGAGCCTGTCTTCCCTCAATTCTTCCCTGTACGTTGAGATGTGCTTGTGAATATTTTTCATTTTCCATTGTGCAGCCGAAATAATCATTTTTTTCTTTTTGACAGACATCAGGAGTTCTGCTATCTCTTGTCATTTTCTGGATTGACTCGATCAATTCATATTTTTTTTAGCATCCGGCGGTATACTCACATTTCTAATTCTCAAAAGAAGTTACAAGTACACCAAAAATTCACTAATTCTCAACAGTAAAAGTAAATGGAGGAAAGCCCAGGATAGAGATGGAAGGGGAAAAGTACTTACGGTTAGGTTCTAGACAAGCCGCTCCCAGCAGGACCAAGCTGTCAGGACAAATACAGGCACCATCTTTACAAAGGGCACCTATAATGTTGGAGCAGTCCTTCATTCCTAAGCAAGTACCTCCCATGACACACTGTAAATAATTGATTTATTTAAAAATGATTTTATCTTCAACACACTTTTTCGCCAAGGCGCCGAAAAGGTGAGTATACAAAAATAGGCATTTTACTCTGTTCATTAATTTAAAAAACCTTTGAGTTAAAACAGACAGTTCAGTCGATAGCTCAGTTGGTACAGTGCCTGCATTCCATACCAGGACTCGGGTTTGAATCCCAACGAAAGTGTCAGAAGGGATTTCCCATTTTGGTGTTTATTTCAAACCCTAAATAGAAGCACAGGTAAGGGTTTACTCTTTTAATTTGGTTTTTGTGATGGAGTCCTTAGTTGGCTAACTTCTTATATGTCTGATCGCTCTCAGTATGTATATTTTGGTGGAGTGGAGTCCCTTCCTTTTCCAGTCAAGTATGTCCATTTGAGATTTGGTTTTTATATTGTAGGTTCACATGCGGCATGCCCAAGCGGGAACTTGTACGTGTCTGCTTGTGAGAATGCATGTAATGTGAATCCCCAATGTTACATATCTTTGCAACTTAGATTAGATTAGATTAGATATGGAGTTCCGCAGGGTTCAGTCTTAGGACCTCTGCTTTTCATATTATACATAAACTCGATTGACAGGAAAATAAGAAACTGGGGTTTCTCTTTACATGCAGATGACCGCTTGCTGTACAAGTTTGCAAATCATGATCAAAAAAATCTGATTAGAAAGGATTTGATAGGATGTGTTAAAGAGATTGCGCTGTGGATGGCTCATTTTAAACTTCAACTAAATCCATCAAAAATAGAGGATCAATTTGTCATTTTTGAAACTCAAATTCACTTATAATATGTAATATCTATTTTAAAGGCAATATATTCTGAAATGCAGCAATTCACTATGAAACTTGGAAAAAAATCACAGAAAATGTGTATTACTTATATAATGGATCCTGTATGCCCCAAAAGGGTATTGAAGAATAATAATGTGTGATAAAGATGTGGTTTTCTGTTACCGTTCTATTGTTTTCCTTGGTGCCCTTGATGCACTGACACTTCTGGCTGATGCAGTCTGCGCTGGGGATGTGGATGCAGTCTGATGTGCTGCCACAGATCATGTGGAGACCTGGGAAGCAAGGAGGATCTGTTACAGCCCTTCAGGCTTTAAATTTAGTCTTATAGAACCAATTTTTTTCAAAATGAGATACAGGTGAAATAATTGACTTATAATATCTGTTGACTAGAAACTATTTGAATGAAAATAGACACTATCAGGGCTATTCTTAGACATTTTAGTCGTCGGTTGAGCCCACGTTTTGACAAACTAATAATGCCTGGGCTGGAAGTTTCATCAGCACGGTCATTCTTACCTACCGAATTTGGTAATATTTGTATGAAGACAAATCAGCTGTTCACTTGCGGCCATCTTGGATTGACAGGTCTTCATAAAAATGCATCATTAGTTTGTCAAATCGTGGTCTCAACGGGGGACTAAAATGTGTAAGAATAGCCCCGTATGTATATCTGTCTCAACATACATACTTAGCCGTAAATTGTCCTTAGTTAGAAAGAGAACAAAGATTTTCAATGTGCCATTTTGTTGTAAACAAATACACTTAGGTGAAACTTTGAAATCTTTTCAGAATGTAGGCCGCTTTAAAATTTATTCTTGCACAAACGCTGTGCGCATGCGTTTTGTAATTTGATGTATGTTGGTAAGTAAAATTGATAATTTTGGAAGAAAAATTCAACTTTAAGAAAAGTTCAAGAAGAAGAAAAAGAAAAGAAGCCAAAACTCTATGGACCATGGTCAAAGCTCGCAAACACAAAATCAAGTATCTGAATCTGGCTGTGAGAGCCTAAAAACATTAAAATCATACATTCTTCATCAGTTTTTTATTATTCATTCTCTCCATGCTCAGAGTGTAACTCTAATTAACTCCACTGACATAGACATATTTCTAATTGATTTTGAATGTTTTAAAGACCTGGTCCAAGAGATCATCCCAGCTTGTTAAGGCTTGTGTGACGGTGCACTGTAATAAGGGAAACCTGTTGTGCACAAAAAAAATGTGTTTGATGAAGATAGGCATATCTTTGAAGACGCAATTAAAAAAAATACAAACCTTCTTCACTGTATGTGTGGTTGACTTCCAATTCGCTGACATACGATCTTTCATTGTGTTTAGCTTGATTTAGAGTTATGGACATGATCAAAATTTGACAAAACATTATTAAAAATTTTAACATGTTTTTACACACAAAGAATAAACTATATTTTAAGTATTTTTGTTGTTTTTACAATGCGCCCTACACACTGATTGCAGATGGACTGTTTTTTTTAATTGGTGAATTCCAAAAAAGCATGGGTTTTCAAAATTGCAACAATAATTCCATGAAAGAATCTTCTTCTTTTTGAATTTTAAGTGTATTGCTTGTAAGATTGCCAGTGTTTTTGTTTTTGTTGTATTAAATTTGTGAAGAGGAATACAATTCACCAACTTATTCTGCCTGTCTATAAATATTACCTATTAAACTATTAACAATATCAATAAAAATTACCAATATCAACTAATAAGTCATAATTTTATTTATCTATCTAATCTAAACATTGGGGATTCACATTACATGCATTCTCACAAGTAGACACGTATAAGTTCGCGCTTGCGCATGCCGCATGTGAACCTACAATATAAAAACCAAATCTCAAATGGACATACACCCTGCAACTCTTGCCGACCTTCCCTGAAACAGTGGTGACATTGGCAAAGGGGCCGTCCATATATTACGTCATTCGAATTTAGGGGGGGGGAGTCTGGTCTGCGGATGATGACAAATGACGTACAAGTACCAAAAGTGACGTCGTTCTTGTAAATACCAATTTCTACAAAATATACAAAATATTATGTAAGATATACCTACAACATTATTAATTATTAAGCTCATCCATTATTACAGCAAGAGGGGGGGGGGGGGGGGTCATTAGATAATGACTATAGGATGATTGTAAGGGGGGGGGGTCGAAAATCGGCAAAAATCGATGACGTAATTTATGGACGGCCCCAAAATGGCAAAGTGCAAAGTGCCAAAGTGGTAAAGGGCCAAAGTAGCAAAGTGCCAAAGTGGCAAGGTGACATTGGAAAACTGGCAGCTCCTACATCTGCCGACGTTTCGCTTTCACGGACAAACATCATCCTCAAGGCGAGTTATCAAAGCGCCGCGGCGGTCTTTGTTGTCTTCGCGGACGCGCGTTGGTGGCGCCGCGGCGCTTTGATAACTCGCCTTGAGGATGCTGTCTGTTCGTGAAAGCGAAACGTCGGCAGATGTAGGAGCTGCAAATAGAACATGGCCAAACCCGAAAGAACACAAAAATGTTTTGTTAATTATTAACACCGGCCATGAAAGGGAAAGGGAAAGTTTTAAACTTTATTTCTAAATCTAAATCTAAGCTGCAAAGATATGTATCATTTGAGATTCATATTAAATGCATTCCCACAAGCAGACATGCATAATTTCGCGCTTACACATGCTGCATGTGGACCTGCATTGACATTGGCAAAGTGAACCATTTTTTACAGTATGGGTGGTCAGCCGCATTCCAACCTATCAGTCAAGCAATCATTTAAAAATTAAAATAGTCTGCAAAGAAAAAATGTAAATCACGGGCCATGCTTAATGAAAAGGGTGACAAGTTTGATTGTTACAGCTACAATTTGTACGTTTCCATCCCTACTAAATTGCATTACAATACCTAACTTCGCAGCAAATTGGTCCTTTGTCAACCTTTAATGGTACTGTGTAACGATCACAGTTGATTTTATATGAAAGTACCATTTTGCCACAGAACTATGTACACTGAAATACGTTCTATCCGTAAATGGTACTTTTATACAATCACATGGTAAGAATATACTAAAGATACCATTTAGGCAAAAACTACCTGTATGGGATAGTGTCGCTTTAGTGGTACTTTTTACAAAAAAAGTGTCAAAAAATGTATTTAAGTACCAAACCAATGTAATCCATATTGGTACTCTTACCTTTTATTCTATATTTTGTTTAAAGTCGTATGTTGCTGTTTCATTCGCACTTAGCGCATTGGAGACCAAGTTTATTTGAGTGAGCGAGATGCCGATAAGATATAAGCTCGCGCTCTTCGCTAGTGGTTGGAGAGGGTAGGAATTAAAATTCTTCCTACTGTAGTGATGTACAATATTGAAAAGATCCGTCACTCTTACTTTTTTTTTCATGTGATACATTTTCAGAAGTTTTGTTCAAATATACAGAGAAAAATAGTAGAATTGACGGGAAATGAATTCAATTGAATATGTAATAAATAAAGGATCGTCGAATTGATTTTTCCCCACATTTCTACAAGTTGTTTTTATGTTTTTCGAAAGCGAAATAAAGGATTCTTTGAAAAGTTCATTGAGTCTTTTTCATCATCACAACTGCATCACGGCACGATAACTACAGTGGCTGAACAGTCTGAACAACGCCTTTCTCCTTCAATCCCAAATTCCTACCGCATGAAAGTCCGCAAACCACACTCATTGGCCCACAATTCTTATTGGCTCATAAAATCTAAAAAAAGCTGAAATGTGTCATAAATAAAAATTGTGCTTCAAATGAAAAAGACTTACAAATAAAAATGTTTTTTTTCAACCTTTTCATTCTTGATTTAATACGAAAGAATATACTAGCCAAATACTAAGGACAAATGATAACAAGAAAATTAAAATTTGTTTTGGCGATTTCATGAGTAATAAAATGTACCTGTCACGAATAAATCTTGCAGGATTAAATTCGGAAAGGAGTCAAAACTTTAATTTCTTATTAACTTATTTGGATGGCATCCAGAAATTGCTCAAATCTTTTTCGAAATCTTGCAATGTACAATAAATCACACGCTTGAAAAAACAAAAACAAAAAAGTATCGATCTGTCATCCGAGTAACGGTGACAAATAAGCCAACGGTGACAGTTTAACAGTTCCACGTTCGAAAGCTTCCTGTACCCCAAGTTTAAAAAAAATACGTTTTAACTCAACTTAAACGTTACATTAAAATGTATGATAAACGAAACGCTTACCAGAGGTGCTGTTTTATTATTGATATGTTGTTCAGGAAGAGCAATTGTTCAGGTTCAATGTAAATGTTTTGTACTCGGAGTACCGTGGTGTTTTCCTCAGTATTCGAGCGGCTTTTGCGTGCGAGAGACGCGTTCGTGAAAGCGCATGAGCAAAGAAATACGTGGTGAAATAATCGAACACAAAACCCCCATACAAAATAGTGAGCTGGACACAACAATACACACCCAAACAGATCGATAAAAATATCAAATGCATCCCCCTACCAAAACATAACCTGCATACAGAGCTTTGCAATTTTCCTGCTATAATGTACTGTGTACAAATAAAGTGTTTGAAAAATCAAAATGAAATAGATTTGCTAAGTTTGTAGTGAAAAATTGCATAAAAAATAGCAGCGGTATAAATGCAAAAAGCTGTAACTCGAAAAATTGGGTTTATTTTTGGCGAATGTAGTATCAGTTTTTTGGAGCTTTTTACATGTTTTGTTGAGCTAAATTTGCAATACACGAACACAAGGTAAATAAAAATGTTTTGTGTACAATAAACACTGTACGTAACGATATTATTGCTTTTATGATAAGTTTGTTAAGAAATTTACACCTACCTAAATAAGTAGTATTTATTTGAAATTCAAATCTATGCACGTTATTTTGAAAAAAATATTCAATATTTGAAATGCAATTCATGCTCAGTTGGTGGAACGCTTGCGTTCAAAGTAAGAGGGCTAGGGTTCGAAACACACCAAGGGTGATTTCCCGTCCCGGTGTTTTATTTTCCAATTAAAAAATCGTATTACTGGCAAGGTTTACTCATCCTTCACGAGAAATGAGAAATGGAAGCACGGGAACCCTCACTTCAAGTGAAGTGATTGGGGTTATTACGGCCACCTTACTTGTGAAAAAAAAATGTTCCACCCGCCATGTGCGATGTCTTGGGGAATAACGGGATAGGAAGTTACACTGTATGTGCAGCTTGGTTGCGTTGAGTTGTTGTCACATTTCTATTCATCTTGTGCAATTTACAAAACAGGTTTTTTAATACCTACACGAAAGACATAATATGCAATATGCATATAATGTTAGTAGGTAGGTAGGTAAAGATTGTAAGTAGGTATAAACATTACATTATAATATGTTTTAACCAAGAACCGCAAAAATAAACATTTATTATTTACTCATTCATACATGCACAAATAAATGTTTATTTTTCTTATTAAAAAACGATTTGCGAAAAAAAAATACTTTGTACGTAATCGAGTCCTATAAAATCATAGGTGGCAATCTAGGATTGTTATGGAAATGACATAAATACATGGACAAGATGAGAAAATGATTTTTTGGATTTCCGTATATTGATCTCATTTTGGAAAACATCAAGATAGCCGCCTTTCGTTCTGTAGGACTCGTTCATTTAAAAACTAAGATTTTTTTGTCAATGCATTTGATGTTTTATCCTTCTGGTATTTGTTGAAAAACATTTTTTGAAAAAATTGATTATTTTTCAACAAAAAAAATAAAAATAAAAGGAATTAAAAACTTTGTTTTATTCCACTTTTATTGTTTTTGAGTAAGTTACAAATATTTTCTGTTACTGTTTCTGTTTCTGTTATTGTTACCTAGTTACCCGAAGATGGAAGTAATTCCGAAAATATTTGTAACTTACTCAAAAACAATAAAAGTGGAATAAAACGAAGTTTTTAATTTCTTTTATTTTGTTTTGAAAAAAAAAATTTTTTTAAAATGAATTTCCACAGTGTTTCACAAAAATATTTTGAAGTTGTTAACAAGTTTTTAAATTACCATATTTTCTATCAACCGTCAACATTAATTTTTTTGTAGGTATTTATCTCAACTGATAATGTGTTACCTACCCTTTTTTGGGAAAGGCGGCAAGAGTTGCAGGGTTAATGTGCTCATTTGAGGTTCAGGCTTTTACTCACGTAGCATTGCGTAGATGCATGGAGAGTGAATCTCAAATGTTGATACACTTCTGCAACTTAGATGAAATAAACACACATTTATAGTTCGTGGTGTTTGAAAAGTAGTCTAGAGAGAAATCTTGGTCTTTTTAAATTTGGTTTAAATGATCTTTCTGAAACATAACATTCTGAAAGTTCGGTTAGTCATGACCTCCTTAAGGCAGTGCCTTGTTATGGTAGACATCTGTCTCTGTTGGTTGCCATCCGCTTGAGTTGCGAATAGGACGAGACATCCATGAGCCGCTTCAAATCCTGGAAGTACGAAGTTCTTAGGCGACCTCTTGTTGTTCTTCCCAAGATTTTTCCTTCAATGTTGTTGCTTATAAACCATTGCTTATTGAGTGTTCTGTTAGTTCGGTTTTCCTCTTCAAAATGTGACTTATAAGCTATTTTCTACTTCCTGCAACACCTTGTCGTTTGACTTCTTTTCAACCCATGACGTATTGGTCATCTTCTTACAAATTCACATCTCAATTACGTCTAGGTGGTCGTTTTCATATTTCTGGATGATCCAGTTTATTCGCAGCCGTACAAAGAAATGCTTCAAATAAAAGCTTTCAATAAACAATATTAATAATAAACGTAAGCTTCAGACTTCATTAAAAAATTACGAAAGAAGATTAAGCACAGTATTGCGCTGTGGATCTTATTTCGTGATTATGTTTAACGCTTTAAATTGATTAAATGTAAAACAACACCCCTTTAGAAATTCCAAGAGGGTAGCTAGAAAGGCAGTCCACACCCCAATCGTCGGTAGAGCAACTACCAGGGCTTCGATTCCTTGACTTCGCCCCCTTTCGTTTTAGCAGGCACGCACTGCTAGATCCCTGCCAGGAAATTACTGTGCTAGTGATCAGGGTTCTATTCCCGGTGGAGGAGTTCTTTTGGGGCTGTGTCCCTAGACACAGTTGGGACAAATGACTGAGAATGGAAAGTACTATGTTAATTAGTGATCATGTAAGAGTGCTTGATGTTTTGCTTGTAGAAATAGCGCTTACCACACAATTCATCCTGAAAATCGATTTATTTAAATAACATTATAATCTCCAAAGCACGAATCCTGATATTTCTGTGTGTTTTCAATTTATTCAGAGGAATTTCCTTTACTTTTTAACGAAGATTTTTTTCTTGATTCAGATCTTTTGATCTGTGAATGTGATTCACAAAAAGCACTTCATATAGTCTCATGGATTTTGAGATGAGGACGTCCAGCTGGGCGTTGGCCTATTGGCATCTTATGACCTACGACGTATGTCTTTCATGGCTCTTTCATGGCTCTTCCTGGAGACATGGTTTATTCTGGATCTGCTTCATCTCACTATCACAGGCTTTCCGTATGTGGTCATTGCGTGTGCGATCTCGCAATGTATGTTCTGCCCGTGAACCTTCCAAGAACTTTCTTTTCGGATTTTCTGAGTAGTCCTTGTGTTCGTTTTAACTTCTACGCCGTAAGTCATAATAACCTCCTTTTTACACGATCCAGTCCGGTGCCGGACAGAAAGTAGGGAAGTGAATGGACGTGTATGTTAGCTTTCACACGATCCGGTGTAGTTTGTATGGCAATCCCATACACTTTGTGGCCGGGTAGACGCTACCGAATAGCCAAAAGCGGTTCGTGTGAAAATAGATTAAGTCCTTGAAGGTTTATTTTAATTTTCTAGAGGTTGAAATTTCTTGTATCCAAATGAGATTAAACCAAATCTAGAAAAGACCAACGCTTGATTTACGGCATTTTTGTTTGTGACCAAAATATATATTTTTATATTTTGTATTGTTTGTGTATTAACACTGTGAAAATTCATTTTGTTTCAATTTATAATTTTTGGATGAAATTTTTCAAGCAAAACACTGTTTATTTTCACTATAGACTTTATTTAAAAGATCAAAATCTTTAAAACAAAATTACGAACGTTTTCGACCTAGAATGATGATGACCTTCTAGGTCGAAAACGTTCGTAATTTTGTTTTAAAGATTTTGATCTTTTAAATAAAGTCTATAGTGAAAATAAACAGTGTTTTGCTTGAAAAATTTCATCCAAAAATTATAAATTGAAATATATATTTTTATTAAACCCTGCGCAATGTTGATTGTTGACATTACTCAAATCTGTGGTAATAAATAACACAAAAATAATACATTTCACGTACAAAATACACCAAAATTTCTACAGTTTTTTTCACTAATTTTTCACACTTTTCTGACAGCTCTGCTATAAATCGTTTTGCCAGTGTAAACATTGTGACACCGGTGCTAAATTTGTGAGACTTGGTGCATCGCCTGGCTGGGATGCGAACCCAGGGCGCAGGGCGCAGGGCAGGAAACCGGTTCCATTGAGGTAAGTAACAGCCCAACATCATCATTTGTACAAATACTTTACAATCGTAATCGGTAATCTGAATTTTTGAGACAATTGAAGAAGTTCATTATTTTACAATGTTGTAAAAGGACGTACACAACATGTCACGTGTTACCAGGCCACTCTTCATCTTTTTGTGCCACTTCTATCGAAGATCGGCGATCATCATGGCTATTTTGACTTTGGATTCTGCGGCTCGAAACAGGGACTTGGTGCTTCTGCCGAACCACTGTCGCAGGTTTTTCAGCCACGATGTCCTTCGGCGTCCCTGAGATCTTCTCCCCTCAATCTTACCCTGTATGATAAGATGAAGGAAACGGTATTTCTCATTTCTCACTGTATAAGGCCACTGTATGGATCATAGATAACCTTATTTTTTTGATCTGTGGTATGGATAGTTTTTGGTTCTTGCAAGACCAGCACCCCGAGTATAAAACATTGCAGAAATTCCCCTGGTTCACGTGAATAGAAAAAAATGTAAGGAAGATACGACAGAATCCCTAAGGAATGATATACTTTTAATGACTTTTCAAATGTATATATTTCCATCTACGCGATCGAGGGAAATTTACGCAATGTGCAATACATTCATCACTCTCTTCATGCCTGCTCGTCTCTTTTTCTCACTCTGCAGATGACAGTCATGTGCAATCTCACATATTTAATAAATCAAATAATTTCCTGGGTCTTCTCCTTCCACGCTTATCATTGAAATCCCGTTCTCAGTCGTTCCATTATTTCTAGATGCCCAAACTATCTCATTGTACTCCTTTTTACTTCCACTGACCACTCTCATATTATTGTTTATACCACCTTCATTTATCCCAGTCATTTCAGACTCTGTCCTTCACTAGCTGTGTACAATGCTTTAATGAAATCTTTCAATTTTATATTGTCATTTTAATAACAATGATTCGATCTATGGAAGTTTTAACGCGAAGAGAAAACAAGCCAGAGACTGGTCGACATGTTACGTAATTTGGAACAGAAATAAGATGGACCGGACCTACTTTGCTTAGAGAGCTGCCTCTAAGTAACAATCTTCCAATTAGTGATGTGAGCGCCTTTTTTGAGTAAAAAAAACGTGTTTTTTTGGTTCGGCCCCTAACAGCTTTCCGGTCAATTAGTGTTGAAACGTGAGGTGTGCCCTTTTTGGAGCCTTCTTATCTAACAGGTTGGGCACAGTGTTTTTCACGTCTAGATTGGGGCTCAATTGAAATGTTGATCTGTCATGTCATGTTTCGCCACTTTATGGGATGCATTGTTATCCTATTTCAAATCTGATAAAAAAGTAGGGTTTTTTTGTGTGAAATACTAATGGTCTAACAGATATCTTTTGCCTGATATTTGCCTTTATTTTGTAAATACTGTTTTTAGTAAAATAAGTAGACAAATAAAGCTCGTGGAATTTGTCTTTTACACTTTGTCTTTTACAACGCGTGTACCACAAACAAACCGGTCGATAGCTCAGTTGGTAGAGTGCTTGCATTCCATGCCGTGAGCTCGGGTTCGAATCCCACCGAGCGCGAGGTTGTCAGAAATGATTTCCCGTTTCGGTGTTTATTTCAAACCCCAAAATAATAATACCGGCAAGGTTTACTCAGCCTTCACAAGAAATGAGTACCAGCTCTCTCGGGAGCTGGGAAAACACCACTTCAATTGAAGTGGTTGGCGTAAGGCCGGCCCCCTTACCTGTAAAAATAAATAGGTTCAACTCGTCACATGCGACCCCTTCGGGGATAACGCGGCAAGAAGTTACACTATATGTGTAGCTTAGTTGCGTTGCGTTTTTGCGTACACGTGTCTGTTTGTACTTATAAATGCGGCATGTGTACTTTCAAATTAAAATCCAAGCCTCAAATGAACATAAGGTGAGCCATTTTTTACAGTATGGGGGGTTAGTCTCATACCAACCTATAAGTCAAGGAGCTGGCTTAAAATTTTGATTTGTCCCGGACCGGATCGTTTGAGAAGCAGGCTACTACCTGAAACAGTTGGTTTAGCTTGTGATTGTGTAATGCTCGTCCCGTCAAGTAAAGGGTTAGCTGTGTCTGAAGTGTTGTGTGTGATCTCAGGATACTGTAGTTGTGTCTTATTGGATGCTCCTGCCTGCCGCACCCGCCACTCTCAGCAGACAATATTAAACTCAATAAAATGCACGATTTCTCAAATAAGTGAATGAGCATTTGTTCACTTTTACCTTTAAGGTAGCGAATTCCTCCTATATTGCTATTAATACCCTCATAGCTCTACTCAAAGCCGGTCAAAATCCTGAAACAGCGAATGAATGGGATATCCAGAGTCATAATAAAAGAAGAATTTGTATTAAAAAAGATAATGATGAAATGAAAGAGGTATGCAAGGACTAATAAAAAAAATATATTTTGTATGGTTTGTGTATTAACACTGTGAAAATTCATGTTTATTGGTTTGTTTTTCAAAAAACTTTTCTTTTTATTCAAACACTGTTTTTTAATTCACACATATATCTACTATGTATATATTTTTTTTTAATTATAATACAAACGTTTTCGACTTATCAGACTTAGACTGACTAAGTCGAAAACGTTTGTATTATAATTTTTTATTATTTTTTAAATATAGTATGTGTGAATTAAAAAACAGTGTTTGAATAATAAAAGTTTTTTGAAAAACAAACCAATAACAAAAAAATGGTCGTTGATCTGAAATGCTGGAGGCGGCTTTTGCAGTAAATCAATTTTTTTCTCATTAAAATATTTTTTTGCCTTTTCCCTAGAAACCCGATCGTGTGACGTCACAATTATGTCTATGACAATTAAAGATAAGTTTTTATAATCTTTCTCATGCTAAGCGTAAATTGTATCCAGTCCTGTGCGGTCGATAGCTCAGTTGATGGAATGCTTGCGTTCAATGATACAGAGCTATAGGGTTCTATCACCACCAAGGATTGAAATGATTTTCCGTTTCGGTGTTTACTTTAAACCCAAAACATAATATCGGTAAGGTTTACTCAGCCTTCACAAGAAATGAGAACCAGTTCCTTATGGGAGCTGGGAAGCTACTGCTTCAAGTAAAGTGGTTGGCGTAAGGGCGTCCCTTTTACAGTGAAAATAAAAACGTTTCACCCTCCACGATGCGATCCCTTCATGTACAACGCGGTGAGAATTATTGCGTTTTTTCGATACCAGTTTTTGGTTAAGAAGAATTACGTTGATGAATTGCAATCTTCTTCCCTATTACTCGTAAAGCACCATGGTTGAGTTTAAACGCATAGTTGTATCCTACTTGCGGTACAGAGTAGCTGTGCGCTGTACTTTCATATAATGTTATTTGAGAGGGCCGGTTAGTAGGAATACTCGTACTTGGGATATCAATTACCAATAATGAGAATTGATAAGATGTGTAAACGCGTTGGCCGCAGAATGTGACTTTAATGTTGTATCAATGTTGTGAATGTGTTCAAATGGGTAAATATACATCTCACTCGAACAGGACAAACATGATAAACCCTACTGACCGCTACGACAATGTTTGAATTCAAATGAAGAACAATGATTTCTCAGCCCTTGGGGTCCGTAATAACAACCACCTTTTCCAGGCTCCTATAATCCATTTACTCTACATATCTGCGAATTCTCCTTGGCCTCCAGCTCCTCCTGATGATGATTATGAAGAGTTGATGACTTCTTTAGTGCGCCTTTTCTTGATGTAGTCACTTCAAGGGCGCTTGTGTAAATGATGCCAGAAATTGCTTGTCTTTAGAGCATTTCATAACTTCCCATGGTCCTCTATCTCGCATTTAGAGGCGATTAATTCCAGTTTACATTGTATCCTTCTGGGAGTTTGGTTTCATGGAAGCAGATCTGAGGGCTTTGATAAGCCGTGTTTTATGCACGGAATGCAGATCCGTATCTGTGGAGAAACATCAAAAGGGTTTGGCGTGAGACTACCCAGCGCACCTGTCAAAATAATTACGCGGACATACGTTAAAATTCAATAAAAATTAATCCAAAAAAACTTTTTTCATTGCATGTAGTATATCTATTTCGTTCAAAGGCACATTATATGTACGTTACGTACCCCTAATGCAACAAATTGCAACCTTTTACCTCGTTGTCTCTGAAGGGTTCCGCATGAGGCGAATGGAACTTAATTATTTTACAGGTAAGGGGACCTCACTTGAAGTTGGGGCTTCCCTCATTTTTTATGTGAAGGTTGAGTAAACCTTGCCTATACTTTATTGTTGGGTTTGAGATTAACACCGAAACGGGAAATCGTTTCTGACATTCTCGGTGGGGATCAAACCCTACTCCCAAGTCGTCGGATATTGAATGCAAGCGCTCGATCAACTGAGCTATTGAGTTAACGACTGTGAGATAAAACTCACATATTATCTACGCTATCGATATATTTTATATTGATAGATACAAAGTCGTTTAAGATTTATTAAATTTCATAAAAATGTGCGGTTTTTTGTTTGTTCAAAATAGCCTGTCAAATTTCATTCATGCCAAAGTAATAACGCTCAGAGGTCTCGCCGCGCCGTATACTGCTGTACCCTTAGTACGAGTTGCAAAACTTGAGAAAAGTAAAGTTTACGGAAAGTATTAAAGAGTGATTTCTCCCAAAATCTGCCGTTTTTGTTTCTTACACTTTATGGTCTTAGCAAAAGAGTTGCAGTGATGAAGAAAATCAAGTTCAAACAAACAAAAACGGCAGATTTTGGGGGAAATCACTCTTTAATAATTGCCGTAAATTTTACATTACTCAAGTTTTGCAACTCGCACTAAGGGTAATAACGCAGCTGAGGCTTTTGTGACAAATTGATTGGATGTAGTACTTCATACATAAGCTACTCGTATATAAGGCGAGCCGTGCAGAACCATCAATGTGCAGAACCAAAGGCGGCAATCTAGGATTTGTTTCCTGAATGTATGAAAATGTTGAGAAAACGATTTCCTGTGTTCACACATATTTATCTTATTTTAGAAAAAAAACCTAGATTGCCGCCTCTGATTCTACATAGCTCATATAATATGTATTCTCGGATGTAGTAATATTGAACCAAAGGCCGCAATCTAGGTATTTTTTTCTAAAATATATGAAACTCAGTCGATATCATTTATTTTGTTTCCATATACGTAAATCATTTTGGAAATACGTATTAGATTGTCGCTTTTGGTTCTATACGACTCACGTATTTTATTATCGTTTTTTATCAATCATGTTTTCTCACAAAGGAAACGCCAAATATGTTTTTTTTGTATTACAAAAGCTTGTCTTGGGAACTGCCATTAATGTAAAAGGTACCTATATTATTATAATTTCATTTCAATGTTATACATTTGCGATTGTCATTCTGTCTTCATTCCACTTGAGGTGGCCAAAACCTCTTCAAAAAGAGAGTCTACTCCTTTTTTCCCCTCTTTTTTTAAACATTAATTTCAATTTATTTTCAAACAACAAAAAAAAAGGAAATAGAAAACCAGAAAAAATATTTTTCTTGATAGTTGTTTGAAAAAATAGCTAAATTGTCACAGTGTAATACACAAATGAAACAGTTAACGAATTCTAATCGAATCGTTTTGTTTCGTTTCGCTCCTTGACTGATAGGTTGGTACGAGGCTGACCACCCGTGCTGTAAAAATCGGTTCACTTTTGCCAATGCCACCCCGGTTCTGCTAAATGCTTACATATCCTTGCAGCTTAGATTATAGATTATAGATTGTCTTGCCGATAGCTCGGTCGGTAGAATGATAGCGCTTAATGCCAGAGGGCTAGGATTCGATCTACATCATGAGTATCAGAAATGATCTCCAGCCACTTTACAGCTCCTGGCGTGGCTTCGTGTATTTCAGGCCAGGAGGGTGTCTTCTGATGGGGCACTCCTCCACTATGTGCCGGGCAGTCTGGTTCTCCGTCCCACAGTCACATCTTGGAGATGGAGCTAGTCCCCATCTTATGGATGGGGAGGTGGCGCTTTGTAGCTGCCTGGTGTGTTTGTTGCTTGCTGCACTTGTAAAATTAATTAAAATTACGAGTCTTTGGCAAATTTGTCTTTGTTGTGTCATAGTTTGCTGTTTTTGTGTTGCTTGAGCTTTTTGTGACTTTTGCAGTGCATTTCTTGTGTTATTATAACTGATTTGCGAACTTTAATTGTTTACTTTTAAAATGACTTATTATTGTTGCAAACTGTTATTTATGAGCGCAAACTTCTTCTTCTATGTGTTAAATCTTGCTAAAGAGCAGGAGCGCCAGCGTCAAGTGCAAATTACCTACCAATGATCAGCTACAGCATTGAACAATTGTTAAGTTGGCGTGATTGGAACTCCACTGTTGATGTTGATGTTTTGACAGCAAATGGCCTGCATCAATCTGTCAAACTCTCGACTTTTAAACCAAGATTTCGGGGCAAGCGCTCCGGAAGAAAGGTCAAACTTTGTCAGTTAAATAGAGGTCGTCACTCAACGCAGAGTCACCGTAACTTGAAGATTGCAACATGGAACTGCCGATCACTAACAAGGAGAGTTGATATTGTTGATGATGTGATCAGCGAGCACTGCATAGACATCCTGGCTCTTACTGAGACCTGGCACGAGGGTAGTGAAGACCTCAGCATTAAGCGCCTACGCAGCATGGGATACTCTGTCATAGAAAAGGCTCGAAAAATGCCACCCACTGAATCTGCACACATAACTAACCATGGCGGAGTGGTCATAGTGGTAAAAAATGGTTTTAGGGTCTCTCAGATACAGAGTGTTCCTGAATTTTCTTCTTTTGAGTGCATTGCTGGCGTGTTTACGTCTCGTGGATCATCAGTGTTGATTGTGAATGTCTACAGGCCTGGATCCAAGCCTCCCTGTACGTTATTCTTCGATGAATTCAAGAAGCTTTTGACACGCCTGACAACCTATTCCGTGCTAGTGTTTATTGTGGGAGATATGAACATCCGACTTGATAGAGCGGAGGATGGCCACAGCACCAAGTTTTTATGTATGTTGCATGATTTCAATTTTCATCAGCGGGTGAACCAGGTGACGCATGATGCAGGTGGTATCCTGGATGTTGTGATTTGTAATGCAGGTGATCCTCTGCTACAGTGTCAAGTCCTTGACATTGGCCACACGGATCATCGCCTAGTAACCGCAGTTACGGTATTCAACCCTCCAAAACCAATTTTTAAACGTATCACAAACAGACCTTGGCGGAATTTTAATGTTGAGCAGTTTCAATGTGAGTTGTCTGGAAGCGACATCTGCAACAAAAACTTTATTGCCTCGGCAGACACGAACAAACTTATCAAATCTTACAATAGCACCATGCTCTCGCTGATCAACAAATACGCTCCTCTCAAAACAACCATCAGGAGACAGAGAAGATCTGAGTGCTGGTTTGATGAGGAATGCAGATGTGGCAAAGCAGAGATGAGACGCCTTGAGAGGAGGTATCGACGGTGTCGCACAGAAACTGCACGTGCAACCTGGATGAATGCCCAGACCATCTATTGGACTTTGATAAGGAGGAAAAGGTCGTCCTACTGGACCAGAAAAATGGAGACCGAAGCCAAGAACCCCAGGGCGCTGTGGAAGTCGATGAGCTTTGTCCTGGGAAAAAGTTCTACTCAGCATCCGGAGCTTCCTGCAAGTGAATTCTCTCGTCACTTTTCAGAGAAGTTACGAAGAATAAGAGAATCCAGTGCAGCGACCATTTTTAATCCCCCAGAGTCAAACAATTGTTGCAATGTTATTTTTTCATTTAAGCCTGTCTTGTTGAATGATGTTGTTAAGCTTGTACTCACATGTCCAAACAAGCAATGTAAACTAGATCCAATTCCAACATGGCTGGTCAAAAGATGCTTAAGTGAGGTGGCACCTATTCTGTCAGCATTGGTCAACAAGTCTCTCACTACAGAGTGTATTTTTCCCACGGAACTTAAAAAATCAATTGTTACACCAATTCTCAAAAAATCAAGCCTTCCAGCTGATTCTGTGGAAAATTATAGACCTGTGTCGTCCGTTCCTTTTATATCGAAAATTATTGAGAAGGCCGTTGTTTGGCAACTCACTCAGCACATGGAGCGAGGCGGATATCTGTCTAAGTTTCAGTCAGCATATAGAAAAGCTCATTCCACTGAGACTGCCTTACTTCGCATTGTGAATGATGTGATAGCTGCGGTTGGGGACGGTGCTCTTGCCATGGTGGCAGTACTTGACATGAGCGCTGCCTTCGACACTGTTGATCACAGTATACTCATCACTAAGCTTGATAGGTTGTACGGAGTCCGAGGAGGAGTATCTAAATTGCTATCTTCATATCTGAAAGGCAGATGTCAGACTGTGGATGTTGATGGTGAGTCATCAGGTATGCCCATGGACTGTGGTGTGCCTCAGGGATCTGTGCTCGGGCCTTTACTTTTTACCCTGTACACAAATGATCTTGAGAGCACTGTACTGATGAACGGCACCAGCTACTATTCTTATGCTGATGATATTCTACTTTGTCGTTTCTGTCAGCCATCTATGACAGATGCCTGTAGTCTTGAGATGGTCCGGTGCATTGAAGTGGTGGCTGAGTGGATGGCAAGGTGTCGCCTTAGAATGAATCCAGACAAGACAGAATTCATCTGGATGTCGTCTCCTGGTAGGAAACACTTGCTTGGCTCTTCACCAATTAAAGTAATGGGCCTGGATGTATATCCATCTAGCTCAATTAAGTTTCTTGGGGTCCATCTTGACAACACTCTCTCCATGAGTACGCAAATAAGCTCGACTGTGAGCTCCTGTTTTTTTCACCTGAGGCAGTTGAGATGGGTCAGAAACTGTTTGACATCCGAAGCTGCTAAGATTCTCATTGCGTCCTTTGTTGTGTCGAGACTGGATTATTGCAATGGTCTGTTCTGGGGTCTTCCAAGGTTTCAGCAGTCTAGACTGCAGTCCGTCTTTAATGCTGCAGCCAAATTACTTTTAGGAGGACGAAAAACTGACCATGTCTCTCCTCTGTTGCGGCGCCTTCATTGGCTGCGAGTCCCAGAGAGGATTGAGTACAAAATATGTGTTTCTGTTTTTAATGCCCTCAGAGGAGTTGCCCCATCGTACTTGTGTGAATTGTGCAGAGTCGACCAGATAGGTGGAAAACGATGCACTCTTCGTTCTGCACAGAGTGACGCCGTAAACAGGCTTCAACTGCCTCTTCGACGGAACAGAACTGGTTTCGGAGACAGGGCTTTTAGTTCGGCTGGTCCATCCTGCTGGAATAGTCTACCTCTGGAGTTGAGAACAGAGACCAGTGTTGGCAGTTTCAGGAAGTTGCTTAAGACACATTTGTTTAACAGAAGCTTCAACACATAAAAGCGCCCTTGGGGTGGCTAGTGCCACTAAACGGCGCTGTATACAAATTGTCCAATTATTATTATTATTATGGAGCAGGAAGCTGCAACGATATTGCTCCTGAGAGAAAATGTATTCGTTTTTAAAATTTTCCTTTATTTGTGTTCTTTGACTTATAGCGTGGTATGAGGATAACCACACATCGTGTAAAAATGGTTACTCTTACCAATTTCACCTCTGTTTCAGGGAAGATCCGCAAAAGTTGCAGGGCTTATTTTTTAGATTTGAGTCTTTCTTTTATAAGGGTACATGCAGCTTGTGTAAGCGCATTATTAGACGTGTCGGCTTGTGGGAATACATTTATTATGAATATTAAATGTTAATGTAAAATATTTGCAATTTATTTTAAAGATTATATATGTATGCGGACCATGCTTAGATTATGGCTTGTCAAGGAGAGTCAGGGTATGTAACGGGGAGTGTGGCCGGGTTATGGCAGCGTTGTAAATTCTTTTCAAACATTTTGTAAAACAGACCCAGTGCCCTTAGATACACTTTTTAAGTGAATTTTCTTATGTCCGACTCACAAGAGAGATGAGAATATTATTTTTGGATTTGTGAATACTTTATCATCAAGACCACACGATTCTACCGAGCAGGGCTTAGCTCTAAACCACTTAAGTGCATCTCTGCACTATGGTTTTATATTTTCTCAAAACCAATAATGATTTAAGACGAAGATTATCGTGTTGGGAGTGTGGGGAGCCATGTGGTTTGAGTAAGCGCATGTGAGGCATTTTAATGCTTCGTTTAAACTTTAATACTCGCTTTCTGTGTGCTTTCAATTTTACACAAATATCACAGTTGCATCAAAAAAATTGGTAAAATTAGTTGGTTAACTTTTAGTACTAAAAGAAAATGAACAATCTAACAAACTATGGAAATTCGAGGAAAATTATTCAAAAGCACTTACAAAATTGAACAATGGAGCATTTCGAAAAGAATAACAAAATTTGACTTAGAAAATGAAGAACGTAAAAACTTCAGAAACGTAAAGGACAAAATTCGAATAGGAAATTGAGTAGGTATCCAAAAGGACCAACTAAATGACCAACCAAAAGAAGTACCAAAATTCCACAAGTGAAATGACCAACCAAAAGAACTAACGAAATTCCATAAGAAAAATGACCATCCAAAAGTTCTAACGAAAATGACTAACGACATTGAACGGGGAAAATGACGAACCAAAAGGACTAACAAAACTGAGCAGGTGAGTTCCTTAACTGATTTCACTAGGAAAATGACTAATGAAATGAACGAACGAAATTCGTCAAGAAAATTCACTAAATAAAAGGACTAACGGAATACAATGTCCATGTGAGGTTTTCTTTATTTGTATGCACACACGCAGAATGTGTAGGCGCGAACCTACATGTGCCTGTCTGTAGGCATGCATTTCATATGAGCCTTAAATGCTTACATATCCTTGCAGCTTAGATTATAGATTATAGATTGTCTTGCCGATAGCTCGGTCGGTAGAATGATAGCGCTTAATGCCAGAGGGCTAGGATTCGATCTACATCATGAGTATCAGAAATGATCTCCAGCCACTTTACAGCTCCTGGCGTGGCTTCGTGTATTTCAGGCCAGGAGGGTGTCTTCTGATGGGGCACTCCTCCACTATGTGCCGGGCAGTCTGGTTCTCCGTCCCACAGTCACATCTTGGAGATGGAGCTAGTCCCCATCTTATGGAGCAGGAAGCTGCAACGATATTGCTCCTGAGAGAAAATGTATTCGTTTTTAAAATTTTCCTTTATTTGTGTTCTTTGACTTATAGCGTGGTATGAGGATAACCACACATCGTGTAAAAATGGTTACTCTTACCAATTTCACCTCTGTTTCAGGGAAGATCCGCAAAAGTTGCAGGGCTTATTTTTTAGATTTGAGTCTTTCTTTTATAAGGGTACATGCAGCTTGTGTAAGCGCATTATTTGACGTGTCGGCTTGTGGGAATACATTTATTATGAATATTAAATGTTAATGTAAAATATTTGCAATTTATTTTAAAGATTATATATGTATGCGGACCATGCTTAGATTATGGCTTGTCAAGGAGAGTCAGGGTATGTAACGGGGAGTGTGGCCGGGTTATGGCAGCGTTGTAAATTCTTTTCAAACATTTTGTAAAACAGACCCAGTGCCCTTAGATACACTTTTTAAGTGAATTTTCTTATGTCCGACTCACAAGAGAGATGAGAATATTATTTTTGGATTTGTGAATACTTTATCATCAAGACCACACGATTCTACCGAGCAGGGCTTAGCTCTAAACCACTTAAGTGCATCTCTGCACTATGGTTTTATATTTTCTCAAAACCAATAATGATTTAAAAGACGAAGATTATCGTGTTGGGAGTGTGGGGAGCCATGTGGTTTGAGTAAGCGCATGTGAGGCATTTTAATGCTTCGTTTAAACTTTAATACTCGCTTTCTGTGTGCTTTCAATTTTACACAAATATCACAGTTGCATCAAAAAAATTGGTAAAATTAGTTGGTTAACTTTTAGTACTAAAAGAAAATGAACAATCTAACAAACTATGGAAATTCGAGGAAAATTATTCAAAAGCACTTACAAAATTGAACAATGGAGCATTTCGAAAAGAATAACAAAATTTGACTTAGAAAATGAAGAACGTAAAAACTTCAGAAACGTAAAGGACAAAATTCGAATAGGAAATTGAGTAGGTATCCAAAAGGACCAACTAAATGACCAACCAAAAGAAGTACCAAAATTCCACAAGTGAAATGACCAACCAAAAGAACTAACGAAATTCCATAAGAAAAATGACCATCCAAAAGTTCTAACGAAAATGACTAACGACATTGAACGGGGAAAATGACGAACCAAAAGGACTAACAAAACTGAGCAGGTGAGTTCCTTAACTGATTTCACTAGGAAAATGACTAATGAAATGAACGAACGAAATTCGTCAAGAAAATTCACTAAATAAAAGGACTAACGGAATACAACAAGGAAAATGACCAACCAAAAGTTCCATGGAAATTGGCAACGGGATTGAAGAAGAGAAATGATAATAAAGAAAATGCGAAATGACTGATAAAAGACGATACTGAACAATAAACCTAGCTAGCATATATTATATAAGCATCGGGAATGAGACTAAACAAGTCGTATATTTAATCTACTAATGTACTTCTACGTATTTCTTACAAACAAAATATACGTGTCTGTATTATGTTCTATAGTATGCTAGGATATGTTTATTTAGCAGGATAGGATTAGAGTTTTCCCTGTTCCCGAGTGACAGTGTCCAGAGCCCCTTAAGCAGCCATAGCTACCATAGGAGTCAAGTGTACAACTTAAGGTGGCAATATAGCTTTTTTTTTTAAATACATAATTATACGAAAGCACCAAAAAAGCAATGTTTTTTGTGTTTCCAGGTATTTATTCCACTTCAGGAAAAAACCTAGATTACCGCCTTTGGTTCATACGTAGTTGTTCTGATGAGATGTTCCGACACCCTTTACTCCAAGTAAAAAACATTAGGCTACGAAAAATGTGTGAAGACTTCAACTCACACTAGGTGGCACTGTTAAAGTTTCCATGTTTTTTTTTGGTTCTTGAAGTTTTGTACTTGGGTACTTTAGTATAGCCGTCCCGACTCTGGCTGCCTCTAGATATCACAAGTTCTCAATCTTTAATCTAAGTTGCTAAGATATACTCGCGTTAAACAAAACCATACGTAGTAATAGTTAGAATTCATATTGAATGCATGCCCACAAGCATACACGTGTTTACACATGCCACATGTGTAGATACCTAATGCATGAGGATTCTTGCCCGATTTGTCTATGGGTTACCGAGTCAGACGTCTAGTAGGGTATGGAGATGTATGAAAGCTTTCACACTGTGCGGAAATCCGACAAACCGGACAGAATGCGTCTTGGGTGAAGAGCGCCTAACGGTTTGATTTTCAGGAGTGACAGCGCGCCACAATTTGACGTTTGTGGCGTGTGTTGCCACAGCTAGAAAGTCTATGCGCACCGAGTACGTTTCAAGTGTTAGGTATATAAAAGCTATCTGCCACAATGTGTGACAGGAAGGATTATTGAGATCGAAAGCGCTCGCTGACCCACAAAATAAATAAATACCGGATTACCCGACGGCCATAATATAATTTAAAAGCTATATTCCTTCATTAAAATATTTTTTCATGTTTTTATTTTTGTAAAAATGTCTGTCTTGCGTAATAGTGATGCAAGATTATGGGATTATCGTGTTTTTGAGAAATTTTATTTCGTTTATAACTCACGAGTGTGCGCAACTGTGGAAAAGTATTATATATTGTTTGAATAAGTAAAATTTATGCAACATAAGAAATAAATAAAAACTTTAATTTTATGAGGCTCGCAGCGGAAATGATAATGCAGAGTTGCATTTTATGCTGTAGATATACCTACTCAGAGAGACAAAGTTCTTTCAATAATCTAGTCACATAGAACCAAAGGCGGCATTATAAGTTTTTTTCGAATGAGATTGTTCCTTGGTTTTTTTTTAAAGAAATCCTATGCGGGAGATTCCCTAGATATCAGTGACTCTAGGGGTCTATGACACTATTGTAGTGCCGCAGAGATGTTTACGAGCTTGGTCGTCGCTACAAAACGCCAATACTCAAGCAAGACCCAGTTGCTGTAAGGCTGGATGAACCTTTTAGGGACCGTTCTTTGGTAAAGATTTTTGAATTTTTCAACCCAGCGAAAAGCAAATTTGAAAATATAAATGGAATATTTTTTGTGCTCCGCCGGGATTCGAATCCACAATTTTAGTAAGGCTGACCACCTGTATTGTAAATAAGGGTTCCCTGTTGCCAATGTCATCCCTTTTTCACGGAAGGAATGCTAGAGTTTCATCTAGTGACAATATAATGAACCCAAAACAAAATAAAACTGATAATTATTGTTACATACCCAAGCATAATTATTATCTCCTCCCAGGTACAGAGTGATTTGTGCCAATCTTCGTTATTACAAAATCAATTATAATCTATAATAATCTATAATCTAAGTTGCAAGGATATATTCATTTAAAGCTCTCAGATGTATGCCCACAAACCAACAAGTGTAGTTCGCGCTTACAAATGCTGAATGTGTACTTACAAATAAAATCCAAACCTCAAATGAACATAAGCCCCACAACTTTTGCCGACCTTCCCTGAAACAGGGGTGACATTGGCAAAGTGAACCATTTTTTACAGTATGGGTGGTCGGCCCCATACCAACCTATAAGTCAAGGAATATGAATAATAAATTACATTTAAATATAAAAAAGAACAAAACCTTACAAAGAAATCTATACAAAAAAAGTCAAAAATTTCCTATGCAAAAAATGTAGCAAATGAATACACCAACATTAGAAATCAACATTGCAGATTAGCCGCCACTTCTTCCTGTCCTTGCATACTTCTTTCATTTCATCCAGAGTCATAACCTTTTTCATACAAGTCCTCCTTTTATTATGACTCTGGATATCCCATTCATTCGCTATTTCAGAGATTTGATCCTTCCATACTTTTCTCGGTCTTCCTCTACCACGACATCCATCTATTCTAGCAACATACACTTTCTTCGTCAATCTTTCATCACTCATTCTCTCCAAATGCCCGAACCATCTTAACATACTTCTTTTAATCTTCACTTTCACACTTTCCCTTACACCACATTCTTCTCTTACAAAATCATTCCTCACCCTGTCACTTCGTTTTTTCCCAATCATACTTCTTAGATAGTCCATTTCTACTGTATGGACTTTACTAATTTCCCTTTCACTCACCGTCCAGGCTTCACTTTCATACATCAAGGTTGGCACTAGTATACCACCGTGCACCGCCAATCTAACATTTTTTGAGAGATTTTGGTTCCTGGCGATGCAAGCGGTCGCACCCAGTACACACCTGCCTTTCATTATTCTTCTTTCAAATTCACCGGCCATTCTTCCATCTTTTTCAAACTTACTTCCCAAATATACAAACTCATTTACAACATCAACATTCATTCCATTAATTTTAAATTCATAATTCATATTTTCATCATCTCTTTCAAAAATCAAAACTTTCATTCATTCTCAGAAATCGTGCATAGAGGGTGCTCCTGAAGATATTGGCTGGGTCACCAACAAAATCTAAAAAAATATCTAAATCTAACTCGTAAAGAGATATATCATTTGAGGTTCATATTAAATGCATTTCCACAAGCAGACACGTATAAGTCCACGATAACACATGCCGCATGTGGACCTACAATATAAAAACCCAATCTCAAATGAACATAAGCCCTGCAACTCTTGCCGACATTTCCTGGAACAGGGGTGACATTGGCAAAGTGAACCATCTTTTTACAGTATGGGGGGTCAGCCTCATACCAACCTATAGGTCAAATGACGCGAATCTCCCATGACGGTTGCCTAATATCCGAAAAGCTTACTTGCCTAATTGTGAAGTAATTGTAATTGCAAATACACTTTCATGGGGGTGAATTCATAGACGGCACTTCCTTACTCGCAAACTTGAATGTGAAAATCAAGATTGGTGGTCACATACCCCACAGTTCCATAAGGGAAGTAATAATTATGTCGCTGCTCTTCCATATCACTCGTATGTCAAGTGCTTGTATTTGCATTTGTATATCCCGAGTAAAACTTATAATTTCAACATCACGTCGGTGTTGTGGCCGAGGGGGCCAGGAGGCCGATCTTACTAGCGTATTTGGAATTGAATAACGTTGGTTCGATCCCCGCTTGGGTCACTTGACCATAACTTTGACCCTGGTTCAACAGATGTTATTGGGTCTAAATCTAATCTAAATCTAAATCTAAGCTGCAAAGATATGTATCATTTGAGATTCATATTAAATGCATTCCCACAAGCAGATATGCATAATTTCGCGCTTACACATGCCGCATGTGGACCTACAATATAAAAAACCCAATCTCAAATGAACATAAGGTTAATTATTAATTTATAATTCATTAATATAAACAATAATGAATTATTAATTGATGATATTAATACCTGTTTTTGGCCAGGCAGAATAGGTTGGTGAATTGCATTCCTCTTCACAAATATATTTTTTTTAATTAAAAAAAAATAAAAAAATCACACAACGCTGATGACGCCCATCGCAGAAATGGGCGAAAAGTCCTGCAGCTCCTCATTCAATGCAACGGATTCCAGAAAGTAACTCCCCGATGATACATAATTTGTGTTGACTGTCATTTTGGCAATATGGTAAAGGAATAAAGCTGACATCACGTATCGCCTTCAGTGTAACATGCGTGACTGAAACAATTACACTTTCGTGTTTTTTCAGAGTCCCCGAAAGGGAATTAAGACTGCAATAACAGAGTCGATTCGTTTTGTGAGCTGCTCGCGCTGTTTTAGTATTTTTTGTTCGGGATTAGGCCCAGCGCTGTCCAGCTACTGAGGTCCCCGTGCTGCGCCCCGGCTAGGCTGTAGTCTGGGGGTTAATAGGATTTCGTCAGAGTTTTATCCTCGTGCTGACCGCGCGGTGCACGGATGGGCTATCGCGGTCAACGAGACCCGCCCGGTCACAACCTTTTCCCCCATTTTTTAATTCCTTTTTCGTGGTTTCAGTATGTTTCGGATTACTGATGAAGTTTATTTAAATCATATTGGAACTTTCATGATTACATAAGTTTTCTTCTCGACTTTTAATTCCGGTCGAATGTTCAATTGCTAGAGCGATTGCATTCAAAGCTAGAGGACCGTGGCTCAATTTCACTGAGGGTGTCAGACAATTTCTTACATTTTGGTTTCTGCTGAAAATACTTTCAGCACAGGTATTTAATATTTTGTACCATCTAGGTTCACTTTGCCAGTGTCACCCCTGTTTCAGGGAAGGTCGGCAAAAGTTGTGGGGCTTATGTTCATTTGAGGTTTGAATTTTATTTGTAAGTACACAATCAGCATTTGTAAGCGCGAACTACACGTGTTTGTTTGTGGGCATTCATCTGAGAGCTTTGAATGAATATATCCTTGCAACTTAGATTATAGATTATTATTATAGATAGGTTATCAATGCACATTGTCATTTTTAGACCTCAAAATCTTACGCTTCGAAATGTACATAATTTTTCATGTTTGTAAAGAAATCCTGTTCGGGAGACTCCCTAGATTTAAGTGACTCTAGGGGTCAATGACACTTGTTGTAGTGCCGCAGGGCTTTTTTCAAGCTTGGTCGTCACTACAAAGCGCCAATGCTCAGCAAGACCCAGTTGCTGTAAGGCTGGATGGACCTTTAGTGACCGGTCTTTGGTAAAGGTTTTATGAATGCCATTTGCCATTACCGTTCCTGTTTCACGTTGGCATGGTCTTTGTCTCGCGGTTTAAGCTTCAGACTTGAAGTTGGAAGGCAATGGGTTCGAATTAAAAAAAACATTATTTTTTTCTAAAATGCTCTCGTTGGAAAATTTTATGTTCAGCAGCTTACATTAAAAAAGCTCGTATTTTGGCCTGAGTAGATTTTGTAAAGTATATGTTTTTGTAAAAGGTTGTGTCCATCTGCTTGGAGGGCCAGCTTAAGAGGGTAGTCCGCCCCCATCACCGTCCTCGCTGAGTACCCTCCCCCCCTTAAACCCTTCCATGTACCCAACAACGGGCCTTACTTCAGATGGTACAAATACTACACACTAACAGAGGTCACTCAAACGAAGACAGTGGTGGAATGCTGATGCTAAGCTACACATATAGTGCAACTTCTTGCCGCATTAACTTCGAAGTGGTCGCATGTGGCGAGTGGAACCTATTTTTTTTTAGGGGGACGGCCTTACGCCAACCACTTCAGTTAAATGGGGGTTTCCCAGACTGGTACTCATTTCTTGTGAAGGCTGAGTAAACTTTACCGGTAATTTATTTTGGATTTTGAAATTATCACCGAAACGGCAAATTATTTCTGGCATCCTCGGTGGGATGCGAACCTGAGCTCTCGGCATGGAATGCAAGTACTCTATCAACTAATTACTAAGCTATCGACTGGACTTGAAGATGTAAGATTAGAAATAATTTTGTGAAAAGGAATGCAATTCACCAATCTGTTTTCACATGGCTAGAAACAGATATTAATAATCTAAGTTGCAAAGATACATTAACATTAAGGATTTATAATTATTGCATGCCCACAAACAATGACGCGTAAATTCGTGTTTGCAAATGCAGCATGTGTACCTACGTATAACATACATTTTGAAACTCTTGACCGGTCCGTAGTTTAGTGGTAACACTTCGGACACTGAATGGGAAGGTTGTGGGTTCGATTTTCGGTGGAGCACAAAAAATCTACCATTTATATTTTCAAATTTGCTCTTCGCTGGGTTACAAAATTCATAAAACCTTTATCAATGACCGGTCAACAAAGGTCCATCTAGCCTTACAGTAACTGGGTCTTGCTTGAGTATTGGCGTTTTGTAGCGACGACCAAGCTCGTAAACATCTCTGCGGCACTACAATAGTGTCATAGACCCCTAGAGTCGTCTCTGATATCTAGGGAATCTCCCGCATAGGATTTCTTTAAAAAAAAACCAAGGAACAATCTCATTCGAAAAAAACTTATAATGCCGCCTTTGGTTCTATGCGACTAGATTAGTCTTGCTTGACAATTGGCGCTTTGTAGCGACCACGATCAAGCTCGTAAAAAGGTCGATAGCTCAATTGGTAGAATGCTTGCATTCCATTCCGAGAGCAAGGGTTTGATCTCAAAGGTTTACTCAGCCTTCACAAGAAATGAGAACCAGCCCCCACGGGAGTTGGGAAGCCCCCACTTCAACTGAAAGTGGTTGGTGTGATGCCGGCCCCCTTACCTGTAAAAATAAATAGGTCCCAAAGCGCCACATGCGATCCCTTCGGGGAAACGCAGGCAAGAAGTTACACTATATGTGTAGCTTAGTTGCGTTGCGTTGCGTTGTTGCACTTTTTTGAAATATGGGGGACATTGGCAAAGTCACCCCTGTTTCTTAACTTACTTACACGTGTCTGCTTTTGGGCATTCCTTTTTTATGATTCTTAAACGTAAATGTATCCTCGCCATTAAATTATAGATTTTAACTCGCGTTTACTGAAAATGCTGTAAATTGCTGTACAAGTTCTTAATTCCCTTTTGCGAATGCCACTCAGGCTTCAGGAAGGTCGGCAAGAGTTGCTGGGCTTATGTTCATTAGAGATTGGGTATTTCATGTTGTAGGTCTACATGCGGCATGTGTAAGCGGAAACTTATACGTGTCTGCTTATGGAAATGCATGTAATATGAATCTTTAATATTATTTATCTTAGCAATTTAGGCTATAGATTATAATAGCTATATATAGATTATAGGATGCCTGGATATTTTAAGCAACTGAGCTCTTAGATACGTACATACCACATTACATCCGGTCCGTAGTCTTAACACTTCTGACTCGTAAATGGAATGTCGTGGGTTCGAATCCCGGTGGAGCACCAAAAATATGCCATTTAAATTTTCAAATACGCTCTTCGCTTGGTGAAAAATTCATATACCTTTACCAAATATCGGTCACCAAAGGTCCATTCAGCCTTACAGCAACTGGGTCTTGCTTGAGAATTGGCGCTTTCTATAGCGACGACCAAGCTCACAGAGGGCTCTTGGGTGTGATTCACACAAAAACAGCGCTCGCCAAATAAAAAATTATATTAGTATTATTACACCGTCATTAAGTACTTGTCCACTGTATTCTTCTCCTCTCCACTTAGTAGCTGTGTAAAATCACTTGTGCACTGTCTCGGTGTGCTTGGCCGGCTCTAGTTCAGATGGTGGACTACATGTGATAGTGCAGGCACGAGCACGAGAGGAGGCATGGCAGGCGCGGCCCTGGTAGCGAGGAGGGATGGCAGGCGCGGCCCTGGTAGCGAGGAGGGATGGCAGGCGCGGCCCTGGTAGCGAGGAGGGATGGCAGGCGCGGCCCTGGTAGCGAGGAGGGATGGCAGGCGCGGCCCTGGTAGCGAGGAGGGATGGCAGGCGCGGCCCTGGTAGCGAGGAGGGATGGCAGGCGCGGCCCTGGTAGCGAGGAGGGATGGCAGGCGCGGCCCTGGTAGCGAGGAGGGATGGCAGGCGCGGCCCTGGTAGCGAGGAGGGATGGCAGGCGCGGCCCTGGTAGCGAGGAGGGATGGCAGGCGCGGCCCTGGTAGCGAGGAGGGATGGCAGGGGCGGCCTGCTGAAATATGTACCGCGCATGAGGCATCCTCTAATTGTGTTTTCTTTATTTGATGATTTCATAAAATATCGTGCGCTCCGTGCTACGAGACTTGGGTAATTCTATTTCAGCGGAAAAACGAGAAAAGAAAGGATAATTGGAGTATTTCGGAGTTGAAGGGATATTTAAGTACAACGTTAGTATCTACTTTATCGGTACCTGCCTATATGCTTCTTGGTACCAGACACATTGGTATGTTACATTTTTGGGTTAGGCACTTATTGTAAAAAAAAATGTTTTTTGTTTTTTATTTTACTTATTTTGTTTTTCATTTAAGATCGAGCCCAATTTTTTTACTCTTATTTTATCCTTTACTACAAGGTTGGTATGAGGCTGCCCCCCATGCTGTAGAATCTTGTATCACTTTTGGCAATTTCTCCCCTGTTTCAGGGATAGGCGGTAGGAGTTGCAGGTTTGGTTGATTTTGTAAGTACACGTGCAGCATGTGTAAGAAAGAATTTACACGTGCCTGCTTATGGGCGAGCATTATACTTCTTATCTCAGTTCATATCCTTCGCTATTTTCACACATTTCATTATTTTCAGTCACTCCGTATATATCCCACTAGGGGCTACGCCCCTGGCTGCTACGCAGCCCAACCCCTTAACATTTGGAGAATCTGTATATTGCGCATAGGTTACTCACGTTAAAATTCGTAATATTAAAAAAAACATGTAAAATAAAAACATGCAGTTTTTGTAAAAGAAAATTTAAATTTTGTAGGCTTTGATAAAATAAAATTTACGGAAGCTTACCATTCAAAAATTAAAAGACACAGGGATTATCCCGCATTGTAAACGGTTGTACATACTGTTATAGATACATCAACAGTGTATGCAAATCTTGATTTAATATCAATATTTCTATATTCTCATTTGCCCACCCTATGATCTGTCATTCATCGGGATTATCATGCACCGTAAATGGTTATAGATTTTATCAGAATAAGTTAATCGACACTGTTAGAAAATATCGATTCGATATAGGAAGGCACATCGATATATGAATGCCATTAAAAATATATCGGAAATCTGATAGATTGGTATGAAACTGAACCCCATGCTGTATACACCTAGTTTACTTTTGCCAATGCCACCCTGGCTTCCGGGAAGGGCGTAGGGCGGTTCGTGTGAGGTTTGTTTTTTGTGCACATGCAGCAAGTGTAAACACGATCGTGCTTGCTTGTAGGACTGCATGTAATATGAATCTTAAATGTACAATACCTTTGCAACTTTCGTTGAATCATATGTTGGCATGAGGCTGACCACCCTGTAAACAATGATTCACTTTGCGAATTTCACCCCTGTGTCAGAGAAGGTCGCCAAGAGTTGCAGGTCTTATGTTCATTAAAGATTGGGTTTCTATGTTGTTAGTCCACATCTAGCATTTGCAGGCGTGAACTTATAGGAACGGGTCTGCTTGTGGGAATGCATTTAATATGAATCTCAATTTAATATATCTTTGCAACTTAAATTATATAGACCTAAACTAAATAATTTCCTTGACTTATAGGTTAGTATGCGGCTGACCACCCATACTGTAAAAAATGGTTCACTTTGCAAATTTCACCTATTTTTGAGGGAAGTTCGGCAAGAGTTGCAGGGCGAATGTTAATTTGATATAAGGTTATTATGTTCTAAGTCATCATGGGGCATGTGTAAACGCGAACTTATACCTGTCTACTTGTGGGAATGCATTTAATATGAATGTCAAATGTAATGTATTGTGCAACATAGATAATAGATTATATAGGTATTAGGTAGTATATCTCTCAAAAAGCTTGTACGTATTTGAAAATATTTGATGAGAAAAAATAATTACTGACAATTTTGTTAAAAAGTTATATGCAAAATCTTCTTCTGCCATGATCTGTATTTCTAAAAACTGGTTTGCGTCTGGTTCACTGCCGAGCAGGCAGTTTAGCGTAATCGGCTAAACCACCGGTTCTTTCGGCGGCCCCGCCCGGGAGACGCGGGTTCGATCCTCGCGGCGAGACATTTTGAAAATTGAAAATTTGAAAGTCCAAACGAAAGACGACGACGAAGGAGAATATAATAAAGGATACCTACTCTTACTTAGAATGGATGTATTTAGCTCTACCAACGTACTTGAAGCTAAACCTAGATTTGAAGTGGTCCGTGGATGCATCGAGAGTGGCACTTTTACTCAGAAACGATGCTATGAGACCTCACAATGCTATGCGTGGGACTAAAGCAAGCTGTAGTAGAGCCATTCTAGGATGAGTCCTAGAATGACGTTTGATAGGAAGTGATCAACAAACTAAATTTTTTAACAAATCGAAAATTAAATACGATCGGTTTTTGAGAATTCATAAAATATGCAGAAAATCAAATTAAAGTTAAAGCTCTTAGTAAGAAATAACAACATATGTGTAGTGTAGCTTAATTGCGTTGCGTTGTGTAGTAGGTACTATCTTTATGTACAAAGATCTCCAAAAATAATGAATTTCTTTATTATTTTGGAAACTAAGAATATTTATTAATGGATTCGCCTAAAAAAGTTTATAGTGATGAATAAAAAAACATAATACACAATATTTGATGATATTTTCCTTTGATAAATTAATATTAAAAAAAAAGACGAATGAGAGTGCTTATATCTGTGAAACGAAAAGTGAAAAGATAGTATCCAAAAAATTGGTTCCATTTAAGTGCTTTACACGGGCGGGCCACTTCAGACAGTTAATATTTTTAAAATTGAAATTATTTTGCACTTTTGTGTTTCCTAGTGAGTTGCCTAGTAGTTTTATATGAAATTATTTAGTTATTAAAAATTCTTGTTTTATTTTCACTTTTTTTATTATTTATATAAAGGACACAAACGTTTTCGACTACTTCGTAGTCATCATCAGGTGATAAATGATGACTACGAAGTAGTCGAAAACGTTTGTGTCCTTTATATAAATAATAAAAAAAGTGAAAATAAAACAAGAATTTTTAATAACTAAATAAAGATGAATTTTCACAGTGTTAATGCACCAACCATCCAAAATATTATACGAAATTCTTCTTACTAAATAGAGATTTGCATATTTGTGTTTCCTAGTGAGTTGCCTAGTAATTTTATATGACATTCTTCTTATTAAATAGAGATTTGCACTTTTGTGTTTCCTAGTGAGTTGCCTAGTAATTTTATATGACATTCTTCTTACTAAATAGAGATTTGCACTTTTGTGTTTCCTAGTGAGTTGCCTAGTAATTTTATATGACATTCTTCTTACTAAATAGAGATTTGCACTTTTGTGTTTCCTAGTGAGTTGCCTAGTAGTTTTATATGACATTCTTCTTACTAAATAGAGATTTGTTCCCTTCAGTAACTTGTTGTTTGGAAGAATGGAAGATCATTTCAAACATGAAATAATAAATGCCGTTGTCTTTAAGGTTATGTTGGTGAAAGTGTATGAACCGTCATAGGAATCATCTTAAAGTGTCCTAAGTTGAGTGTAGAACCAATCACACGCACAGCATCACGAGTCCCCATAGCAGTGATCGTGGGTACGGCTGCGGGCATTCTTTATGTACCAATAATAAAAATAATAAATTAAATCATGCTGGTACTAGGGATGTCAATGAACGAATCATGTGTACCTACCTGCTACAAGAATGCGACGTCACTAAGTGGTCACATCACTATGGACCGGTCGAATCTACAATCTAAGTTGCAATGCTATATTAACATTCAAGATTTTTATTATATGCATGCCCACAAGCAGACACGTGCATACTGCATGTGTAAATAAAAACATGCTACTAACAAATGCTGCATTAATACTACCAGAGCCACAAATGCACTGCCGCGTTTCTAAATTAACTAAATTACACATGTAGTGCAACTTTTTGCCGCCTGTGGCATGTGGCGATTGGGAGCTATTTATTTTTACATGTAAGCGGGCCGGCTTTACGCCAACCACTTCAGTTGAAGTGGGGGGCTTTCCAGCTCCCGAGGGGGCTGGTTCTCATTTCTTGTGAAGGCTGAGTAAACCTTGTCGGTATTTTATTTGGCTTTGAAGTAAACCCCGATACGGGAAATTATTATTTGTTGGTTCAGAATAACCAAACCCATCATTATTTTAAATGGATGATCCCTAAAAGGACTTGAGGTGTGACACACAAAAAATGGCGTCCCATCCTGTTGACATAAATTTCATGGTGTTCATTTGGCAGACCATTTAAGGACGTTGATCTCCAAACGACAATCTTCCTCGAGTCTTTTTGGCTCTCTCACTTTTTACTCGGCTGCGATATCAATAGTTTATGAATTTTCGCTTCTATACCACATAATTATTATCTCACCCTTCCTGTTTCAAAAACGTTTCACTGCCGATTCCACTTCTGTTTCCGAATAAAATAGCAAAAATAGCAGTCTTTTTTGTGACATATTTCAATCAACCATAATTCCTTTTTCTATTTTTTAATTTTTTCTTGAGAACTGTGGTTCATTGAAAAAAATCATCAAATCAGCTCATGGATCCTGAGATGAAGACGTGCAGATATCCATGCACCTGTTGAGAGGGTTCCTGCTAGCAGTTAGGCGTTGACCTGTTGAGAGGGTTCCTGCTAGCAGTTAGACGTTGACCTGTTGAGAGGGTTCCTGCTAGCAGTTAGGCGTTGACCTGTTGAGAGGGTTCCTGCTAGCAGTTAGGCGTTGACCTGTTGAGAGGGTTCCTGCTAGCAGTTAGGCGTTGACCTGTTGAGAGGGTTCCTGCTAGCAGTTAGACGTTGACCTGTTGAGAGGGTTCCTGCTAGCAGTAAGGCGTTGACCTGTTGAGAGGGTTCCTGCTAGCAGTTAGACGTTGACCTGTTGAGAGGGTTCCTGCTAGCAGTTAGGCGTTGACCTGTTGAGAGGGTTCCTGCTAGCAGTTAGGCGTTGACCTGTTGAGAGGGTTCCTGCTAGCAGTTAGACGTTGACCTGTTGAGAGGGTTCCTGCTAGCAGTTAGACGTTGACCTGTTGAGAGGGTTCCTGCTAGCAGTTAGGCGTTGACCTGTTGAGAGGGTTCCTGCTAGCAGTTAGACGTTGACCTGTTGAGAGGGTTCCTGCTAGCAGTTAGACGTTGACCTGTTGAGAGGGTTCCTGCTAGCAGTTAGACGTTGACCTGTTGAGAGGGTTCCTGCTAGCAGTTAGACGTTGACCTGTTGAGAGGGTTCCTGCTAGCAGTTAGGCGTTGACCTGTTGAGAGGGTTCCTGCTAGCAGTTAGACGTTGACCTGTTGAGAGGGTTCCTGCTAGCAGTTAGACGTTGACCTGTTGAGAGGGTTCCTGCTAGCAGTTAGGCGTTGACCTGTTGAGAGGGTTCCTGCTAGCAGTTAGACGTTGACCTGTTGAGAGGGTTCCTGCTAGCAGTTAGGCGTTGACCTGTTGAGAGGGTTCCTGCTAGCAGTTAGACGTTGACCTGTTGAGAGGGTTCCTGCTAGCAGTTAGACGTTGACCTGTTGAGAGGGTTCCTGCTAGCAGTTAGACGTTGACCTGTTGAGAGGGTTCCTGCTAGCAGTTAGACGTTGACCTGTTGAGAGGGTTCCTGCTAGCAGTTAGGCGTTGACCTGTTGAGAGGGTTCCTGCTAGCAGTTAGACGTTGACCTGTTGAGAGGGTTCCTGCTAGCAGTTAGACGTTGACCTGTTGAGAGGGTTCCTGCTAGCAGTTAGGCGTTGACCTGTTGAGAGGGTTCCTGCTAGCAGTTAGACGTTGACCTGTTGAGAGGGTTCCTGCTAGCAGTTAGGCGTTGACCTGTTGAGAGGGTTCCTGCTAGCAGTTAGACGTTGACCTGTTGAGAGGGTTCCTGCTAGCAGTTAGACGTTGACCTGTTGAGAGGGTTCCTGCTAGCAGTTAGACGTTGACCTGTTGAGTGGGTTCCTGCTAGCAGTTAGACGTTGACCTGTTGGCATCTCATTGCTTATGCGAGTCTTTCATGGTTCATTCTGGAGACTAGATTTCTTCTAAATCTGCTCCATCTCACTATGTTCTCTATTGCAAAACCTTTCTGTATGTGGTCATTGCGGATGCGATCTCGCCATATTGCGCCTATAATTAATTATTCTAAGAACTTTCATTTCGGATGTTCTCAGTAGTCCTTTGGTCAATTCAAATATATTTTTCTTAGCCTTAATCTAAATAAACAAGTTTTTCTTCTTTGCATAATATTATTATTCCTTCTTACCTCCGTCCATCTCTTGGTCTGGCATCCTCTGTCAATATTGTTTCAACTGGACCTCTGTGCCTCAGACCCTCGTGGGGATCCGACCTTTCATCCACGGCTTATTCAATCTATCTGAGTTGAAATGAAAACAAATATCAATCCACTTTGAAATCCTCGATAATACGTATTTTTTTAATGAATTTGTAAAGAGGAAAGCAAATTTACCAACCAATATCGGCCTAGCCAGAAACAGGTATTAACATCATCAATTTATAATGAAAAATGAAAACTTTGTTTTTTTTCACGAGTGTGTTTACTCAAGAAGAAAAACTTTGTTTTTTTTTACCGAGTGTGTTTACTCAATAAGAAAAACTTTGTTTTTTTTCACGAGTGTGTTTACTCAAGAAGAAAAACTTTGTTTTTTTTCACGAGTGTGTTTACTCAAGAAGAAAAACTTTGTTTTTATTTTTGCTTTACTAATTTAAAATGAATCTTCAAAATGCCTATACAAAATCCTTAAATTTGATTTGTAATTCATTAATATTTATTGTTAATAAATTATTAATTATCTACACGATGACATCTGTTGAATCAGGGCTCAATTTATCGCCAATAAACGAGTCGACGATAAATTGAGCCCTGGACATGGCGGGACTCGAACTTGCGCTTATTTAAAAAACGCTAATGCAAAATTGGAACTGGCTAACGAAGACCAAGCTTGCAGAGAGCTGTCGAGGTCTGATCAACATAAAAACCGCGCACGCAAGAAAAAAACATCTTGGTATTTATTATGCACTAAGAAAACACATTTTTTTTACATTTCATTATCAATCTTTCTTTCAAATAATTCAAAACCAGCTTCAAGAGAATCTCGCAACCAATGATTAGAATCAAATTTTGAAATTCAATTCCATCATTTCCATTGTCATCGAATCATGATTGAATTTAGATTTATGTTTTTGTGGGGCGTCCATAAAGTCGCGTCAGGAATTCGGGACCACGCCCCTAGTCCTTTGTTCTGAGCAGCTAATCCCATCTAAGCTAAAATCATCGACACCCTAATTTGCATCGCGAAGAAATAAAAAGAATGGAGCCCGCACATTCAAAATTTCCATCGGCTGTGTGACGTCAGCGGTTGTCATGCATAGTTGTCAAAAAACGTGGCAGGCAAGACCGAGGAAAGAATAGATTAATCAAATAAGAGAGATTCCAAATGAGTGGAACATACACAGTGAGATAAAGAGAGGAGCACGCATGAAGAGAGTAATGAACTCCCAGGAAATGAAAAAAGTTTGCAAGGACATAACAAAGTGGAGAAAAATCTGCGGAGGTACTGGCCACCCCTAGTGGAATGGCAGCTGGATACAACTCATGCTTTTTTTCAAGTCTTAGACGGTGACCACTAGACTATGATCATGCCGAAGACGTGGGCGTAAATAGTATTGTGATGAAATTTTTATAGTTTTCTATCGAATGTTGTCGTACTTTGTACAGAGCATTTAATTGCCTATAATTTGATCTTAAATTACTAGCCAGCCATGAAATCAGTTAGTTGGCAAGTATTCCGGCTAGTTTATCGGCATCTTGGGGCATCTCCAACATGACCGGTAACTACATAGCTAGCTGCACCGGGAAGATTCCAGACATTCCGAAACTTTCCAGCTCCAGTTATACGCTAGATAACAAACAGCAGATTTCTATAGATTCAGTCGCAGTTTAGATAAACTGTACCCCGAGTATAAAACATTGCGGAAATCTCACCTTGACGAGTAAATAGAAAATGTATGGTAGATACAACTGCACCCCGAGTGAGTGATTTAGTTTTCATACATTTTTGTTGTTATTTTCTATTTACACGATAAAGGGGAGTTTATGCAATGTTGTATACCTACTTGAGTTACGAAATTTCAGGCGTACGCTATTTTTTTCAAATCTGTCAGGTCCGCATATTTGAAATAGACCAAAGAATAGTGCATTCTCACGCGTTCGAGCTGGGGCAAAGGCTTATTAACATTTTGTTAGTGGTTACCAAGGAAAGTAGTCACAAAACGTGTGACGTTTGAACGACGAGATTTCTTCAATTTTGAAGATCAGCTATACTACAAAAAAATGGTTTTTGTTTCAGTGCAGGGCTGCAAGAGTTGCAGGGTGTATGCTTATTTGGGATTTGATTTATGTTTATAAGTACACCGTCAGCATGTGAAAGGTCGAACTTACACTTGTCTGCTTGTGGGCATGCACTTACTATATATATATATTTTTAAATAACCTTACAACTTAGATTATAGATTAGTCACAAACTTAGCAGATACACCGCCTTTATCTGTCTTAGCGTCTTGTTTGTCTGTATCAATAAGGTAAAATCACTTTATTGGTTTGTTTTTCAAAAAACTTTTCTGTCATTTAAACACTGTTTTTTAATTCACACATATCGTTGGTTATCTGATAACCAACTGACTAAGTCGAAAACGTTTGTATTATAATTTAATTTTTTTAAATATATTATTTGTGTGAATTAAAAAACAGTGTTTAAATGAGAGATTTTTTTTTTTTGAAAAACAAATTAATAAGCATGAATTTTCAGTGTTAATGCACAAACCAACTGAAATTGTTATAATTTTGGAAGCGCTGCTTTAAAACCTAGGAATCCACTCGGAATTTGCTTTAAAGCACCAGACCTCCAGGCTGTGTGTCTTCTTGTAACATATCCCACATTCTCCAGCCACTGAGTGTGCGCATAAAAGCCGAACAGAGATAAAAGGAAACGTCTTAGAAGCCCATCCAACAAAGGTTGTAGGAAGCCGAGAACTCTGTGCTCGACAATACACTACTTAGGATTATTTTTTCCGTTGAATTGGAATGAATACCGCTTGGCCATTTGTAATTCTGATGACTGTAGCATGAATGGACCATAGAGACAGGGTCCCCTTCCGTCAAAATGTTGTAATGTGGACGTATTGTCAATTTGTATTTTTAATCCCGTTCATAAAGTCATGCGTGCAATCCAATATGTTGACTTAATCCCTCTGCAAGGAGGGCGCTGGGCCACGCTGTACCTACCCAGTGAATGCCCGACATGCTCAGTAGTATAATGTGACCAGTGACATGACAATTCGAAATGGGTCTTGACCAGAAAACGTTTCTAAGCTATACATGTAGTGTGTCTTAATAATCATAATATTAGGATGATTTATTTGGTGAGCGCTGTTTTTGTGTGAGTCACACATCAATAGCCCTCTGCGAGCTTGTTCGTCGCTATAGAAAGCGCCAATTCTCAAGCAAGGCCCAGTTGCTGTAAGGCACCGTTGATGACCGGTCTTTGGGAAAGTCATATGAATTTTTCAACTCAGCGAAGAGCATTTTTGAAAATGTAATGGTATTTTTTGTGTACCGCCAGGATTCGAACCCACAACATTCTATTTACGAGCCCAAAGCGCTAACCACTAGACTACGGACCGGTCAAGTTGCCACTACCCTCTTGCCACCATCCGAATTAAATGCCAATATATCTTCGCAACTAAGATTATAAATAATATCGCCACCTTAAAGGTAAAACTGAAAGAAACAGTACTGGTAAGTACTGATTCAGTGATTTGAGAAATCGTGGATAAAACCATTTATTGGGGGTCACTTCTCCTAGTGAGTGAACTTATTATAAGAAATTGCTCATGAATATCGTCTAAACCACAGGAGTTTCACACCTTTTTAGTGTGTGTTCCTCTCGTAGAAAAAATGAAAAAATATGCATTTGTCTCCGAAATCCATGTTCGCTTAATATGCCACTTATTCAGTTTTACCTTTAAGGTATCGATGTTATAGACTAAGCACCCATTGTAACACACGTGATCTGCACAAGGCAATCACCATCATCACCGCATTTCCATGGTTTATTCAGAATCAATGTTGGTATCGTGATAGGGCTGGCCAGTGTTTGCACTGGTGGCATTTCAAAACCAATTACGTCTGCCAGGAGCATTCCGCCGTCAACTCAATTACAAATTATTCATTGAAATTCACACAATTACCTCGTACACTGGAAGCGCATTTGCAGAAAAGTTTGCCATGCCTGATTCCCGGTATTTAAAAACATTTTCTAATACCAGTAACTTATAGTTAGGTTTTAAAATTTGAATGAGTGCTATAGGTATATAAATGAATTACATAATAAAAAATAATAAAAAACTTTGTTTTAATTCACTGTGAGTTTATTTTGTAATGCACTACTAGTTTCGGCAGTGCAATATCTGCCATCGACGGGTGCTACCTTAAAACTTAATTACATAATTGAATTACATAATCTTTAATCTATGTTGCTAAGATAAATAACATTTAAGATTCATATAACATACATTTTCACAAGAAGACAAGTATAAGTTCGCGCATAACCATGATTCATATGAACTTACTACATAAAAACCTAAATCTTACAAGAACATAAGCCCTGCAACTCATGCTGATCTACTCTGAAACAGGAGTGAAATTGGCAAAGTGAATATTTTTTTACAGTATCGGTGGTCAGCCTCATACCAATGACGGAAATACCCTTAGGACGCGGAGCCTAGTCAAAGCTATTTTGTTTTCCAATGTCATTTGTTTGATTTATTACCGTTTTTTTTAAATGAGTAATTAGACTAATAGGTATGAGGTTGGCCTTTCATGCTGTAAATGATGGGTTCACTTTTGCCAATGTCACCCCGGTTTCAAAGAAAGGCAGCAGGAGTTGCAGCAAAGTTTATATTCATATGAGGTTTGGTTTATTTTGTAGGCGTACATGCAGCATGTGTAAGCGCGAAATTATGTGTGCCTGCTAGTGAGCGTGCATTAAATATGAACCTTGAATTTCAGTATATCTTTGCAACTTAGATAATAGGTATGGATTCAATAAGCGGATGGATTTTCATTCCAATACTGGTTTTCAAAAAAAGCGCAGAGTCTCAACCCTCTCACCAGGCACATATTACATTGATTACTGGCTGCAGTCCGGCGTATGAGTGGCTGACAGCCTGGCTGTCTCATTTAGATCCTATCGCGGGATTCCATGCCCAACACTCACATCAGTCACATCACTATGCAACTATTTGTTTTCCTTTTTTAACGTACTTCTTCGGGAGCAAGGAAATTACAAATTCAAGCTTAGTCGTCGATATAGAGAGCGCAAATGAATCAAGCAAGATCCAACTGCTGTGAGGTTGGACGTGCCTGTGATGAACGGTCTTTGGTTGGTATGTTTTTCACCAGCTTTTTGCCAATCTTGAAATGTTTCCCTGTTGTCGAAGGAAAAAAAGAAGCAAAAGTTGTAATTTCTGGAGATTACAAATTTTAGAAACCCTGGCCCACTGGTTTTGTACGTAAGCATTGACCAGACTATTTTTTTCTTAAAATTCCCTATTGTTTTTTAGTTTGTAAACCTCATATTATAAATACTCGTATTATGATCATAAATAAATAAATACATTTTTTCAATATTTTAATCCTACATTCCAGCTACCAATCTCATCGAATAAAATACATTTTAGAATGATCTGAACCCTGAGATAAAAACATTTACGTTAACTCCCCTCGATCGCGTAAATTGAAATTGTATGAAACATACAACGGCACTCCTAGTGAGTGATTTAGTTTTGATGCTTTTTTCGACTTACGCGATCGAGGGGAGTTTATGCAATGTTTTTTCCTCGGGGTATTTGTTATTTGTGTGGGCACAAAAAAAAAACCTCGTATTCACCCTTTAAATATGATTTAATAATATCTTTTTTTTTCAAATAAAAAAAATGATCCCCTCGCGTGGTCACCGCATTTAATCCTTCTTTTGTATCTGCATTAGTGCGTCCATAAATTATTGAAATTATAAAATACGAAGTTTCTTTTTGTTAGGGTTAGTATTTTATAATACAGAAACATGTATACGAGGTTGGTTTTATTTTTGTTACAGATGGTCAGTCATGAATGCCATTTTTGCGTGCACTCATATGCTTAAAAAATCATACTAATCAAATAATTATGTTCCAAATAATGTCAACATTATTGCAAGGAATTAAAATATTTTTTTAGCTGTGAATAAAATTTAAAATAAAAAAAACACCATTTACATCGTTATGTATTCGTTATAAACTCATCTCAAATCCATCGCGTATAAATCTGTCAGAAGGATACAAAACACGTGGATGCTCATTCAAATCTTCATTTTTCTCCACGGGCAGAGTACCTTTTCGCGAAATGAAAAAGTGATTCACGAAAGAATAATAATCTCCAGGTTAGAGGCATGCCCTATGTCCATGACTCTAAAAGTAAATGGATCGATGTTACTGAAGATAATAGCATACTATGTAGCACTCCTAGTGGAACTATTTCACAATCACAGGTAGGTACTTAAACTTAAAACATTATTGATACCTGTCCTGCATGAATGTTTCAGAAGGACCCACAGATGGTGGATGCTCATACAAAGCAATATTGTTTTCTAAGCGCCGCATATTTACCCTCGGCCGGTCATATTCAACAATAATACTTCTGATTTGTGTACCTATGTTGATAGGACCAGGTGTGTACAGACAAGTTTTCAGCATCGAAAGCCCTATGGCAGTGGTCCTACTAACATAGCGAAAAATCAGAACCAGCTTGTGATTTTAGATCATTTTCTCATAAAATATGATCGGCCTATATGTCACGTTCAAATCCAATCTCGTAAACGTAACTTGTGTGTTAGAAAGACCCACAAGACGAGAGTGCTCATTTAAAACTGTATATTAATATTTTGAGTGGCGAAAAGCCTACATTATGTAAGTAAAATCAAGGGTGCCACAAAACACAATCTTCATGCAAAAATGACGCGTAAGATTGGCCGTTTGCAGCTAGCCTGTAAGGTCCATAAATAAACATATTCTTAAATACCTCGGTAACTCTGTGCCGGGACTTCTTTTTTAAAACTTTTTTTTTTACGAAACCAGTTTTTAAATTGAGTAATTTGTCGATATTAAAATTTAAATTTAACCATGCAGTTGTCATCAACTTTTTCCAACATAAATATACAAGCCTTTAGAATATTTTTCGATAAATAACATTAAAAATACGTAATTCATTTTTTGCCGTCAAAATGTCCCCTGAGTTATTTTTTGTGAAGTCTTACGTATGTGCTTGGCAATTTTAAAAAATCTTATCTTTTCATTAATTTAGTTTTGTATTTTGTAAGAAATTAAAATATAAAGTTACTGCAGGAGTTGTCTTTGGATATCCAATTCAATTGAAAAAAAATTGAATTACTTTCTAATTTGTAGATTTTTTAAATATATTTGAGATGTTAAAATAAAAATCTAGATATAAAAAAAATCTTCACGAGTTGGTTTATTATCTCGAGCGCTTTCGGTGTCATAACACCAATATCAAAATAATAACCAACCAATCTAAAAAATACAAAAGCTAACATTTTTTACATTATTTATGTTGGCCAGCCTCACACTTATCGATTAGTTTCGTATGTTGATTTTTTTAAAGATGAGAAGGTTTCAATTAGCTCTAAATGCCCAAAAATAAGCTTGCTTGTGTACCTACTCGTATGCGCAAGGAGAGTGAACTCATTGCTAATAAGTATACATCTGCAACTTTGGCTTTCTTGGACCGTATATTCCTATTTATTGAAGCAAGAATGCAGGTTTGTATATTCTTCAGTTAATCTAAAAAAATGCTGACACAATATTTACGTATTTTGAATGTTATCTTATTTTTGAGGATAATCCTAAATATTCATCAACCCTCTTTGACCCTAAAATAAACCAAGTTCAGCAAAAATGACACAAAAAATATGTTTTTGTGGATTGATAGAAAGATGCCATACATTTTTATGGAATTTGTATTATGTTTTGTCCCTTTTTCGGGTTGTAGATAGAGCTGTTAGATATTAGATACAATACTTGTGAGAGAAAATGTATTTTTTTTAATTTATTTAAAATTGTTTTACATATTCAGTACTATGAAAACATATCTAAGCTCAGGACTTCTGTATCTGAAAGATACTTTTAAAAGAATGTAATATGTTCTTCTTAAAAAAGAAAATACCTTGTGTTAAAAAAGATGCTCGTTAATACTTTTATGGAAACATTGAATATACAGATATTGTTGTTAGTATCTTTATTCATATTCTTTTCACATTTTGTTACAGCTAAGGTTTATTTTTCAGTTTTTTTTTTTTTTAAGAAATCCTGTGCGGGAGACGCCCTAGATTCTAGAGACTCTAGGGGTCTATGACACTTATTTTTAGTGCCGCAGAGGTGTTTACGAGCTTTGTCGTCGCTGCAAAGCGCCAATACTTAAGCAAGACCCAGTTGCTGTAAGGCTGGATGGACCTTTTTGTGACCGGTTTGTGAAGGTTTTATGATTTTTTTCAACCCAGCGATTTTACTTTCTGTACTTGTTTCTGGATACTTCGTATCAAACAGCTATAGAAAGGAATACATAGGTACATATTGTGCAGCTGGACAATTTGTATTTTTTTTTCTGAATCTTTAGTATCTAGATATTTTTTATTACATCTACTTCCAACACTAGTTTGTAAGTAGGTACGTTCTTATTGTAAAATTAAAAAGACTTTGTTTTAATTCACTTGTGAGTTTATTTTGTAATGCACTACTAGTTTCGGCAGTGCAATATCTACCATCGACGGGTGCTACCTTAAAACTAACATAGAAATACAAAGATAGAATTTAATCACTTATAGAAGGGGAGGGGGTATAAGTTTTTTATAATTTTTTTAAAAATTGTAAAGATGAACTTTCACGAAGTTACTGCAAAAAACCTAGAGAGTTAAAAAGACCGGTCCAAACGTGATACTAAAAGAAATTATTTGTATCTTTTAGTATCTATTATATATTTTCATATTTTATAAAGAAACATGATGTTATATTTTTCTACTTTACTACCTGGATACTTTTTATCATAGATACTTGCAGCTCTAGTTGTGTGCAGGCACACATTGTAAAACCATTCCAGATGTGATTAGATACTAAAATACATTAGCATCTTCTAGTATTTTTTTTTAAATTGCATTTAATTTCTTTATTTTAAGTATCTAGATACGTTTTATCAGATACCTACAGCTCTGCTTGTATGTGAGTACACATTGTAAAACTCTAAAGACCGATCCGCACCCCGAGCTGGAAATGTGTCCACGAAACGGCGCTCCCCCCAAATCAAACACGCATTACCATAATCCGGCGTTTACGAGTCGAAAATTAATCCCGGCTATGGATTCATGGGCACGCACGTAAAAAACTGTTACTTACAATCTGCATTATGAGAGATTCTATAATACCTCTATAGATTCTAGAAGCTTTAACGTTTTAAGTGCTATATTTGGTTCTATGTATACTTTTATATGAGACTACGAATTAATATTTCTTTCAGTATAGCGTCGATTATCCGAATTAATTGGGGGACAAGGGTTTTCATATATATATTTTTCGGATAATCAAACTATATAAAACTTAATTGTACCAATAAAGCAAAAAAATATATAAATACTTGCTACATAAATGAATAAATTGCATTTAAACACTGATTTCACTAGGTGAAGTGCTGGTAGGTGTTCGGTTAATAGGTCGTTCGGGTTTTTAGGGACTTGGGGCATATTTAAGTAATGAGTAAAGAACAACACTGTATACGTCGTTTCAAATTGAATAGTTTAGTATTTTGTCCATATTTATAATATAGGTTGCATAGACATACATTTAGGATTTATATTAAATATATGCCCACAAGCAGAAACGGATAAGTTCATGCTTACACATGCCGCATATGAACTTATAACATAACCCGAATCTCAAATAAACACAGGCCCTGCATTTTTCGCCGATCTTCCATGAAACAGGGATGACATTGGCAAAATGAAGCATTTTTTAAGAGGTAATTCCTTTTAAAACTCTATTAATCGATTTTTGAACAAAAGTTTCACAACTCCTTTTTAATAAAATCTCATTATTTACATTTGATAATTTATTGCATTTTGTTTGACATCCATAACAACCTTGATAAAGACTTCCAAAAAAATAAATGATTCCAAGAAAAAGTAAATTGCACAGAATCTGTACTCGACTTTCTTGCAAAAATTTACCCACTGTATGACGTATGTAAAGCTAGAATCATCTACCAGCTTATGCCGTTTCAATAAAAATGTAATATATCAATAATAAATCAATTTTATTCCACCGCGGTGTGTACCTGCATACTGTACAATATGGATATAGCCATATAAATACTTAAATGAATATAAATATTTTGTTGATTTATTTGAAAAAGTACCAATTACACAAGAAAGATCCTCGACTCATAGGTTGGTATGAAGCTGACCTCAGTACTGTACTGTACTGTATCCTGCCACTGTTTCATTAGGGGTGGCCGGTACCTCCGCAGATGCGCCTCCACTTTTTGCTGTCATCACCTTTTTCATACATACTCTTCTCTTATTCTCACTCTGCAGAATCCATTCTTTTGCAATCTCACCTATTTGATCTAACCATTCTTTCCTCAGCCTTCCCCTTCTGCGCTTTCCTCTGACATTTCCTTTGTACACTTTCTTCGTTAGTTGTTCATCATCCTTTCTTTCAAGATGTCTGAACCATCTCATCGTACTTTTTTGTACTTTCATTCTCATATTCTCTTTTATACCACACTCGTTCATCACTCAAGCATTACGTACTCTATCACTCAGTGTCTTTTCAGCCATTGCTCTCAGGTAAGCCATTTCAACCGTACTTACATACTTTACTCAGCTCACATTCATTAAGCCTCACTTCCACCAACCAATATGCCATTGTGGACCGCCGATCTCATATTCTTCGTAAGTTTCCTATTTCTTGCAATTCTTCCAATCGTTTCCATTACACTTCTTCCTCTACTAGCGCGCTTTTCCAATTATTTCGTCAATTTCGCATTCGACTCAAACTTGCTTCCCAGATAATCAAATTCTTTCACTACCTCCACTCTTTTTTCATTCAGTCTTATCTCAATTTTCTCGCATTTCTCAGTCCTCCCAAAGTGTAAAAAATAATTCACTTTGTCAATGTCACCCCTGTTTCAAGGAAGGTCGGCAAGAGTTGCAAGTTTTATGTTCATTTGAGATTTGGTTTTAATTTGTAAGTACAAATTCAGCATTCGTAAGCGCGAACTTACACATACCTGTTTGTGGGCATGCATTTCATATTAGTTTTGAATGTTTATATTTCATTGCAACTTATATTCTAGATTATTATAGATGGTCATTGAACCCTTCTGTATGCAAACTAGTACTTTGTATGGTGGGTAAACTTTTTAGTTATATTTTGAAAAAGTAACGACTGATTATTATTGGTATTTATAAAATTTTAAGAATCGCAGCCATTTATCTATTTTTAACCCTTTGACTACCAAGAAAATTGCTAATACATTTTGTATGGAAAATTTTCACTTTGTATGGCGGCTATACTTTTGATTCACTCTTTGGAAAAAATAATGATGGCAATATATAGGTTATTATTATTATTTTACATTTGTGTTACATTATTTTTTTATTAACCCTCTAACTGCCGAGAATTTTTCCATTATTTTTTTCTTTTATATGGCAACTCCCTAAATCGAGATTATGATGAAGAAATGATTATAATTATTAGATAGCACTATTATATAAATGGATTCACAAAAAATTTAAGAAAAATCGTCGGAGCCGTTTTTGAGAAAATCGAATTTTAAATTTTCAGCTCTTCGGAAGCCATCTTGAATTTTCAAAAAAGTAAAAAAAAAATGATTACGAATTAAAGTGATAAGCTTGTTCTTTCTATTAAATCTAAAACAAATTTAAATATCTAGCATTTTAATAGGTTTTTGTAATATTTTCGATTTAAAATTTCAGGTCGTGTAAACGGTGCTTTATATTTATTTTTTCAAAAAATTTTTTTTGTAAATTTGTAGAAATTTATGTTGTCCGTAATATTGTAGAACATTATATTTTTGTTGACCCCTTAACTGTCGAGAAAATCACAATCGTTTGTTTTTTTCATATGGCAGCCCATAGACACAGATTAGTAAGAGTATTGCCATAACTAATTTATTAAGTTAAAAACTAATAAATGGCAACTCTGAAAATTTAAGAAAAATTCTTGGAGCCGTTTTTGAGAAAAGTGCGATTTTATGTTTTTTTTGTATGGCAGCCATCTTGAATTTTCAAGTTGGTGTAATGCCATGTTATTCATACTTAATACATGTCCAAAAAAGTTGATGTAGCCAACATTTGGTATCTCTAGGTCTTATACTTTGGAAAGTGACACACACACATACATACATATATACATACAGACGGACGTTATTGAAAGATAGTGTTTTTTGGCATGTCCTGCACCAGGACAACTCATTTCCGTGAAAACCTCGAAATTTTTTTTTCACACCAAATCATAACTTTCTTTATAGCCTTCGGCTATAGCAAGAAAGTAAAAAATGTTTTTTTAAATTGCACAATCCATTCATTCCAACTCATTTTTTACAGTCATTTAATTCTTGGTGTTTTTTTTAAATTTATTTTCACATTTGCATTTTTAATGGTTCGGTTTGTCAATTTTGAGCAAGTTCCAAGAATTTTAATTTCCTTCTTTAATTGTATGTTATCAAACAATTAACATACTAATTTGTTTTTGTAAAATCTTAATTTAACATAAGTTATTAAATAATTATAAAATGTATAAATTATGGACTGCCTATTTATTGGAAATTTGCCGCCATTGCGAACATGATGACCATGATTTTTTTTCAAATAGTTATTTCATACACACGTCCTTTGAATTAACGGTTTTTATGAGGCTAACCACCCATATTTACTTAAATTAAATGTAAACTTTTGTGGCAAATACCATCCCTGTTTCAGGAAAAGTTGGAAAGAGTTGGAGGGTTTTTGGAAATTAGAGTTTCCAGTTTTATTTTTATTTCTTATTGTATAAACTGTCAAAAGTAAATCAATTTTTACATCAAGGGTAGTCAGCCTCACACCAACCTATAAGCTCAGAACAAAATGTGCTTACAATAACGCAGTTATATTATAGTGCAACTTCTTACCGCGTTGTCTCTGAAGGGGTCAAATTTGCATTTGGAACTATTTTATTTTCATACTCTGAAGGATAGAAATAGGAATGAATGAATGTAAGAAAGAATGTATGTTGAAAGAGGATGTTAAAGTTAAGGTACAAAAGAATGTAATGATGATGATGGATGATTTCTTTCCTGTGGCGCCATTTAATGGTCCAGGACCATCTCAAGGGCGCCATGGCTTCTGGAGAAAAGTAGTGTCTTCAGTTCCTTTCTGAAGGTGGTGGTAGGCTGGTTCGCGCGAACACCGATGGGTAAATTGTTCCAGGCAACCGGCCCGGCCACCGCAAAGCTTCTGTTTGCAAAATTTGATGTGTTTGCTCTATTGGGCACTATAACCTTGCTGACAGCATGTATGCAGCAGTAATGAGATGGTTTGGGCATGTGGAAAGAATAAATAATGATGATAGACTGAGAAAGTAGGTACATATACAGAGGAAGTAGGAGAGGAAAAAGAGGTAAGGGACGACCGAGAAAAGTATGGATTGATCAGATTTAGGAGATTGTGAAAGAATAAGATGTACAAAGTGAGTGTAAAAGAAGAACATGTATGAGAAAGGTGATGGATATGAATGTATTAAAAGAGGTATGTATAAGGATAGCAAGAAATGGAGGCAGCTCTTCAGAGGCTCTGACCACCCCTAGCGGAACGGTGGCAGAGTTACAGTTGCAGTTACATGGGGGACGCCCTTACACCAATTACTTCACTTGAAGGGGGGGTTACCCAGCTTCCAACGGAAATGTGCCTCAATTCTTTGAAAGCTTAGTAAACCTTGCCGGTATTTTTATTTTTGGATTGAAAACATCGAAACGGGAAATCATTTTTGACACCCTTCGTGTGGATTGAACCCTAGCCATCTGGCATGGCAAAACATTCTACCTACTGAGCTATCGACTGCACTCAGCCTTCACAAATACAAACTGGCTATATGATAGTGCGAAAAATAGAAGTGACAAGTATTTAAGTGTTAGTGACTCGTGTTCAAGTGTTAGTGTTAGTGATGCACGCATTTGTTTATTGATATGGTCGGTAAAAGAGAAATATTGAGAACAGCGCTGCTGTCAATAAAATATATCCCAGATAGACTCCATTGTCGTAAATCGAGATACGACCCGACTCAAGCTCTCGAACGCTCGGTATACGACACTCTCACTGTACGACCAGTTACTGAGACATGAAAATAACAGGAAAAAATGTACATATTATATTGCAAAATACCTATAGGTTAGAATAACAGTAAGATTTTTTTGAAGAAAAAAAATGGTTTTCGTTGTATATCTATGAGAACCTTGTAAAAAATAAAAAAAAGTGAGTGTGCAGGGACCGAAAAAATGGCTGTTGATCGGCAATATTGACGGATAGGAATTTTGAATTTGAAAGCCTTTTTTAAAGACTCCTTATTTCGTTTATATTTATTGTAAATCTTTTTATATTCTAAAATACTTTATCTCAAATACCCATTCATGACAAAAAAACAGACACGTGTAAGTTCGCAATTACAAATGCTGCATGTGTACTTACAAATTAAAATCCAAACCTCAAATGAACATAAATCCTGCAACTTAGTCCGGTCGATATTTTTCTTTCCTGAAGTAGGGGTGACATTGGCAAAGTGAACCATTTTTTACAGCATGAGTCGTCAGCCTCATACCAACCTCAATGAAACCTCAATGCAACTAAGATTATAGATTGTTGACTTTTGTGTGTGATGGATGTACCTACTTTAATATTTTTAAAATAATAGATAGGTATCAGGCTAATCACTCAAAATGCAAAAGTTGGTCTCTTTTACTTAAATCATCCCTGTTTCAGGAAAAGGCGTCAATTTTAACAGAGCTTGTGTGCGTATGGGTTCCAGTTATTTCTGTAAGTACGCATGCATTGTGCGTGAACTTAGCGGTGCTTAATTTTTCTTTTTTCTATTTAGATGAATAGAGAATTCCTGCAACTTAGATTAATAAATTATAACAAACGCCCACCTCTGTACAATGTACATTCTTATCTTGGGATTCTATAAATGAATTAAGATTTGATAAGCCAAACAAATATGTGCGAAAGTTTCTACATAAACAAAGTATTCGAAAAACATCAGATATTATGTACATAAATAGTTGATTAAAAAAGCACTATGTATGTACTACTATACAGGCCCAGATTAAGGGCGGTTCGAGAGGTGCGATCGAACCAGGGCCCCCGCGTTCTAGGGGCCCCCGAGATAACGCAGTTTGCGCTGTCCGAGATGTTTTAGAAAAATACAATTCAGAGAATTTTTCGACATAAATTTGTTGATAAATTTGTTGAATTGACAGATTTTTAAGACATTCAAGACCAAGACTTTTAAGATTTTAGTTAAAGAAGATATTGACTTTTAATTTTCTTAGGGTCCAAATAAAAAGGGGCTTCTGAAACAGAAATTATATTTAAAAAAAAATCAATTGGAAAAACAAAGTTTTAATTCACTTTTATTTTATTTTTTGCTCAAACGTTTTCGCCTAATAAGGCATCTTCAGGAGCATAATTGTTATATTCTTAATCCGAATCTTAAAAAAATGTGTTCAGATATTGAGGTCCATCTTAAATATTTGTCTTCTTTCTCTTTCTATTTGCAGTAAACTTTGCATGTTTATCATATGTGTGAAAGAGATGGTATCATCTGTGAGGGATGCAAAATATATGCAAGATTAAATATAATGGACCGTACAAACTATACCTCAGCATTCAACAGTCTTGGGTGCCATTTTTTTACTGCGGCCTTTTAATGTTTCCTCTGTACACTCTTTTTGCCAGTCGTTCATCGTCCATTCTTTCTAAATACCAGAACCATCTCATTTTACTCTTTCCTTCACCTCACTTACTCGCTTATTAGTACGATACTCTTTGCAAGTACCATAAACAAAGTTTTTGACGTCATACAACCGCGTTGGCTAGGGAAAAGACAAACAAATATTTTGTTATTAGCTGCTATGGACTTTGATACCATACAGATGCGACGTTTGACTGCAATGAAAGAAAAATTGTGCTGGGTCCATTAAAAATAACTTTAATGAACTCGTATAATTTATATTTGTTTAAATTTCTTCGCTAATTCACCTTAACTAAAATTAAACAACCTGAATTCATCTCTCATTGAAATTGCAGAGATTTTTGTGCAAGCATGCCACGCAGGAGTGGTGGTGTGCTGGGGTAAGGTTAAATACAGAAATGCCTTAAGGCAATTTAAAATTATGCCTTAAATCAGTCACACAGGCAATTTCATAAACGTAAAATTGAATACCTCGATAAATTGATTGAAATTAATCAGAAATCCTACTTGCGGAATCAAATAAATTACATTTATTGATGTCATTACATTATTTTTGTCGATAAAATTCAATGTAAATCAAATGATAATTGATTGAAAGTTAGTGAAACAGCCTTCAATAGCTTAGTTGTAAGAGCTTCTGTTTCTTCAAGTCCGAAAGTGTCATACATGATTTCCCTATTCGCTGTCCTTTCTTAATCCAGGCTGAGAGTTCTCTACTTTTCTAATGATTGTATCTGTAGATAGAAAGCAACAAAAATGGCCGCGGATAAACAGCTGTTTGAAAAATCAAATGCATTATGCACAAATTGTATGGAGCATATTTTAGTCCCCGATCAGCTGTTCACGCGCGGTCATGTTTTATCGCTTGGTAACAACATTTATCAATTAATCCGTTGATAGATTTTTGTAAATTTGGAATTTGTCACAACAAATGAAATTTAAAATTCATTTAAGCTACTACGCTACACTACTAAGCTACACATATAGTGTAACATCTTGCTGCGTTTCCCCCGAAGATGTTGCATGTGGCGAGTGGAACCTTTTTATTTTTACAAATAAGGGGGCCGGCATTGGCAAAAATTATCCAAGTTTTTAGAGCATGGGGAGTCAGCCTCATACCAACCTTTTGGTCAAAGATCTCCAAATTAATATAAAAATTTTTGAAACTCTCTAGTCAAACACTGAATAAATCGATATAAATCGTCAATAAATTAATAAACCGATATCTTAAAGGTAAAACTGAACAAGTGCCATCTTAAGCTTATATGGGCTTCTTAGATAAATGCACCTTTTTCCTTATTTTCTACATGAGAAAGCACTACAAAAGTGTGAAACTTTCTTCTTATAATCAGTTCACTAAATGATAAGTCACACCCAATAAAATACTTAATCCACGATTTCTCAAATCAGTGGATCAGCACTTATTAGTTTTACCTTTAAGGTGGCTATCTGCTCTTCCAGGAACCAAAAAACCCCATATTGTTGTCTATCTACGCCGAAAATCTGTCAACGCTCCTGCTTTAAAGGTGTATTGTACAAGTACCATCCCTGAAAGCTCAAAAACAGAAATGGCGTCGAGGTCATGGATTTTATTGCCCGGGAATAAAATTTGAATTCACTGGTAAACAAATGTCGGGTCATATTTTCTGGAAACTGCACTTATTTTCAGGAATATTGGCAGCCATGTCCGTATATATGACGGTCTGTGTGTTATTTTCATGGAAACTTTGAGTGCTGGAGACATGCCACAACATGAAATTTATTGTCTAGTTTCCATAAAAGTTCCTGAAGACATCATTCATTCCAAAAAGCACTATTCTAAGGATTAGGAAAGTAATATATCTTTTAGAATACGTACGTCCATAAGATATAGGTGAAAAAAAAACTGGAAAGGAAATGCACACAAGCATCTGCTTTCGCATGAGGGTTAGAAATAAATGTAAACATAGTATGATAAATAGTAAATCTTAGAATAAAATTGTAAAATATTATGATAAATAAAAAAAAAATGTACTGAATTTTCAATGGACTGGAACGTTTTCGGCTTACTACTTCCATTTCTTTTTTGGCGTGCAAACGTCACATGCATGAGTACCTGGGCCCTGAAAGTATTAGTTAGCCTTTGCCCTAGGAATCCGGCCGTGTGGCGCCCCTGTTTCAGAAATAGCAGTAGTCTGCAGATTTCTTCGCCCATTTTCAGTTTTTTCATGAGGTTTTCTTAGTATTTCATTATCTCACATTTGCATCATATGTAAGCGTAAACCTATGTGTGTCTTAGCGTTGAAGTGTGATAATAAAAATAATTAACCGATTTAGTAAGGTGGCATTTAGTGGCACTAGCCACCCCAAGGACGCCTTTATCCTTGAGATGTCTGGTGTGGTAGCTAGCCTCACTAGTTCATTGTCCAACCTCCTGAATAAGGTGTCTACAATTTGATAATCTGGACAATTATATTGTATCTCCATTGCTCAATGTTTTTTTTACTGATTTACATTTTCACTCTTGTTTCAGGATAACATGTGAACTACAAAAACCAAAATAACAAAAAGTGTAATAAAAAAAGTGCTGAAAGAGATCAAAAATATTAGAATGGAAGTGTGGTTGAGAAAGATGAAGATCATTATATGCTTCCATCTTTTCTATCCTTAAAAAATGTTTTGAATTACTATCGATTTCAAATCGAAAAACACCACATGAAAACAGTTGATGATGATCCAAAAATTCACCACAACATCAATTGGTTGATGGTTGATATAATTGTGAAAAAATTGGACAAGAAAATCAAGATGGGTCCGCGAAAGTTGAGCGTGAAATTTGGGTTCTTTTCGACCCTAATTTGTCTTTGTATTGCGTCGTGCTTTGGTGATACTGGAATTGGGATCCTTCCTGGGAATGATGTTTCTGGTGTAAGGTTGGAGTCTTCGCATCACGTCTTGGGGAGATGCCCTTGGACTTGCACGTGCACTGGGATGACGGCAGATTGCTCTCACAGAGGACTTTCAAGGGTTCCGGAAGACTTGCCGTTGGATGCTGAAAGAATGTGAGTCCATTTATTCCTTTAAATTTTATGTTTGTTTTTCTTCCTTTTGCTCTTAAGTAATTTTGTGGAGAAGGCTGCATTTTTGTCACAATTGTAAATTGGAAAAAAATGCTGATGATGCACGGTAATTGCAAGTAAAACGTGCGGGACATTTCTTCACAAAAGCTGTGAGATATTACAATTTTTGACCCTGAAGGTATAATTTATGTACGTCATCATTCGATCAAAATATGAGGGCATCACCATATGGCAAAAGTTTAAAATCGTAGCTATTGATCAACCAATAAACATCTAAGTAGTAAATTTTAAAACAATGTTAGAAGAATATTTCCTAACACGTTTTAACACGTGACAATTTCAAGAACTTCGAATCTAGACCGTCACTTTGAAACACTAAAATATCTTCGATTATCTCTGGAGCGACTCGAGTCCGTATTTGTTGGTTTTCACGGTACCTTGATCTTAGCCTTTGATAATAAGGGATGGGCCCATTCTCTGTCAAAGCTGCGGTCTCTGGTCTGAGTGATGTGGCGCAATGGATCATCTTACCCCACCCCTAGTTATGCCGTATCGAATTTCACAATCTTACTCCAGTTACAATACAGGCAGTAAAAATCTGTCTCTCAAATTGGAGCCTGATTTTGTGTTTTAAATCGTCAAACGTTTTTAAAAAAAATCCAAACTATTATTGTCTCTTGACTAATATGTTAGTATGAGGTTGACCCCCCATGCTGTAAAAACTTGTTTCACTTTTGCAAATGCCACCCCGTTTCAGCGAAAGACTCACAGTTTCTGTTCAATTTTAGTTTTGATATTATTTTTTTAGTAAGTACACATATAATAGGTGAAACTGTGAACTGACACGTCTTAGTTTGTGAGCGTCATTGTTATCTATGGTGACCGTGCATAAAGAGCGAATCTTAAATTTAAATATGTAGTTGCAACTTATTCTCGTATTAAAGATTGACATCTACATAAGTACACATAAAGATATTTTTCAAACAATTCTGCAAGGTCTTACTAGAGTCGTATGATTTTTTTATGACGTGAAAAATGATTTCCGTGTCCAAGTTTTTTCCTGTGAATTATTTATATAAAAGAGTTGCCTATTTTTGTGAAGGCTGCGAAAACCCTGCTGGTGCTGAGTTCTAAGTGAGAAGACAGAAGGGAAAACCATTTTTGGTACAATATTCAATTTTTTTTTTGCTCAGTATGCCCTGCTCAGGTTGAGCTTTCCGACCGGTATTCAAACCTATTACCTTTATATCACAAGTCTGTGGCGATACTAGCTTTTTGTTTTATTTAAGTATTTAGTTAAGAATTAGAATTTTAGGGCCTTTTGAGACACAACGCATTGTGCCCGGGTTGTCTAAGGATTATCAGACAAACTATGTGAAAGCTTTCGTACACCTTCCAGCGCAGGATAAAAAAACATTGACAAACCGGATAGAATGCGTTAAGTGTGTAATGACACTTAATATTTGTATCAGAATGTTGGTTCACTTTATTAATGTCACCCTTGAGCAATGAGCATGTAAACGAGCTGCAGACTGCAGTTTTTTCAGGGCAAGATTTAATGTTGTTTCAAGGGAGTTCCTGTGAGCACACGACAAAGAATTGTAGTTTTATTCTAAGGTCCGATCTTTAATAAAGAAACGATAAAATCACAATTCAATTTCAAACAATTCTAATTTTGTATTTTGAACTTTTAAAATTGGAATTTAGTGTGTTCTAAATGTAATAAATGTAAAGAATGTTGTAATATATAGATCATAATCTTTAATTGGCTGTTAATGCGCTCACAGGCCTTTCCGTTACATTTGAAATAAATATAATAATTTAGTGTTAACCACACCCCTATGGACTCCAGTGATCCCCAAACTGCTAAAAAATTATTACAAGGGGAGCCGAAACTAGCTGACGGTATTGAAGCATACTATGAGACAAAGCTGTCAGCTGGATTTCTCCATCTTGTGTTTGACATCCAATAATTTACATTGTTCTGATATTTATTTCTTCTTTTAAAATTGACAAATCACCTACCAAAACAATTAAAGCGCCGCAGAGATGACGTTTAGTAATGCCAATATTGCAAATGAATTTTACCAGCTAACAATGAGGATACACGCGTAGCATCTTCGTTCTCTTTCTAGGGAAGATTTTTGTTGAGGTGGGTTGAAACGGATTACGTAAAAATAGATACGGGTGCTTTTCTTTTACAATTAGTATTTAGTAGTATTTGTAGTTTTCGTTAAATACAAAAGTTTAAAACGGCTAACCCAGTCTTAAACCAATTGGGTGTCGATCGGATTTTCGCTTACTCCATTGTCCACTGTCCTGCGCTCCTTTGGATCCGTCATCACAGCCATCGTTTCCAGGCACCGATGGTCCATTTGCCGGATGTGACTCAGCTAATGCAGTCTGCTTACTTTTATTGACCGAGTCATCCCGTTACGATGTTGTTGATATTGATTAGTTCGATGACTACTACTTTTTTGTGTCTACTTCACTTCAAAACTGTTTAAAAATAACGAAAAGATAAGACGCCTAACAGGAAAACTTGAAAGAGCTCTTCATCCAGGTTTAGATAGAAACTTGTAGGAAAGACGAATGGTGATGATGATGATGATGAAATTGATGCCTTTTCGTGAGACCTTGTCACTCCAACCTGGGCGCTTTTTGTTCGCTGTAGGGATGTGCCTACAACCTCCTCTAGATGGCATCAACTGTCCTTGATCCTCGGACATTAAATGGAAACCGATTCCAGACACAGGGGGCAGCCACTGCAAACGCACGTTCTCCGAAGACTGCGTTGGTCTTCATTATAGGCTGAATCACAAGGGTTTCTGCTCCGCGCTCTGCCGATCGGAGTGTGCGATCCTATGGTGCGATCCATTTCTGTGCGCACTTTTGGGACATTCTTGTTATATGAGTCATTATTGTTGAAAATTTTTGAGCACCTCTTTCCCATCGATCCTCCATTCTCCCGCTGAGTTTATTTAATATTAATACATAGCCCGGGACCATTTTTAGGTTCCCTCGCCTCCCCTCCGCCATCTTACCCTCGTCAAAAAGGGGCGCCGACGTTTTATGACAAGGGGCGGCGGCCATTTCAGAACACACTACCCCAAGCTCTAGGCTCTTACTTTAAACTCAACTAAACCTAAACTCTATGAAAACTACAACAGCGTCTCTGACGGGCGTTTGATTTTCTGTACATTTTATGGTAGAATTTAAACGAAATGTTTTATACGAGGGTGCTTTTCTACCTATGACGACTACCGGCAAAACCCGAAGTATATACTCTCATGTGATGTACTCACTCTCGTACCAAAGTTGAGTCCGTAACAGGGATGCAAGGATTTAAGTGCAAAATTTAAAAACTGATCTTTCTTCCTAGCTTTGTTCCTTGTCTTTTTCTGCACATCATGGTTTTTCTAATTGCAATTTCTATTACAAAGGTGTGCATATGAATTAGCATAGACAATATTGTAACGTCAGGTTGCTAGGGATATTGATATTAGTCCTAAGGATGGCAGTCCCATACAAGACTGACGTTTGCTCGCCCCGAAAATATTCCAAATTCAAAAATATCCTGAGTCCATTAACAACATCTAAATCAGATTTATTTGTTTCTTAACTAATAGGTCGGAATGGGGGTAACGGCGGGGTTGCAAAGTTTATGTTCATGTGAGGTTTGGGTTTTTATTTTGCAGGTACACATGCGGGATCAACTTACACGGGTCTGCTTGTGGCAATACGTTTAAATTGGAGCATATATAGATTATTAACCGTATCAAAATCATTTACATTCCAAACCATCTTCCGCCCTTCCGAAAGTACCACTTCAGTCTTTCTAACCTTCTTTGAGAGGAGATTCTCATATATGGGCCACACATTTTTTACGGTTCCAGGACAAATCGGTCAAAGATAAATCGCCCACAGACAGCTCGGCCAGGGATAAATCGGTCACACGACAGATTTTTCACACGACTTTTCGGTCAACGACATTTCTATAACATACGATAAAGGCCCACAGACAGCTATAATCTAAGCTGCAAAGATATGTTAACATTTAAGGCTCATATTAAATGCATGACCACAGACAGGCACATGTAGGTTCGCGCCTACACATTCTGAATGTGTGAATATAAATCAATAAAAAACCTCACATGAACATAAACCTTGCAACTCCTGCCGCTATTCCCTGAACCGGGGTGGCATTGGCAAACGTGAACCAATTTTTACAGCACGGGGGGTCAGCTTCATCACAGAAAATTTGCGCTTCTCAAAACCTTGCGGTGTATTGCACATCCTGAAAATCCATGGCTCAACCGCCACTTAACGTGAATTTCCCATACTGAAAAACGATGATCCATGGATCAAATGTGTTGGGAATAAACCTGTTGGTAATAACTGTGGTAGTGGAACTGTCGTGTGTCCAAGTTGGTAACAGGTTAGAACGGCCCAGTGAAAAACGACACATAAAAGAACGATACATGACAGAACAACACATGACAGAACATCACAATGACAGTACATCACATAATAAAACATCACTATGACAAAACAACACAGAAAATACATCACTGATCAATGTGATATTTTTTCATGTGCCGTATATGGTTCTGTTCTGTTTCGGTATGTGATGTTTTGTCATTGTGTTGTACTCTTCTGTGATATTTTGTAATTGTGGTGTTCTGTCATGTGTTGTTCTGTCATGTATCGCTCAGTCATGTGTCGTCATGTTTTGTGTCGTTCTTCTATTATGGAGCCGCCCAATTAGTCCATAGCCGAGATGTCTATGGTGGGGTTGTCTGTGATTGATTTGTCGTGGAAGCATATTTCCAGCCTGTTGCATACGATGTTATGTATCACTCTTCTGATGTGGCGCCGCTATCCACTGCTCCTCCTTCCCTCTAACTTTATTGCCTTTCCGTGGAAGAGAATATGAAACGTGAGGGAGAAAAACCGACCGCCATTTTATGGTCATTCTGAATTTTTCAGAAGCAAAAAACGTTGCATATTAATAAATAATAGTATCAATGTCATCCCTGTTTCAGGGAAGAGTGGCAAGCGTTGCAAAGTTTATGTTCATTTGAAGTTTTGGTTTTTATTTTGTAATTCATGATATTAGAATGTAACGCATGTTACATGCTATTATCATGACTTACAAAATAATATTATCAAGTGCATGTGTGTAAGCGCGAACTGACACATGTATTACATTTAATCTGAGTATTATTTGTTGAAAGACATGTGTGCTGGTGGGATATATCTTTCTAACTTAGATTGCACGTTCAGATTATAGAGGGTGAGAGAGTACAAATGCGATTCGATGTTAACTTATCTGAAATTATTTTAAACTTCAGAAGAACTTGAGACGTAAAAAAGATGAACTCAAATTTGAATTTGTAACATTTTTCTTGGTGGGCAATCGTCACACTTGTATAGAACTACGGTTTTTAGCAACCATTAACGTCATATTTGTTTGCCTTTTCCCTAGCGACCCGGCCGTGTGATGTCACTATTTTTTTCGACGTCAATTCGTGTGCGGACCTCATTATTTATATACCAGCACAGTTTTTAACGATAAATTTAAGTATAGTTTAAAGGTCTGTAACGTTTTTCTAAAAACGGGTCTAAAATAAGTTAAGTCTTTTAAAAATGGAAATCCTTTCACGAAGTTCAGCCAGACGAAAGATAACCTCAAAAAATCAAACCCATTGACTTTCGAAGCCTTTCTTCTCAAATTCTCCATTATTTTTGGGATTCTTTCACAGAATTTTCGATTCAAATGCGTCCTTTGTCCGCAGCGAGATCATTGTACCTGACATTTCTAGTGTGAACTGCCACAGAAAGAATGGAGTGATTTCACACTTTGTTAAAGTCAAGCGTATTGTACCTATGTGTTTTTGTAATGTATGCGATTTGCATTCCTAGGTAAAGAGAAATGAAATAGTGGTTTGACATGTTACTTTCTTGCCATCTCGTCGACCCTCTACTCCTCCTTTAATGATCAGGCGCAACAATGCGTGCTTCTCTCATCTTGGCACATGTGCCAAGTAAGACACCTTCTGGACTTTCATTCTGTCATGTGCCTTAGTTCAATCAGAGATTCCCAAAGTGGTCCAGGTGGGGATACTCGATGGGGGTCAACATTGGTGTGGCATACATCTGGGGGTCCACATCTTGTAAGTGGAGGTCCACGAAAAATTATCTGGTTTTGATATTAAAAGACGAAAATTTAATTTAAAACTATATAAAACTCGATATTAGCGATGTTATGGATATTCCTATCCGTACCCGAAATTATCAGATATCCGAAATAGTTAAAACAGAAATAATGGGTTATGCGGCTATTAGGTTGGTATGCGGCTGACCACCCATGCTGTAAAAATGGTTCACTTTGCCAATGTCACCCCTGTTACAGGGAAGGACGGCAAGAGTTGCAGGGTGTATGTCCATTTGAGATTGGTTTTTATGTTGTAGGCTCACATGAGGCACGTGCAAGCGCGAACTTGTACGTGTCTGGTTGTGGGAATGCATGTAATGTGAATCTCCAATGTAACATATCTTTGCAACTTGGATTAGATTAGATTAGATGGGTTCGGATGTATATTTGAAGATTTTTGAAAATCGCGTGCCTAATTGGCGTTCGATGTAGGTACTGATGGGAAGTCGGATGTCGAATTTTTTGAAAATCGCGTCGCCATCCACTCTTCATACCACCTTGGATGGTATGAGGCTGACCTCAAATGCTGTAAAAACTTGTTTCACTATTGCCAATGCCACCTCTATTTCATAAAAGGCGTCAGAAGCTGCATGTTTGATGTTCATTTGATATTTAGGTTTTCAAGTTAATTTAAGGATGGCTCGGTCGAGCTATCGACCTGACTACAAATAAAAAAACCATGAAAAAATAGAATCCCTCACACATGCCATCCCTCCACTATCGCTGATGCTTTCGCATGAAACTGTCAACTGCACTGACAATGGCCGCCGGAATAATTGCCTGGTTATTTTATTTTGTGAACAATGGCAACGCACTACCGCCTCTCTGTGCCCCGGCGCGGCGCCGCTGGTTGTGCGCACTGCGTCATCCATTAATCATAAACGGGAATCGAACTCGCTAATTGAATTATTATCAAAAATGCAGGTAGGTATTGTTTGATAGTGCATTGAATTAACATGACAGTCGATTGGCTGCTTCTGATGTGGGTAAGCATGGGTCGACAAAACTGTAATAGACTCCGCACATTTATACCGGTCCGTAGTTTAGAGGTTAGCGCTTCAGACGCGCAAATGGACGGTCATGGACTCGAATTTCGGTGGAGAACAACAAATATACCATTTATATTTTCAAATGTGCTCTTCGCTGGGTTGAAAAATTCATATATTTTTACCGAAGACCGGTCAACAATGGTCCATCCAGCCTTCCAGCAACTGAGTCTAGCTTGAGAATTGGAGCTTTCTACAACGACGACCAAGCTCTCATAGGGCTCTTGAGGTGTGATTAACACATAAAACAGCTCTCACCTAATAAATCATCCTAATATTTAAAATAATGTCACTGCGCTGGGCTCGAGGCAGGACGTCGAGTCAAACTTCTACACAAGATTGTGGAGGTAGTTAAAATAGACAATCAAGCCCTACTTACAGGTACTGCATTTAGCATAGCTTTTCGGCGTTGTGGTCAAGAGGTCAAGTCGCTAATCCCGACTAGAGTATTATAAATACGAGAATACATCTAGTAGCGGTACCCTATCTCGCATGTTCCTTCACCATGTCATAATTATGAACAAAAATCTCAAAGGTTTCAATGTTATATTTGGCTTGTATATGGTCTCCTTCTGTTGGGTGGTTTCAGTATTTACCGACTGTAAAATCGGGAATAATGAACTATTTTTTATTTAATCGGCACCAAACTTCGCAGTAACTATTTCGAGAATATTGTACATGTTTCCTGAAAAATTCATTCAAACCGGATAAGCGGTTACTGAGCGGTTAATGAGCGATGGGCGACAACCTGTGACGTCTTCCCGCCGAGGGAAATTTGAAATGTGCGGACTCCATTGATATTTCAGCTACTCAGGTACCGAAATTGCTAGAATCCCATAGTAAGTGTAGGCTATTAGCAAAGTTATTAGGGTTTCCTAGCGGGCTCAAGGAATTCGCTCGCTTCAAAAGTTAACGCGGGAAATAATGTATGGCGAAAGTTGGCGCCATTTTTCCATCTCGTATAAATTAGAAAGTTTAAAATTCGTTTAGAGAGGCGCAGGAAGCGAGACGCAAAGATGGTAACGTGAGATAGACAGATATTATCATCTCCTACAGTCCTACCTCTAATACGAGATTCTAGGGGTATGAGAAAAATGATGACTCTGGATGAAATGAAAGAAGTAGGTACCTACAGCTTTTGCAACTTAGATTTTCCCCATTTTCATCATTACCATCTCAGCCCTCGCTTGTCGCTATTGAAAGCGTCAATTCTCAAGAAATACCCAGTTGCTTTAAAAATGGATGGACCATCGTTTCCGCCATTGGCAAAGGCATATGAATGTCTCTATCCTCAGATAAAACCATTTTTTTAAATGCGCTCATCTTAAAATAAATTTGACGAAAATTTGTGACGTCACATGGCCGGGCTGCTAAGAAAATGTTTTTTTTTTTTTATTGGTTCCATAGGACCCTAGTCAGTTGAACATGAACGTTTGCCCGCCGAGAAAGATACAAATTTCGAAAACCGCCTTCTGATTTTGAGTCCGTAACGTTAATCACCAGACGGACGGTCATGCTCCACTCCTTAAATAAACACGAACCTTACAACTCTTGCCGCCTTTCCCTGAAACTGTAAAGGTTTGGGAAAAGTTGAGTCTTTTTGCTTACACAAAAAAGAGAGGATTTCTAAGAATGCATTTTAATTTCACAGCCATTCTAAGTTCTCTCCTTCTTTTCTTTGTGGTATTTTTAATACGAGGATAACAGCGGTTCTTCTTTAATTCAGTTAACGCAGATGTTAATCCATCTGTGAAATAGATAACGACGTCCCAGAAGTTAAAAAAGAAGAATGGAGGCGCCTCAAAGGAAACCACGGGGAGCGTTTCCTAGGAAAATCCTTCTTACCCCATCATCCTCTAAAGCACTCACTAAAAGTAATTAGCATGATATTCCTTGACTTATAGGTTGGTATGAGGCTGACCACCCATACTGTAAAAATATGGTTGCCTTGAAGAGTTGCAGGGCTTATGTTCATTTGAGATTGGGTTTTTATATTGTAGGTCCACATGCGGCATGTGTTAGCGCGAACTTAAACGTGTCTGCCTGTAGGAATGCATTTCATATTAATCTAAAATGATATATTTTTGCAACTTAGATTTAGATTAGATTAGATGGTTATTAGTGTAATGAGGCTAGAACATTTTTTTTAATTTGTAACTTTTGTCGGCGAGCAAACGTCAGTCTTGTATGGGACTGCCATCCTTACCAACCAATAACAAACTATTTGTATGCCCTTTTCCCTAGCAAACCGGCCGGGTGACGACACTATATTGTCTATGCCACGGACCTCATTGCTGTAAATGATGAAAAAAACTAAATTAGCATATAGAACCAAATTCATACATCTTATGGCATTTTAGAAATAAAAACAACGCTTGTTCGATTCCTTTCAGGTCCCTTGACTCTGGTTTAACAGATGTTAGTAATTAATTCAAGTGAGATAAATGATTAATTTACGAATATAATGTTTCTTGACATGAAGGTTAACCATCCGCACCCATGCTGTAAAAAATGGTCAACTTTTTCAATGTCTCCTCCGTTTCAGGGAAGGTCGGCAAGAGTTACAGGGCTTGTTCATTTGAGATTGGGGTTTTATGTTGTTAGTCCACATACGGCATGTGTAAGTGTGAATTTACACGTGTATGCGTATGGGAATGCATGTTATATGAATCTTTAATGTGATAATGTATCTTTGCAACTTAGATTATGTATTAAAGATGTTTTTGGACAATCAAAAATATGTATGTGATAACGTATGCTATTCGTATCTTACTACCGGTGATCAGTGCCTTTTTAATAATCCTATCAAATAATGAAACCATATCCGTTATGTTGAGAACTACTGCTAAGCAAAATATAGAAAGCTTTGAGTTTGGAGGTTTTACAAGAGAAAAACAGAGCACCACACTTGTCTCTATGAATAAAACAATAAATTAATGAAACAATACAGCTGCAGAGGAATGCTGTTCTCTTTTTTTGTAGAATTTTAGTGCTTGTAAATTCAGTCTCACCCCCAAAGCTGCCATAGACCTTTTGTTGAGGCCATAAAATACACAATGCTCTATTCTGGAATGGTCTATTCATCCGAGGGTCTGAAATAGCTACCCTTGATTGTTATTACTTTTAATGTTAATATCTTTTTCGCTAAGGGTGGTCACTGTAAAAATAAATAATAAAATATTGACAGGTTTGCAGTTATATTAACGTAGCTCCATTATTTTTAGGCCGACATTAAAAATATTTAGACCAGTGTTTCAATACCATCTTGACTTTTTCATTCTGATATGAGAATGCAGAAATACAATCAATTTAAATGAGTAAAAAATCTTAAATGGAACAAAGGTTTTAAATTTTTGATATTTATTTTATTGTTAGGTGGAATTTTATTGATTTTGGTTATTTATTGTTTGTTTAATGTCCTTAAAAATAAATGTTTTTTATTATATTTCGTTTCTGAAATTATATGTTGGTATGAAACTGCTTACACATACTGTAAAAATGTAGATCTAAATCTATATCTATCTAAATCTAAGTTGCAAATATATATTATATCATTTGAGATTCACAATATTAAATGTATTCGCACAAGCAGACACGTATTAGTTCGCGCTAACACATGCCGCATGTGGACCTACAATATAAAAACCCAATCTCAAATGAACATAAGCCCAACAACTCTTGCCGACCTTCCCTGAAACAGGGGTGACATTGACAAAGTGAACCATTTTTACAGTATGGGTGCTATAATGTAAAGTAAAAAAAAAGTTGGGTTATGTCATGCTTATCGGTCTGTTTTCAATCCAAGGAAACATTTCATAAAGTTTATTAACGGGTGGGCACGTGTAAGTTCACGCCTACACATGCTGCCATCGTGTTCACATATAAAGAAAATCTGAACAGCAAATGAACATAAAGTTAGCGAGTCTAGTGGTCTTTACCTGAAACAGAAACGACATTGGCTGAAGAGAACCATTTTTTACAGAATGGGTGGTCGGTCTCACACCGATGACTTTTTAAATCACCATTTATATAAAATAATAATTTTGAGACTTCTGAACTGATATTGGTGGTGTACGTGGCGTGGATGTGTCTGTACAGAAGCTTCCAGCAGATGCTAGCATTTGCTGTGAGTCTCGACCACACTAGGATAAGGGTAGAATGTACCTACTGGTGCGTTCTCGATAATGGTTTCTGGAGTTTTTGAAGCACCTGTTTTATAGGTGAAATTTGCTTAGAAGAGTCAGTCATTGAGCTTACTTATTTATACACAGAAAGTAAGCTATATATGAATGAACTCAAATTTAGAACTTTTTTTGACGTGCAAAAATTCGCGGCTGTATGGGACAACAGTCCTTAGCAACCAATTACAAAATATTTGTTAGCCTATTTCCTAGCAGCTCAACCGTGTGACGTCACAATTTTGTCTATGTCAATTGATGCGCGGGCCTCATTGTGTCCTAGTTGACAGAATCTGAAAAAATAAATGAACACAAATAACTGCTTCTTTTTCTTGAAGTGCCACTTCCAACGAAGGTCAGGGATCATCATGGGTTTTCTTACTTTTGATGCTGCGGTTCTAAATAAGGATTTGGTGCGTTTGTTAATCCATTGTAGTAGGTTTTTCAGCCACGATGTCCCTCGGTGTCCTGAGTTCTTCTCCCCACATTTTTTCCTTGTATAATAAGACGGACAAGGCGGTATTTTTTATTCCTCATAATCATACAAATCACTAGTGTTTTTTTTACTTAAGACAACTAATGGAATCAGAAATACGTATACATATATATTAACATAGGTACATATTTTTACATCTGTTCTTAGTAAATAGGAATTAGTTTTTTATGTTTTAAAATAATAAGTTACCCACATTAAGTCCCCTTAATCAGATGTGGTTTTTATTTTATAACGTTGACGACAGTATGTACACAAAAATAAAGATTAGGGTGGGTCAATGCAATTCAAAATTTGTACCTACGTAGAAATTTTTGTTGTTTACATTTTCAAAAAACAATAAATAAAAAACAACAATTATAAGTCAATAATTTATAATATATTTTTTTGTCATTCTGATTTACATAATATATCTGACTATTTTCATGAAAAATGAAGGTTTTTTTTTGTTCATAATAGAGTGAGGTCCGACATGAAATGACATAGATAAAAAATTGTGGTCCACGGCCGAAGGCAAACAAATATGTTATTATTGGTTGCTAAGGACTTTTGTCCCATATAATTGCGACGTTTGCTCAGCGAGAAAAAAAATCCATTCCAAAGAATCCATGGAGGTGAAAGTATTGATCTAAAAACATTCAACGCAACGCAAACGCAACTAAGCTACACATATAGTGTAACTTCTTGCCGCGTTATCCCCGAAGGGGTCGCATGTGGCGAGTTGAACCTATTTATTTTTACAGGTAAGGGGACCGGCCTTACGTCAACCACTTCAGTTGAAGTGGAGGTTTCCCAGTTCCCGAGAGTGCTGGTACTCATTTCTTGTGAAGGCTGAGTAAACCTTGCCGGTATTTTATTTTGGGGCTTGAAATAAACACCGAAACGGGAAATCATTTCTGACACCCTCGGTGGGATTCGAACCCGAGCTTTCGGCATGGAATGCAAGCACTCTACCACCTGAGCTATCGACCGGACACAGTGGGCGGAAAGTCGAATCTAGCGCATAATAAGTCGCCATATTGAAAATTTATGCTTTAGTCGCAAAATTATCCGGTTTTTTTTAATAGATCAGTAGCAATGGATGTTTTTGAATAAAAATGACATATAATAGTGTTGAAAATATGCACAATTATTGAAAAAATCCAAGTGAAAGTCGGAAGATTTTTTTTCAAATTTTATATTCGTTTGATACAGATATTGATCATTTATCCAATTTTACATTTGTACCTGAAGGTGATAAAATAAAAGATACTAAATACATATCATTTACCAAGTGAAAAAAAAACAGTATTTCAATCCATACAACTAAAAATATCTGGTTTTTTATTCCATAAAAATTACTAAAAATCAATTATGAATTTTCACAGTGTTGATACACAAACAATACAAAATGTAATAAATTAACAATTTGTAAGAAGTAAATATTTTAAATAAAGGATAAGATAAAGTAGGTACATATGAATAAGATGTTCAATAAATAGAAAAATAATGAAAATCATAAAGGTATACCAAATATACTTACACCGAAATTGGATGTGCAGAAATACGTAATATACCTATAAAAGACAGTCAGCCAATGTGATTAAAAGTGAACATGAAAATTATGAGAACCCACATGGAAAAGGAAGTTAATAATAAACATAATAAAACTAATAATATTTCGAGTTTATGTACAAGCTTTCACAAAAAATATAGTTTTCACAAGATAATTATTTTGACTGAAAAAAAACACGTAGAAGCGCTAGCGTAGTTGATGGACTGAAGGCTTGTTTATAAGTGGAATGACTGGCACTTCCATCACCTCCCCATTTGAACAGCATTGTAAGGTCCGGTGCTGAAGATGCCGAATCTAGGAGAGCTTGCTGCAACACTTCCTTTTGACTCTCCAGTAACCTCTGCACTGCGTGGTTGACAAGCCCTTGCACGGTTACTGTCGCAGAAATATCGGACACTGTTATGAAGTTTTCACTGGGGTAGCAATCTTTTTTAGCTTCCCTTATAACATCATACGAGGGATAAATGTTAGCTTTTCGAGCTTTAGCTCCCCATTGAATTAGTCTGTACGAGTGTTTGGCTAAATTTGCGTCAACATACAATGCAAGTGCTTCTTCTAGCGTGTATTTGACTGGCTCTGTAAGTGGTATGTAGAATGCTTTTTTTTATCTTTGATGCACGATGCGAAGTAGCTTCAAGATCCATAAGGACCTTAGCAGCATCTCTTTTGCCTGATTTTTGCAAACTTCATTTTGATGCAAACATAATTTATTCGTGACTTCGGGTTCCAAGAAGTGCAGAAACTTTTATTCTTTTTTTTTGGTCACTTACTTGTGAAAAATGAGCCAACGGTCGTCCCATAGACGATGAGGGTACTGATCTTGTATTGAAGTCAGGCAAAATAATGTTCGTCAACAACCACTCACTATTTTTTTTTTCAAAAACTTTAACATTACGGAATGAATGTGCCGTGCCCACTTTAAACGCAGTTGGGCTGTAAATTTTTTTAGTATTCCTCTTATTTTTGCACAAAATTAATCACTTTTATCATTTTGAAGCTCAAGTTGTAAAAATAAAAAATCCATGACAGCCGTATTTTTTTTCGCTGCGATCCTTTCATTTCGCCATACTTCGAAGAGCTCTCTTCTTTGGACTAACATGGTTCCTTTAAAAAATCGTAAAAAAATTAGTCGCAAAAACTAGCAAAATCTTTTACATCCAAAATAAACCTCATAAGTGATTCTTACGATGACATTAAAATTATGATCAATCTCGGTCAAACTTTTGATTACGAGTCTACAGAAAATGATTATGTTGTAATTTTATTGATCAAAATACCCAACGTGATTAAAAAAATATTTTTGGACAAATAATATAGATAACACAAAAATACATATTTATTAAACAAAGTTCATGCCTTCAGCTTTAATATGCAAAAACAATGAACACGATTGGACTAGAACTTTAGGCACAGTGCTTCCAGGTAGAAAGGCAAATAATAACTGAATAATTTTTCAAACCGGACATTATTCCGACAAAGTCATGTTTACCTGACTCTCGGGGATTATCCCGCAAAAAAAAAAAAAAAAATGCCATAAGGAACTGTTTCTGGGCTATCTATTTATCATATGCAGGTACTTTTCTTAGAATTGGCAATACTTCAAAACTGGACTTATCATGCGCTAGATTTGGAATCCCGCCCACTGTGCCTCGGTGGGATTCGAACCCGAGCTTTCGGCATGGAATGCAAGCACTCTACCACCTGAAAATTCAAAATTATTGCAAACTGCGCAATGTTTTGAATTACGAACAATAACTAATATGGTGAAGAAACTATATCAATTAAAATTGTTTAAAAATATTTGCTTTATATTTGCTTCCATAGAAAAAAACATATGTTTTGCCAAGATTTTTCGCTTAATGGTTGGAGTAAGGCATGCCCCTTTACCTGTAAAAATAAATTGGTTTAATCGCCACATGCAATCCCTTTGCGGTGAACGCGCAAGAAGTTACACTAAATGTGTAGCTTAGTTGTGTTTTGCGTTGCGTTACACTAAATCTAAATCTAAGTCTAAGCTGCAAAGATATGTACCATTTGAAATTCATATTAAATGCATTCCCACAAGCAGACATGCATAATTTCGCGCTTACACATGCTGCATGTGGACCTACAATATAAAAACCCCAATCTCAAATGAAACATAAGCCCTGCAACTCTTGCCGACCTTCCCTGAAGCAGGGGTGACATTGGCAAAGTGAACCATTTTTTACAGTATGGGTGGTCAGCCGCATACCAACCTATCAGTCAAGGAGTAACACGATTTTCGTAAATTTTGACCTTTTTTTAGCTGTGATAAAAGAAAATCGTTCCTTTAATCTAGAAATGACGACGAAATTATTTAATAAAATAATTTAGCCTGTGCATTTGAACCCTGCCTACCTTGTTAACAAGATTTCCCAGACTTCAGAGGTCCGTATATTATTAACGTGGAGCTGTGTTTTTTTTTAAACTTTTTACGGTCTTAGATAAATACCACAGGTATGTGCTGGGCCAGAGAGTAAACAGACCACGTCCAAAAAACATTATTTATTCTTGAAATGTCAAGCGGATATTCGTGCTCTTTTTTGAAGAATGTTTTGCTTATTTTGTAGTTGCAAAAATATCATGTTTGTTTTATTATTATATTTGTTTCTAGGAACAACGTATACTTACTTCTTGTTTGTTGTTTTAAACGTGATCTTTCATGTAAGTTGCAAAAATATATGAACATTTAGGAGTTACACATCAAGAACATCAAAAAAAGACTGCGTGCAAAATTGAAGGTTTACTTGCGAATATACCAGTCAATACTAGTAAAATTCCATCAGAATTTAGCAACAGTAACAGTTACAAAATTTTACAAGCAAAAACGTGTAACTTCACGCATACACATCGCACGTTTAATAATAAAGAGAAATAACTCGAAAATTGGGAAAATCGAGATTTTGTAATAAAACGCAAGAACAATGCGAGAAGAATAGGTCGAATGCGACAGTCGTTCAATTTGGACGAATATGACCGAGATAAAACATCGGCCGCCTTTTTCATCCCATACAAGTTGTACTGGATGTCTGAACTTCAAACGTGATTTCCCAACAATTATGTTTTTTGAGTTATTGCTCTTTATTATTCAACGTGCGACATGCTGCATGTGTACATGCTTACAAAATTAGACCAAAACCTCAAATCAACTGATAGACTTACAACTCTTGCTGACTTTCCCTATCACAGAGGTGACGTTGGCAAAAGTGAACCAGAATGTAGTAATAATATCACCTTTAAATTTTAACCGTAAATATGGTCTTGAAAAAACTGCAGCCCTCAGATTGTTTACATAGCAGTTTTGATAGAATGTAGTACAAAATGAACATGTTTAACACCTGACATATAATAATCAGCTATAATTTTAATTCAGATCTCCTTCTTTGTTAACGCAACGCAACTAAGCTGCACATACATTGCAACTTTTTGTCGCGCTGTACCCGAAGGAGTTGCATGTGGCGTGGGGAACCTGTTTATTTTCACAGGTAGGCCTAACGCCGACCATTTATCTAAAACCGGGTGTTTCTCAACTCCCACTCAAAAAATATTTTAAAAAGAAAATACAAAATGGACTTGGCAATTTGTGACTTCATAGGTTCAATTATTAAAAAAAGCATGATTATACATACATGCATTAAAAATATCACAGTGCATCCTCTTCACTCCATGCACATTTTATATTCCCCGATGCATCAGACAGGGATGCAACGATAGGAATTTAAGGAACATTTAGGTATGAGACCGCCTATATTTTAAAATATATTTTTTTGTCTGTCACTTGAGATGATCGCGCGTATGATGTTTGGAAAGAAAGTGTGGATTGACATGAAACGTAATATGATATGCGTGGGTTGAAATGTGACTATTTTATTTAGAAAAAATATTAATTAGTTACCTTTGTATCTTGAACCACATTTGAATATCAATAATACATTTTTAAATTAAAAAACTTAAGCGGCACATATAGTGCAATTTATAACCGCGTTGCCCCCTTCATAAGGAGGCGCATGTGGCATGGTTGGAACATATTTATTTTCACACTTAAGGGGGGTAACATGACGCAAACAACTTCAGTTGAAGTAGAGGTTTCCCAGCTGGGGAGCTGGGAAACCCTGGGAAGGGGGCTGGTTCCTTTTTTTGTAATAAACACCGAATCGGGAAATACTTTCTGACACCCTAGGTGGAGATCGAACCCTTGCTCTCGTTATGGAATGCAAGGATTCTACGTACTGAGCCATCGACAGGACTATTTACGAGCTTGGTCGTTGCTACAAAGCACCAATTCTCAAGCAAGACCCAGTTGTTGTAAGGCTGGATGAACCTTTGGTGACTGGTGTTTGGTAAAGGTATATGATTTTTTTTAACCCAGCGAAGAGCATATTTGAACTAGACTACGGACAGGTCCCTAAAATAAATTGTGAAATTTTATATACGTATCAAAATATGGCTTTTGGTATGTAGGTTTTACTTTTACTGAAATTTATCTGCTTAGAGCTCAGCTCTCCTGATGGGAGATTCTCACGTGCATCAAGTTCATGTCGAAGGCTCTCTGAATTCTTTTCGGAATTTTATGGTGGAATAAAATCATATTAGGGGACCTGGAATAGGCGGTAAAATGTAATGTGGAGGTCCATACAAACCGAAATCACATCCGCGCTCCACTCTGTATTCTGATGGAGGCAGTATGAAGCTATTTAGTAAAGCTTGTTAGTGGTAATTTGAAGTGTCCACTGTCTAGGAATATATTAAAGTTTCTAAAAACTCTCTGCGTAAGCATATAAACAAAGAGTATAAATAGAAAAAGTCTATGAAACTAAAGCACTCACTAGAGGTGTTGTATCTCAACATATTATATAAGGAGGCCGGCCTTACACCAACCACTTCATTAAAAGTGTGAACTCCCTGCAGGGTGCAGGTTCTCAATTCTTGTAAATGCTGAGTAAACCTGGTTAAAACTAAAACTTACAAGTTTAGTTTACTAAACGGTACTTATATTTTGAGCTTCAAATCAGCATACAAACTTGAAATCAATTCTAACATCGATGGTGAGGGTTGTCCTTTGGCTTTGAACGCAACTATTCTACCAACTGAGCTATCGACCGGGCTATGATTGATGTAACTGATGATATAAACCTGCGCCAAAATTGGTTTGTCGCATGCTCTTCAGAAATTTATTGAAAAAATCATTTCTGCCACCCTTGATGAGGATCGAACCCTAGTCCTGCAAACGGTCTACCAACTGAGCTATCAACCTGGCAAGAAGGCGCTTGTGGAAACCCAGGGGTGCTTTAATTTTAAACTGCGACTGAAATATTTACAAAAATAATAACTACATAGTTAAAATTTATTAATCGGATATTAGACGAATCGTTATATGTGACTATATCTATAATCTAAGTTGCAAGGATATATTCATTTAAAGCTCTCAGATGTATGCCCACAAACCAACAAGTGTAGTTCGCGCTTACAAATGCTGAATGTGTACTTACAAATAAAATCCAAACCTCAAATGAACATAAGCCCCACAGCTTTTGCCGACCTTCCCTGAAACAGGGGTGACATTGGCAAAGTGAACCATTTTTTACAGTATGGGTGGTCAGCCTCATACCAACCTATAAGTCAAGGAATAATGACACTGTTGTAAAAAATAAATGCCACTTAGCTGATTCTCTCGCTTCACTCGTAACTTCCCGATTTTTTGTACATTTCGGTATACATCGGTTATATTACATTAGGTTTAGGTTGGAATGACGCTCGTTTGACATATTTACAACGGTTCTTCTAATATCCGATTAATAAATATTAACTGCGTAGTTATTATTATTGTAAATATACGACTGAAATTTTTAAGCGGCATTCAACATTCGTCCTTTGCTCTCTGTTCCTGTCTGAACGGCACATACCACGCAGAAGAATTGCTTGTTTTGCCGCTGGTGGCGCTCCAGGCATTCCCCCGCCAAAGTGAAACTATTCGGAGGAAGGAATTTGAGCTTAAAATTCTGCGGCGTACCTAGCCGTACAAGTGTGCTGTATCCCGTATACGTACTGACTATGTGTAGGCAGCAGCTAGCGCAGTAAGGGGTAGAAACCTGCAATGCAATGATGGTTGTGATTTATTCGAATACCGGGTTATTCCTTGACTATAGGTTGGTATGAGGCTGACCACCCATACTGTAAAAAATGGTTAACTTTGCCAATGCCATCCCTGTTTCAGGGAAGGTCGGCAAGAGTTGCAGGGCTTATGTTCATTTGAGATTGGGTTTTTATATTGTAGGTTCACATGCGGCATGTGTTTTAACGCGAACTTATATATGTCTGCTTGTAGGAATGCATTTAATATGAATCGTCAATGATATATATCTTTGCAGCTTAGATTTAGATTTAGATTTTAGGGTATTCAGCAAAAAATCCGACAATGTTACATACATTGTATCTATAATCTATAATCTAAGCTATAATCTAAGCTGCAAGGATATGTAAGCATTTTAGGCTCATATGAAATGCATGCCTACAGACAGGCACATGTAGGTTCGCGCCTACACATTCTGCATGTGTGCATACAAATAAAGAAAACCTCACATGGACATAAACCTTGCAACTCCTGCCGCCGTTCCCTGAACCGGGGTGGCATTGGCAAAAGTGAACCGATTTTTACAGCACACCCGTGCTATGGTGCCGTTGGTACGAGGCTGACCACCCGGTCAGCCTCGTACCAACCTATCAGTCAAGGAGCAATACAGGTAATAACTTACTAATGTTGTTTAGGAAGAAGCAAGGAGCGCAAACCAATAATAAAGAAGAGATTGACATAGAGTCTCTACACTTAATTTCATTTCAGAAATCATTTGTACCAAATTGTACCTAACACCCGTGCTGGGGATCGAGCCCCAGCTCTCGGCATGGAATGCAAGCAACCTGCGAACTGAGCTACCAACTGGGCTTGCTAGAAGGCTAGGATTTGATCTTCACCAAACTTTTCAGAAATGATTTCCCGTTTCGGTGTTTTATTCTAATATAAATCGAACTACCGGCAAGGATACACAGCCTTGATACGAAATGACAACCAACCCCGAATTCAAGTGAAATGCGATATAAGATCGATATCCTTATCTGTAAAATGCGAAATAAGATCGATATCCTTATCTGTAAAAACAAGGGTTCCGCAAGCCACATGCAGATTTTGTTTTATTTGATAGAATAGTACATACCTGTATTATGTAGTTTTTTTGCGCATGCATGTATTATGTATTTCCATACGGAGCAAAATCCTGCAATCTCGCCATTACGCTCATCACCCTTAAGTACTCAATCATTTTATTCAGTAAATATTATTTTGACAATTATATTAATTTTCGGATATTTAACGAACCGTTCAATTATCCAAATTATCTAATTTATATATCCGGTAAATATCAGAAAATTAATATAATTGTCAAAATGTCAAACGACCGTAATTCTAACTTAAGCCTAACAAATATTATTTTGTTCAGTCTTCATAAAATATTGTTGAAGAAACTCGTTTTTCAACCGCATACCGGTTACAGCAGTCGGATATCCGTTACATCCCTAGGTGAATAAATCACAAAGGGAGTAGATTCTGGCTGTAAACAAACACTATTGTAATTACACATATTTCATGAATTCCCCGAAAGCAGTGGCGAAACAGAAAAAAACCCCCTAGAAATCTGGGGATTTTCCAGCCACTCTTCCCTTAAAACCCACAGGCTACATACAACCATTCTTGCGGGCCATTTTTGCATTCATGGCTGTACATTTATTTTATCTTTTTTATTACTTCAGTTTTATTCCTTCTATAAATTTTGGAATTTTCCTGTCTACACCTGCTGTGTCACTATTCATTCATAATTGACATTTATCATGTAATTATGTTTTTATTCAAATGTAATACATGTATTACTGTTTTTTTGCTTAATAAATAAAATAAACAAACAAAATAAATGACCGGTCCGTAGTCCAGGTGGTAACACTTCGGACTCGTAACTGGAAGGTCGTGGGTTCGAATCCCGGCGGAGCACAAAAAATATACCATTTATATTTTCAAGTTTGCTCTTCGCTGGGTTGAAAAATTCATAAACCTTTACCAAAGACCGGTCATCAAAAGGTCCATCCAGCCTTGCAACAACTGGGTCTTGCTTGAGAATTGGCGCTTTCTACAGCGACGACCAAGCTCGCAGAGGGCTCTTGAGGTGTGATACACATAAAAACAGCGCTCACCAAATAAATCAGCCTAATTTAATTTCAAATTTTTGTTAACCTTCGTAAAATTTGGTATTTAGAAGTATATATGGAAAAAAATGACATCAATCTCCCTGTAGTAAAACATAATCTAGGTTACAACGTGTACATTTAAGTTTCAGATTAAATGGATGCCCACAAGCCGACACGTGTAAGTTTGGCTTAGGCATATTGCACGTGCACTTGCAAAATAAAGAACCAAATCTCAACTGAAAATAAGCCCTTCATTTTTTGCCAACCTTCCCTAAAAGAGAGGGGAAATTTGCAAAGTAAACGATGTTTTACGTAGGTATGGATTTTCATCCTCTATTAGTCAAGGAATAAAAATGATAAATAATACTTAATTAAATATATTTGTGCTACTTAGATTATAGGTAGATATTAAACCATGTAAAAAAGTTAGACAATCCATACAAAATAACAATGTAGATTTCTGCACGCCAAGTGTTAAACATTGAAAAAAATCCTAATGTTTTATAACTAAATCACTCACTAGAAGTGTCATCGTACAAGTGTATTTCATCATTTTTCGATGTACACAATCGAGAGTAGTTTATGTAAATGTCACTCTTATAGATGGCATTTGTGTGTTTTATCCCATAGTAACAAAAGTGCGAGCAAACACGATAATACGTGTACAAACAAAAGAATGAGACATAAAATATCAGCATCATAAGTCAAAAAGAGACATAAAATAAGAATAATTTCTTTTTGACACTTTTCCTGAACGGTATCCTTGACGTATACGTTAGTGCGAGGCTGACCACCCATACTGTGAAAAATGCTTCGCTTTGCCAATGAAAAGTTTCAGGGTTTATAATATTCATTTGAGGTTTGGATTTAAATTTGTAAGTACACATGCAGCATGTGTAAGCGTGAACTTACAAATATATCTTTGCAACTTAGATTATAGATTATAGTTGTCTGGAAACTGATTAAAACAAGACCTGGTTGGTATCAAGATGACATCCTAGGGCGTACTATTTTTGGCACGCCAACCGGTTCAAATGCTCCGTCTTTTTGTTTTAATGTGATCAATGAGCTAAATGCATACATGGCACACATGCCTGAACTAGCATAGCAAGCATTAGAAATTTTAAAGCTTCTATAGATCGTTTAGCGATTCTCTCAGGGCGGCGAAAAAATATGTATGCAAAAAAGCGCGCCTACAATAAAAAGCGTCCGCATAATAAAAGCGCGCATATAATAAGAAAGCGTGTAAAAGCATGCGGGAGCGCTCCTTTGCCGCAAAACGGAAATTAAAAAGTCCCCAGTGCAAAACAGGGAACCGAATACAAGCGTGTAAGTCGGCTTTTCTATTTACCTTATTGTACCATGTGGTGTAAAATGTACATACATCTAAGTATGCATTTACATTTTAGAATAAAAATGACACTTAACTGTAATATTACAAATTTTAAATTTACTATGAATAACATACTTACATATGTATGTAATTAGGATCGGCAAGAGTTGCAGGGCTATGTTCATTTTGGGTCTTTATTTTGTAAGTAGGTACACATGTAGCATGGGTAAGTCCGAACTTTTAATATTTATATAAATACTTCTAACTTAGATTATAGATTATGAATAGATAAGCATTAAAAACATATGCTTCCCTAAGAAAATAGCTTTTCAATATAAGTTTATTTAGGAGGGGTTCATATTACGGCTCGAGTCAAAGTTAGTCTTTCAACATATTGCTCGAACTAATGAAGTTTTTTGTCTCTGGAACTGTCAACTGTCAGCTGTCAGCTAGTCTATGGAAATTGTGCGAGTCATCCTCGTTTCCAATCACTATAAGCTGTCAGCTCGTCACCTTAGTGCTTGCTTGTCTTATGTCCATCAGAGGTAATTTCACATGAGCAATGTTTGTATGAAAACTGGAAATTGATTAAAAAATATTTAAAACAATACTCACGTGTTTTACGTTTTTTTTCTAAGCTCCGATTGCGTAGAATGTGATTTTTAAGATAATTTCATTGACGGTCATCTTCAAATCAAATGGTAGATAAGTCAAACAAGCACTGGAGGGACGAGCTGTCAGCGGGGTTGGATCGATGCTAGACTGACTTTTTGTCGCCTTATGAACCACATAGGGTTTCTTCAGGTTGGGGAGAAATCAATAGAAACTCAAGATGGTAGATGTATTACCTACAGCTGAAATATAATAACATATATTTAAGTCGTTTACTACCAAAGACGGTAATCTAGGATTTTTTTCGAAAATCAAGATGCTCCTTGTTTTATGGGCTGGTATAATCTGACCTCCCATACTGTAAAAATTGAACCATTTTGCCAATGTAACTATTTCAGCGAAGTGCAGCGAGAAATGAAGGGCTTATGTTCATTTGAGATTTGGGCTTTTCTTTTTTTGAGCAAACATGCAGTATGTGTTAGTGCAAACTTACACGTGTCTGCTTGTAGGTAGACCTTAAGTTCAATGTCATTGTATTTTTGCAACTTAGATTATAGATTATTATCATAAATATAAAAATGTAGACCCAATTTGCGTCTGTTTTTTTCGAATTTGCAAAAATGTTTTTCCAACAAGTGTTTCTATTGACGGACTGAACTAAACCTCATATCCAGAATTTTTGGTGTTTGTTTGTTTGTTTGTCTGTTTGTTTGTATATCAGTAATTTAAACAACTTTTGGAAGAAACTTTTTGGCAAAAAGTATATTCTTCAAACAAAATTTGTAAATACCTACATAAAAAAAATAATAAGATAATAATGATTTTCAGGTGGCACAACGGGCGCATGCATAAAGTTGGAACATTGAAATTAAACACACCACCTGAAAATAAACAGACCTTAATATTTTTAAAAGTACAAAAAAATACATGAAGGATTAAGAGTAGCTGCCATACATTGTTTTTGGTTTCTTCAATATTTAACATTCTCCTGGCGTTCGTTTTAAAAGTCTGAAGGTTTTTTCTCAATGATCAAGTTTGTTTTGCTAATGCCAACATTTTTTGAAAGAAAACTTTTTTCAATGACAAATTTTTTCCATTTGAAAAACCTGATTTTCACAAAAATGTCAAATTTATAAGTAAAAAAATCAACTATTTTGATGCTACATTTACAATTTTAATTTTACAAAATGTAAAGATATGTAATAGGACGATCACGCCAAATGTATATTTTGCATACCCGCCATACAAACTAAAAAAATATATTGCTAGGCCATTTTGAATTTATAGGCCTCATACTCGAATTTAAAATGCATTTTAGTTAACCCCATAAATGTTGGAAGAAACTTTTTTTCTACGGCAAATTTCTTTAAACAAATATTTAAAAAGTAAAATTTCATACAAAGTGTCTTATATTTAAAAAATAAAAAAAGTTTGAGTTTTTTTTTTTAATTTTTAAAAGTCATTTTTTTCTAAGAGTTCTATCGATGGGTCGAACGTTTTCCCATACTAAGATTTTTTGTAGATTGTGAGTTTAGGTATTTTAAGGTATCTTCAGGTACCAAGCAGTATCAGACACTAAAATATCGTGAAAAGTATCACAAGCAGTTTTAAGATATCAAAAGATAATTCAGAGCAGGACGAGCAGTTTGAAGGCATTTCATGAAAATAAGAGCAGCTGGAACAATCTAAAAACAAAAGCACCAGTACCGACAAAACAATGCCAAATAGCAAACGCAGTCATGTTTCAAGCCACTATAAGCAACACAGGTACGCTTAGATACTATTACCAGCAAAACGAAAAAGAGAAGAAAAGACAAGTTGTACACTTAAATGATAATGAACGGGTCGAGCATCATTATAAACCAACACCAGAAAAATAAAGAGCAGAAATAAAAAGCAGGATAAAGACTTCAGCACCTGCACAACAATAGGAAGTAGCACGATCAGGCCTAGGATTCTACCATAAAACTATCCACTTTTTTTGTTGTTGTTGGTCAGTTCTCATGGATCTTTTAAAAATATTAAATATTATTACTATCCTGACTTTTTTTATTAGTAACATGAACCAACTTATGTATTACATTCTTCTGAGATTGAAACTGAAAAGAATGTGACTGCGATGTACTTCTATGCATACTGCACATATTTAACTTAATTTCGTCTTTCGTGGATTCAAGATATTCGGAACATGAAAAGCATTCAATTACTTTTTTATCACAAAATTTATTCAATTATATCTTAAAGCATTCAATGAAATAAAGAGCATTTGGGCAAAAAGGTTTGGCGAAGAAAGACTAAAAACTGCCCGGAGGGCCTAGCAGCCAACCGTGCGAGAGCGCGGTTTGGTCTGCTAGTGTAAATATAAATATATTGAAATACAAAATAAAGTTTCCATATGTTTTGTCTCATTTTCTAAAAAATCCTAGATTGCTATCTTCAATTTTATACGATTTATTTATTTGTTTGTTAAAAAAAACGTAAATAAGATTGAAATTCACCAACTAGAATTTTTTTTTATTTTTATTTTTTTTTATTCTGTTTGATTTGTGTATTTGTTTGTTTTTGGTTTTGGATGCTGCTTCTTTTTTGTTTTTCTTTACTTTTTATTTATTTACCTCGCATGATTTGTAATTTAAAATATCAATCGTAGAATACAGTAATACTAATAGGCAATATGAATTGTAAAAAATATCTTATTTATGTACAAAATTCTATTCAATGCTGTTGTATTCTTGTTTAAATAAAAAAAAAAAAATAAAAAAAAAACTTATTTTGACGCCAGGAACATAAAGTAATATCATCAATCAATATTTCAGACGAATGAACACTAAATGTAATGTATCTTAGCAACTTAGGTTTACGTTTTATAGGTTGGTGAATTACATTTAATTTACAAATTTATTTTTTAAATTTCAATCTTATACATTTTGAAATATTGGTAACTATTTTATCTTTTTTCTGTCCATTCCTATTACATATTCTTCCCCACAAATACTATTTGTTGAATTCCTGGCGGGACGCCCATGCCCCACAGTGAAAAGAATGACGATGATTGATATGGTGGAGGAGGTATAAAAAAATGGTTGATTAAATCTTTGTGCTCGATTCTGGCCCAGTAAAATGTAATAATGAACGGAGAATGGAAACAAAATAAGAATAAAGAATAAGTAAAAGGGAGCTAGTTAGTATTCCGTCTACTTGCGCACTAGGGTTGTTAAAATATATTCTTTATTTTGGATACCTATAAATCACAAGGTTCGAAACACGGTTAAATTTGCGTGAATGTATTTCCAAATCGTTTTATTTTTGTTTTGATGCATAATCTATAATCTAAGTTGCAAGTTGCTTTGTTTTGATGGCAGTTGGATTTTTAGTATTTCCACAAGTTCGAGAAGGTATGTCTATTTCATTCCATTGTCTATTTTATTTTTATTCTTCTTCTTCTTGAAGATTGGCTGTCATCATAGCAATTTGCACCTTCAATAGAGCTGTTTGAAAGAAGGATCTTGTGTCTCTTTGGAACCCGTCGGTGTGATGAGATGTGGGAGCGAATATTTCTCATTGTCATTATATGTCCGATTTCAAAGAGATTTTCATGTCGGTTACAATAACCATGATTATGACAATTATATTAATTTTAAAACTAAACAATTTTCAAAACTTAATTTAACTCGGATATTTCACGAACCGTTTAGAGAGAACTTACATCATTCTCGACGTTTCGTCGGCGATGTAGCCAACGTCTTCAGGAGAACATCCTCTCTGCACGACGACTGAGGATGAACTGAGCTCATCCTAACCCATTTGTTGCATGATTTCAGAGAGAATTGAATTTCGGATACAATTATCCATAAAGGTACGATAAAAATATACAATTATTGATATCGCTTCGCATCTCTAGCGGTCCCTACCTTCGGAACACAAGACGTCAATTAGAAAACTCTCTGTTTAAGAACCAACAATTAAACAATTTCAGAGAATTTTTCATTTTTGAAACAATTATCATTTTCGGCCATGCAATAGTTTCGGATATCGCCTTGCACATCCCTAGCGGTCCCAACCTACGGAAAACAAGACGTCATTAGGAAGCTGTCAGTTTAGGGCTTAAGTATAACCCACTAGGACTGGCAGTGTTGTGTAAGAGAAGGTTTTTACGTTTTTTTTCGAATTAACCGCGCACCTGCTACAAAATTGCTCAGGTTGGATTAAAAAGAGATAATGCCATCTGCTTTAAAAATACTTTTGAATTTAAAATGATATGGATATTCATAACAAAAAGAATGGTAAAAATACACATATATAACTTCTTGCCGCGTTATCCTGAAAGGTTTCGCATGCGGCGAGCGGAACCTATTTATTTTTACAGATAAGGCCACTTCAGTTGAGTTCAAGTGGGGGTTTCCCAGCTCCTGAGGGGGCTGGTACTCATTTATTGTGAAGGCTGAGTAAACCTTGCTGGTATTTTATTTTGGGAATTGAAATAAACACCGAGACGGGATTTTTTTTCGGACACCCTCGGAGGGATTCGAACCCGAGCTCACGGCATGAAATGCAAGCACTCTACCAGCTGAGCTATCGACCGGACTGAATATAAATAACATAAGTGAGTTTTTGTGTGAAACGCACCATAGGGCTTTGATGAGCTTTATCGTTGCTAGACAGCGTCTATGGGCTTAGCACATTTCAAATGTGGAGGAAGAATATCATATCACTTGGCCGGGCTAGAGGCACGATAGAGAGTCATAACTTCAGTACAAAATGTGGAGGAAGAATATCATATCACTTGGCCGGGCTAGAGGCACGATAGAGAGTCATAACTTCAGTACAAAATGTGGAGGAAGAATATCATATCACTTGGCCGGGCTAGAGGCACGATAGAGAGTCATAACTTCAGTACAAAATTTAAGTAGCTGGTGCTTACTTTGAAGAGACACTAAAGCGTTACGTACTGCATTTAGCATTGCTGCCAACTTCATACGCTCACAATGATGTAAAATAGAATAAACCCTGATTAGCGGTTCTCCATTTATTATTATGATTTAATTTAGTAGCTCTTCGGTTTATTTTTTAGCTACCTATTTCCTTGACTTATAGGTTGGTATGAGGCTGACCACCCATACTGTAAAAAATGGTTCACTTTGCCAATGTCACCCCTGTTTCAGGGAATGTCGGCAAGAGTTGCAGGGCTTATGTTCATTTGAGGTTTGGATTTTATTTGTAAGTACACAATCAGCATTTGTAAGCGCGAACTACACGTGTTTGTTTGTGGGCATACATCTGAGAGCTTTGAATGAATATATCCTTGCAACTTAGATTATTATTTATTATTATTATTACCTACATATTATGTATTTAAGTTATGCCTCTCTGTCCTGCCTCTAGCCCGGCCAAGTAACATCACAGTTTTCCCACATAATTGTGCCGTGTCCATTGTAGGTTTTAATTGAATGTTTGTCCGACTATTTACCCAGTTTAACAAGAGGGGATTTGTTTTAAACAGTTTAAAACCAACACAGGTTTTTTATAAAAAAAATAAGTGGACGCGGGCTGTGCTTGCAAAACTATACTACATTAAACGTACAATTTTCCCCTCCTGAAAAAATGTGTTTAAAAATGATGCGAGATTTTCTGTAAAATATGAAAATTAACAACTTTACAATTGGCTATTCCTTGGGCTCAACAGTAAAAATATGCCCAATTATACTTACTGTATAGTGGTATACCTGATGGTGTACATCACAAGTAGTTTCGCATACACATGCACATGTGTATGCGAAAACTTGTTTGCTTTTGGGCATTTTTTGAATATGAATCTCAAAATATATTAATACATATTTACAACTTACATTATAAATACTTACACATATACATACACCATTACACACCCTAACTCTTAATCTTATACATGCGTAGAATATGAATCTTAAATGTATTTGCAACTTAGATTATTGATATACAATATATATGCTACGTAATCACCCTTCGGTTCCCAAATTTAAATACCCTCTAGCTACCTCCCGGTTGGTCTCCCTCATTTGGAGAACGCCTGATTGATGGGCATTGCCCATACAATAAACACAGATGCCTAAACTTTCTTATTTTCATTTAGAGCGTAGTCTTTATTTGTCAATGCCTGCAACAAACCCTGGTTGCTTTGGGTCTTGGCTTGCGCCACTTTATCCCAACATTGCTCAGACCCATCCATCAACCCGTTACTATATTGACTGGGAGCTCCAAATAGTTTGAGATTTGGTTTTCATTAGATGCTTGTAACTGTAGTTTTAATATCGATTACAATTTGTGCGAAGAATAAACGTAAACGCAAAGCGCGACTAAGCTGCAAATGTAGAGTGGAAGCTATTTATTTACACAGGTAAGGGAGTAGACCTTACGCGAACCACTTCACTAAATGAAGAAGCTAATTATCTACAAGGAAACGAAGCATAATTTGTGTCACCCTTCGTGGGGATGGAATCCAGCTCTTCGGCATGGAACGCAAGCATTTTAGCAACCGGCTGTGGACTATATACAACTCTAAACTATTGCACCAGTCTGGTTTTTATCTTATATCTATGTCGCTAGCTCACGATGCCATATTATGCCTCAATAAATGTGACCCAGCCCTCTCGGGAGCTGGGAAACCCCTATTTCAAAGTTTTCCATGCGCTACATGCGACGCCTTCGGGACATCGCGGTAAGAAGTTGAACTATACTTTTGTTGCCTCAGCAACTAAATAAATCAACTTAATTGTTATTTACTTTATTTTTAAAGTCGACCAATTTAAAAAATAATATTTTCCTTATGGTCCGTTTTTTTCTCAGTGTAAGAGGCATCACGTGGAACGTTGTAAGTACGTCATTTTGAACGTTTTATTTTTTTTATCTTCGCACGTGACGCGCGTTCAAGTTTGTTACTAATTTACTCGTCCAGCCTTTGTGACAAACGTGAATACCTACTGGGCTAACGACAGACAACGACAAACTGTCCATCAAAATTACAGTCAGCTCCTCCTTCCTACAATCATAGACATGGGTTGATTTATCTAAATTCTAAATGATCGAGCACTTTCTTTCAATATTATCATAAAAATTATTTCCTTTTTTTTTGTATCCTTCTAAGTCTCGGTATTTTCAAATTTAGTTATATTTAATTTAACTATTACTCGAAATACTCCAATTTGAGTTAATTAAAAACCGAAAAGTCCCGCAGTGACAAGCCCCACCCCTTAATCATAGAAATCATTACAATTCCATTGAAATGACACCAAAAGGTTCCGTTTGCAGCGATTTTGATGTATCCTTACATTAAAAATAGCTACTGTCAGTAAAGGCGATGCTCTCTTGAAAATCCTACGTTAACTAAAAAATCTTCGCCGAATTGCACACTTCTTTTATTTAATCCAGAAACCTAATCTTTTTCACGCAAGCTCTCCATTTATCTCTCTCAATATAAAAAATCACAATTTTTAAATTGACCATAAATTACTAAAACGCTTGTTACAAAAACCTATTGGAAATCATTTGATATCTGTGAAAAGTGTATTTTCAGAAGAGTAATCTGAAATTCAGTATTCCAGAAAACCTCCAAGATAATGTAATCTCTCCTTTCAGAAACTAACGAATTAAAGTACATCCATTTGCTGGAATGTTCTATACAATTCTCCTTCTCGTACAGCTTAAAACAAATTTACAGTCGGAAAAACATAAAGTATTTACTTGAATTTATATAAATTTACTGTGATATTCATAGACATTACTAAGGCCGGGTGGTTCAAACTTAGCTTAGAGACGTTATACCTATCGAGTTTTAAAATATGTTTTTAAAGGTAGATCTTTGAAGAGGAATGCAATTCACGAACCATTCTCGCCAGACCAGAAATCGGTATTAACATCTATAATAATAATCTATAATCTAAGCTGCAAGGTTATGTAAGCATTTAAGGCTCATATGAAATGCATGCCTACAGACAGGCACATGTAGGTTCGCGCCTACACATTCTGCATGTGTGCATACAAATAAAGAAAACCTCACATGGACATAAACCTTGCAACTCCTGCCGCCGTTCCCTGAACCGGGGTGGCATTGGCAAAAGTGAACCGATTTTTACAGCACGGGTGGTCAATACATTAATAATTCATTATTTATATTTTTATGGCTTATTATTTGTAAAGATTTATTTTTAAGGTTTGTTGTTGTTTTTTTTTTTTTTTTAAACTTAAATGTTATTTATTACTCGTATTTCTTGACTTATAGGTTGGTATGAGGCTGACCACCCATACTGTAAAAAATGGTTCACTTTGCCAATGTCACCCCTGTTTCAGGGAATGTCGGCAAGAGTTGCAGGGCTTATGTTCATTTGAGGTTTGGATTTTATTTGTAAGTACACAATCAGCATTTATAAACGCGAACTACATGTGTTTGTTTGTGGGCATACATCTGAGAGCTTTGAATGAATATATCCTTGCAACTTAGATTATAGATTTATTATAGGACCCAATGGCATCTGTTAAATTAGAGACAAAGTTATTGTCAAAGGGCTCGACGGGAATCAAACCAGCGTTATGTTATTGAAATATGCAAGTTGAAATTAGTGACTTAAACCTCTTAGCCATAGCGCCAACCCCGCTTTATATCCCATTGATTTGTTATTTTAGCAATTGTTCCTTGACTTATAGGTTGGTATGAGGTTGACCCCCCATAAATGATTCACTTTTCCATGGTAAGCCGCTATTTCAGGGAAGGTCAGCGGGAGTTGCAGGGTTTATGTGCATAAGATTTGGGACATTCCTTTGTAAGTACACTTGCGGCATGTGGAAGCGTGGACATGAATTCATGAAATGAATCTTGAATATTTAATATATCGTTGCGACTTACATAGATTATAGAGTGTTGTATTTAATTTTAGTAAGCATCCACGAATTAGAGTGGAAATGTTTTTGAAGTCGTCCAGCTTTTATCATTCGCTTTCCCTTGAAAGTTATTTGCTGAAATCGTGTTTATTTTAAATGAGAAATTAAGGGTTGTAAACTGGGCTTGATGAAATCGTATATTAGTCTGATAAATGTAAATTAAAAGTCTGAAACATTTATTTTTTGAACTTACAAATTATTAGATAAAACTTCAAATAGAAACACTAAAGAGATCACCAGCGACTGAGAGCAAAAACCACAAAAAAAATATCTAGGGTTCGTTGATTTTTAAATTCATGCCAAGTAAGCTATTTTTCATCTTCTCGATTGTTTCACTTTTGCCAATGTCACCCCCGTTTCAGGAAAAGTCGGCAAAAGTTGCAGAGTTTATGTTAATTTCAGACTTGGATTTTAATTTTACACGTGTCTGCTTGTAGGCATGCATTTAAAATGAATTTTAAATGTTGATATATTTTTGCAACTTAGATTATAGAAGGCTCATATTTAACCGTGCCAGTAAGCACCTGCGACAATTGCTTAACAAAAGAACCAAATATATATTTCGAGCCGCAGCGTAAAAGAAAGGACTATGAAAGAATAAGAAGTAATCAGCTGTTTACGCGCCGCCATGTTTTATTGCTTGCTATCTTCAAATTGATACGGGTAGATCTATTGACGCCCGTTTTGTCCTAATGCCTCTACCAGAACATTTATCCATAATATATAATCTAAGTTGCAAAGATATAGTATCTACATTTAAGATTCATATTACAGGCATTCTCACAAGCAGACACGTAAAATTTAGCGCTAGCACATGTGGACTTACAACATAAAAACCCAATCTCAAATGAACATAAGCCCTGCAACTCTTGCTGGCCTTCCTTGAGACAGGGTGAAATTGGCAAGATGAGCCATTTTTTACAATTTGTTTTTTCAACCTCGTACTAACCTATTAGTCATGGAAGAAAAAATATAATATTTGAAATATTGTTGGTTGGTTCAACGTTCCCGATTGTCTATTTCCACATTGTTCATGTTGTTATTTACACCCAGCCCAGCAGCTTCCATTACCTCACTTTGACCGGCTTTAGCACCGTGTTCCTCTCTTTCACTGAGTCCTGTCGAGCGGGTCAAAAACCAATATAAAATTTATTCAGCAAATAACAGACTCCCACCTCGGGCCAGGATTTTATTTATGTGTCAGAGGGAAACCTCAATATCCAGCATGCTCGGTTAACGAAACAGTGCAAATAGACATCCCAACCCTTGGTAGATATAGTTTTATGACCTCGTCTTCTCATAATGAGGTCTGCATATCGCTACCTTAAAAAGATAAAACTGAAGAAGTGTTGATTCACTGATTTGAGAAATAATGGATAAAACATTTTATTGGATGTAACTTCTCATAGTTAGTGAACTGATTATAAAGAAATGCTCATAAAAACTTGTAAACCACAGGATTTTTTAATTTGTAAGTGTTTTCTCTCGTAGAAAATATGAAAAATTGTGGTCCGAATTCAAATTTGTGCGCCCATTGTGATGGGAACGTAAATAAACCAAAAATGAATTTTACATTTCATTTAATTCTTACTTTTATTTATTATTATAGCTTATTTTACTGTAAAATATTTCTTCCTAGTTTATGTTTAAGAAAAACAAGATAAATAATGTTGTTTTATCAGTTCTTGATGAGGCATTACCTTACTTAACCTAACACTTAACTTAAGGCGTGTTATAAAGCCAAATATGCCATTTTTGTTTCTTACACTTTCTGATCTTAGCAAAATAGTTGCAGCTATGAAAAAAATCAAGCATGTTTATTAATTTTTTATCTTAATTATAAAGCTTAAACAAAATATATAACTTAAGAATTGCCACCACAAAAAATATTTAAAAAAACGCGTTTTTTTTACATTTTTAGCTTTTTTTTCGTGTGTGCTGTATTATGGAATTTTTTTTTTCTGCTTTTTAATTACAGAACTATACATTGTTTAGGTTTAATACTTAACAATTTTTCAATAATGTCAATAGTTTTTGAGTAAATATGGAAAAACTTACACTACTAAATGAATTAATTTTAATTAAATCAAAGAACACAGTTTTTCCATATTTACTCAAAAACTATTGACATTATTGAAAAAATGTTAAGTATTGAACCTAAACAATGTATAGTTCTGTAAGTAAAAAGCAAAAAAAAAAATCCAAATTACAGCACACACGAAAAAAAAGCTAAAAATGTAAAAAAAACGCGTTTTTTTAAATATTTTTTTGTGGTGGCAATTCTTAAGTGATATATTTAGTTTAAGCTTTATAATTAAGATAAAAAAATAAGAAACATGCTTGATTTTTTTCATTACTGTAACTATTTTGCTAAGACCATTAAGTGTAAGAAACAAAAACGGCAGATTTAGCTTTATTACACGCCTTAACCCTTCATTAAAAAAATAGTATGTGTTGACCATAGAGTTATAATGGTGTTGACTGAATGAGCAAACATTTATTTCTACGCCCGTTTTCGTGAATTAATGTTTGTTTATACGGTTTTTTAATGAACCGGACGAAATGTATATCTACGTATAAAACGTTTTCAAAATAAGTTCTGGAACTGAAGCTCTCAAGAAGGTTTATAGAGATTTTTTTATTTAAAAGAGAAAAACAATGCAATCAATTTAGTCCAGTTTTGCCAGTGTCTTCTACGTTCAATAATCGATTCAACACTTTTAAATAAGTTCGAGACGTTCGTATACCGAGCTCGGATATCAAAGCAGTTTGTGTACTGAGCCACCGCTATATGTTGCGATGTTTCTTGTAGGTACAGGGGGATCGCAATATCTTTGTGTTGCGCTCAGCTCCCCCGCACAGGAAAGGTTGACTAATTAAACACCAAACAATGGAGGGGCGAGGGAAACACCCTGTAGCGGGCCTCCCAACATTGTTGACTAAATAAATATGTGGCAACAGTAGCTGTAGGTACTCCGAGTTTTCACTGAGTACCTACTACCTACACCTCTTAAAGATGAAATAATTACACGGACTCGGTTTTAGAATTTGTAACTTTTTTCTCTGTGAGCAAACGTCAGTCTTGTATGGGTCCTTAGCAAACAATAACAAAATATTCATTCTCCTTCTGCCAAGCGACCCAGACGGTGACGTCACAATATTGTATATATATGTCAATTCACGTGCGGACCTCATTAATCGTTTTTTTGATTTTTTTTTCTAAATATTCAAGAAAAAGAATGAAGATAAAAAAGAAGCTGTGTAGGTACATAAATTTATCCTCAATAAATAATACAATATTGCAGCAAATCTCAGATCAGCTGCACATTTAGTGCAACTTCTTATGACGTTGTTTTCTAAGGGGTTGCATGTGGCGTGTGGCATCTATTCTTTTTTACATGTAATTCCTCGACTTATAGGTTGGTATAAGGCTGGCCACCTGTAAAAAATGTTGCACTTTGCCAATGTCACCTCTTTTTCAGGGAAGGTCGGTAAAAGTTGCTGGGTTTTTGTTCATTTGAGGTTTGGATTTTAATTTATTAGTACCTACACATGCAACATTTGTAATCATTGTGTCTGTTTGTGGGCGTGGCTTTAACGTTAATTTTAAATGTTAATGTATCTTTGCAACTTGGATTAAAGATTATAGATTGTAAGGGGACCGGTCTGTGAGATTCGCACATTTGAACAACGTCAAAAAAGTTGTGCCACACGGCTGGGTTCCTAGGTGAAAGGCTGACCAACATTTTGTTATTGGTTGCTTAGGACCCTAGTAACATAAGCGTGTGATGTCTACCCGGTGAGAAGAAAACAAAACAAAAAACAAACATTCTTGAAACAAGACACTCTCCAACTCCATTAATTTTTTGCTATGTAATTTTTTGCTATGTAATTTTTTGCTATGTAATTTTTTGCTATGTAATTTTTTGCTATGTAAATTCATTTTTTAATTTTGTTTTTGATATAAATCGGTCAAAATATTTGACAGGTCTTTCTTTAGTTTAGTGGTTAACGCCATCAATGCGTATATGAAAACCGTGAGGTCGATTACCGTTGGAAAAAATTAAATTAAATTTTCAAAATGTACTCTTCGCCCGGTTGAAAAATTCATAATATATGCCTTTACCAAAAAGCCGGTCACCAAAGTAAGGTCCATCCAGCGCTACGGAAAATGGATCTTGCTTGTGTAATTGGCGCTTCCCGTAGCGGCAAAAAAGCTCACGTATGTCACTAGAGGTGTGATTCACACAAAAGCAGCACTTTTAAAAGAAACCATCCTCATATTTATTCACTTAAGCCTGGGTATTTTTCTGTTCTCTTTTGATTAAGGCGCTATAGCTACTTTTTACAGTAAAATGAGAAATTAAGGCTACAGAGGACCATCAAACGAAGACACTTTAAAATACAGTATTTTTTTTAAATCTCTCGCTCGGCTTTGTCGTTTATCTTTTGCCGGATTGAGTGGCCACGGATTCAATTTAGTTTTAAGCCCTACGCCCCCCAGAGCTCTGCCATCTCCTCCTGCCCTCTTCTTGCCACCCCACAGGGTTGCTGCCACCCTCTGGAGTTCCTGCCACCCAGTGCTACCCTTTTCCGCCCATTTTTGGTGCCTACTAGACAGTGGCAAACATTGTAAAACAGTGGCAGAGCATGTTTTCTTTCTGGAACAATCTACCTTGATACTCGTATAACATTCATCTTTCATTCACATTTCTTAATAAATCAGTTACACCTACTCCCTCAGTTTATTCATATCCATCACTTTCTTCATGCATTTTCCTCTTGAATATTTTATCTGTATAATCCGTACCATGGCAATGTTACTCATTTGGTCATTATTTTTTCGGCTTTCTCCTTCCCCTCTTTCTTCTTATATTAACTCTGTAGATTTTTTCTCTCAAGGTTTTTATCATCCGTTCTCCTCAAATGCCCACACCAGAAAGAATGAGTTGAGGTGACTCTGCAGAGGTTCTGACCACTCTAAGTGGAGCGACGACAGCGTTTCACTTACAGAAAACACATTTTGGGAATCGAGTGTTTTGACATATGTATAGTTCGGTATAAAGCTGACCACTCATGTTATCAAAATTGTTTCACTTTTCTTCCATCACCCTGTTGCCACCTTATAGGGGTTTCCCACCATCCTTTTGGATTTTACTGCAGTTCCTAACCTCGTTGGCACCTTATGAGTTTGCCTCTTCACGGTTTCTAACACCTATTCGCCATCCTAAAGATCGGTTACCACTCTTTTGCCACCCTGTAGTACTTCCATCACCTATTCGCCACCGTAAAATCTCCTTCATCTCTCTCAAGCTCTCATCATCCTTTTGGCGTCTACTACCAATTCCTTGTCACCATATAGGTTTACCACCAACCTTTTGGTTTCTTCTACGGTTCCTACCATCTCTTTGTTACCTTACAAGGCTTCCACAACCTCTTCGCTACCCTACAGACCACCTCCCACCCTTTTGCCACCCTTTAGGACTCTCACCATCATTTTAACTTCTCTCATCAGTTCCTATCACCCCTCTGCCACCCTACAACCCACCTCCCATCTCCCACCCACCCCATACACCTCCCCCACCCTCCCTCAGACGCAATATACGCCGGGAATGTCCGCAGAGCTAATATTAATTTGCCTCCGGTCCAGGGTGGCTCCGCTGTGGTGCCGATATTAAAAGAATACCGCGACATCACTCTCCGGGCTCAGACATGCTCCCCGACTGTAATGCGTTGCGTGAACTTCCTCGATTGCGGAAATCGGAAAACAGTTTGAAAACTAAAACACTCACTAGGAGTACCGTCGTAATTTCCATATATTTTTAATTCAAGCAATCGAGAGGAGTGTATGTAAATGTTTTGTACTCACGGTGCAGTTCCCGGGATGGACGAGGGACGGAGAACGCAGGAGTTAGGAGTAAAGTATGACTTTCACTTAAATATGTACACTACTATACAACAAGTACGAAAAGTCAAACTTTTTATCTGATTTGCTTCTAAAATTCATTTTTTACTGTCTTTTTAAATGTTGATTAAAATAAGACACTTATTACTACAACATTGAACTTTTGAAAGTATACAGTTTGGTAGTATATATTATGTCAAGTCAAATAACTCCCTATCATAATAATCTTTGTACGTGTTAAAAACTTGTTTATGCACTGCGGGTTGCTTTTAGGAAATTCGAAAACGGCACTAAACGATCCCAGATTGGTCTTGGCCTCCTTGATCAACCGCCGCCAGTGCTGTCTGTCGCTTTTCTTACCCATTCCCTCACTCGACAGCCCACGATTTTTTTTACTTTCTTTTTCTCTTAGTTTTATATCTTCGTACTCTTGTTGCTTGCATATTTTGTATAAGCTATTTTAAAAATTGAAAAACTACAATTGACCTTAAATTTCGTTAGCTTTCATTCTTTCCATGTATTTATGTATGTTGTTGTTTTCGTAAAATAAATAAAATTAAAATAAATAGACAAAAAAAAAAAATAAAAAACAAATTGTATAAGGTTACGGGGCGAGTAAAATTTAATAATGTACGACCGGTTTCGGAAACAATGTTTCCATCGTCAGGTACAAAAACTGACGATGGAAACATTGTTTCCGAAACCGGTCGTACATTTTTAAATTTTACTCGCCCCGTAACCTTATACAATTTGTTTTTTATTTTTAATTTTAATTTTTTAAAAATGAAAGGTTACAAAGTGAATGCCTCATCAATTAATGATAAATAGACAACTCAAAAATGTTAGCAATATTCGATAATACTTTTGAACTTATCTGTTTTTTATACTGCAATAAAAATTCTATTAGTGCTTTATGCGATAAACGTTATATAGAAGCCGACTCTCCATCAGCGGGTATACTGCACAGTTATGGCAGATTGCTTTCATTCAGCGGTAGATTGCTCACTAAAAGTCAACGATCGCATGTGGTGACAGAGTCTTTAGATCTTGGCCACCCCTACTCCTTGTACACCACTGGTTTCTAACCTTTAGTCGCATTTACTATTTTTTCAAAACCAAAGAACACTTTGGATGAATGGTCTCGACTGGAACACTTTGGATGAATAGTCTCGACCAAGGAACACTTTGGATGAATAGTCTCTACCAAGGAACACTTTGGATGAATAGTCTCTACCAAGGAACACTTTGGATGAATAGTCTCGACCAAGGAACACTTTGGATGAATAGTCTCTACCAAGGAACACTTTGGATGAATAGTCTCGACCAAGGAACACTTTGGATGAATAGTCTCTACCAATGAACACTTTGGATGAATAGTCTCTACCAAGGAACACTTTGGATGAATAGTCTCGATCAAGGAACACTTTGGATGAATAGTCTCTAACAAGGAACACTTTGGATGAATGGTTTCGACACTTTGGATGAATAGTTTCGACACTTTGGATGAATAGTCTCTACCAAGGAACACTTTGGATGAATAGTCTCTACCAAAGAACACTTTGGATGAATAGTCTCGACCAAGGAACACTTTGGATGAATAGTCTCTACCAAAGAACACTTTGGATGAATAGTCTCGACTAAGGAACACTTTGGATGAATAGTCTCGACCAAGGAACACTTTGGATGAATAGTCTCTACCAAAGAACACTTTGGATGAATAGTCTCGACCAAGGAACACTTTGGATGAATAGTCTCTACCAAAGAACACTTTGGATGAATAGTCTCTACCAAGGAACACTTTGGATGAATAGTCTCTACCAAAGAACACTTTGGATGAATAGTTTCGACCAAGGAACACTTTGGATGAATGGTTTCGACACTTTGGATGAATAGTTTCGACACTTTGGATGAATATTTTCGACCAAGGAACACTTTGGATGTTTATTTTCAATCAATGATTACTTTGGGTGTTTCGGATTTTACAATAAATAAATCACATTGTGTTTTTTACAAAGTGAAGATTGTCAACGACGTTAGCCATGTTGAAAGCACCGGTTCCCATAGATCACCGAAGTTAAGCAACATTGGGCGTGGTCAGTGCTTGGATGGGTAACCGCTCAGGTACACCGCGTGTCGTTGGCATCTTGGGCCGGTCCGTAGTCCGTAGTGGCAACACTTTGGACTCGTAAATGGAAGGTTGATGATTCGGATCCCGGCGGAGCACAAAAATATACCATTTATATTTCGAATGTGCTCTTCGCTGGGTTGAAAAATTCATAAACCTTTACCAATGACCGGTCACCAAAGGTCCATCCAGCCTTACAGCAACTGGGTCTTGCTTGAGTATTGGCGCTTTGTAGCGACGACCAAGCTCGTACACCTCTGCGGCACTACAACAAGTGTCATAGACCCCTAGAGTCTTTAGAATCTAGGGAGTCTCCCGCACAGGATCTCTTAAAAAAAAAAAAAAAAAAGATGTTAACTTTGCCAATGTCACCCCTGTTTCAGGGAAGGACGGCAAGAGTTGCAGGGCTTATGTTCATTTGAGATTGGGTTTTTATATTGTAGGCCCACATGTGGCATGTGTTAGCGCGAAATTATACATGTCTGCTTGTGGGAATGCATTTAATGTAAATCTTAAATGATATATATCTTTGCAGCTTAGATTAGATTAGATTAGAAAGATTCATAAACGCAAAAAACCCGCAATTGTAATGTAGCCTCTTACAGTGTTGTCTTTGCATTGTTTGCATGCGGCGAGTGCAACCTACTTATTTTCACAGGTAAAGCTAGCCTTGCTTCAACCGCCTAAATTAATGTGAGGGCTTACATGCTCCACGGGGGGAGGTTTTCATTTTTTTAAACCTTGCTGGTTCTATGATTTTTGGATATGAAATAAACACTGAAACGGGAAATTATTTCTCTGAACAGTTTGTTAGTGACACCTGTATATTTTTCTGATAAATTCGCTGAGCATTTTAGTATAAGATTACTCGCTGGAAGTCATGCAGCGTAAGAGTTCCGATTTTGGCCACCCCTATGGAGTCCCTTATCCCGCGTGTTTCTCCCTTCATTAAAATAATATGGTAGGAACAACCCCTCTGTATGGCATTCCTGTGAAGCAACACTTTGATCGCTTCGGGGTCAGTTTATCACAACGTGGCTCAAAGTCCTCTCAAAGACTCACGACATGAATACCCGGTCTTAGTCTAGGAAATATGTAAGGACCAAAAAACATAGAGGTTGATCTGAAATGTTGGCGGCTAATACATTAAAACTATTCATTGTAATTTTTTCGATACTTTGATTTGTAATTTGTTATTAATGTATTTTATAATTTGTTACATTTTATAATTTTAGTGCCTTGACTTATTAGGTTGGTATGAGGCTGACCATCCACACTGTAAAAAAGGGTTCACTTTGCCAATGTCACCCCTTTCAGGGAAGGCCGCCGGTCGGGAAGAATTTCAGGGCAACTTATACGTGTCTGCTTGTGAGAGTGCATGTCCTATGCATTCTCACAAGCATGCATGTCCTATGCATTCTCACAAGCATGCATGTCCTATGCATTCTCACAAGCATGCATGTCCTATGCATTCTCACAAGCATGCATGTCCTATGCATTCTCACAAGCATGCATGTCCTATGCATTCTCACAAGCATGCATGTCCTATGCATTCTCACAAGCATGCATGTCCTATGCATTCTCACAAGCATGCATGTCCTATGCATTCTCACAAGCATGCATGTCCTATGCATTCTCACAAGCATGCATGTCCTATGCATTCTCACAAGCATGCATGTCCTATGCATTCTCACAAGCATGCATGTCCTATGCATTCTCACAAGCATGCATGTCCTATGCATTCTCACAAGCATGCATGTCCTATGCATTCTCACAAGCATGCATGTCCTATGCATTCTCACAAGCATGCATGTCCTATGCATTCTCACAAGCATGCATGTCCTATGCATTCTCACAAGCATGCATGTCCTATGCATTCTCACAAGCATGCATGTCCTATGCATTCTCACAAGCATGCATGTCCTATGCATTCTCACAAGCATGCATGTCCTATGCATTCTCACAAGCATGCATGTCCTATGCATTCTCACAAGCATGAATGTCCTATGCATTCTCACAAGCATGCATGTCCTATGCATTCTCACAAGCATGCATGTCCTATGCATTCTCACAAGCATGCATGTCCTATGCATTCTCACAAGCATGCATGTCCTATGCATTCTCACAAGCATGCATGTCCTATGCATTCTCACAAGCATGCATGTCCTATGCATTCTCACAAGCATGCATGTCCTATGCATTCTCACAAGCATGCATGTCCTATGCATTCTCACAAGCATGCATGTCCTATGCATTCTCACAAGCATGAATGTCCTATGCATTCTCACAAGCATGCATGTCCTATGCATTCTCACAAGCATGCATGTCCTATGCATTCTCACAAGCATGCATGTCCTATGCATTCTCACAAGCATGCATGTCCTATGCATTCTCACAAGCATGCATGTCCTATGCATTCTCACAAGCATGCATGTCCTATGCATTCTCACAAGCATGCATGTCCTATGCATTCTCACAAGCATGCATGTCCTATGCATTCTCACAAGCATGAATGTCCTATGCATTCTCACAAGCATGCATGTCCTATGCATTCTCACAAGCATGCATGTCCTATGCATTCTCACAAGCATGCATGTCCTATGCATTCTCACAAGCATGCATGTCCTATGCATTCTCACAAGCATGCATGTCCTATGCATTCTCACAAGCATGCATGTCCTATGCATTCTCACAAGCATGCATGTCCTATGCATTCTCACAAGCATGAATGTCCTATGCATTCTCACAAGCATGCATGTCCTATGCATTCTCACAAGCATGCATGTCCTATGCATTCTCACAAGCATGCATGTCCTATGCATTCTCACAAGCATGCATGTCCTATGCATTCTCACAAGCATGCATGTCCTATGCATTCTCACAAGCATGCATGTCCTATGCATTCTCACAAGCATGCATGTCCTATGCATTCTCACAAGCATGAATGTCCTATGCATTCTCACAAGCATGCATGTCCTATGCATTCTCACAAGCATGCATGTCCTATGCACCTTAATTGTAGTATATTTTTGCAACATAAATTATAGATTATAATAAATTTATAGTATAGTGGTTTAAGTTTCAGACTTCTGATTGAGCTATGTGCAAGTCAGGTATCTAGTTCGAATCCAAAATAGGACATTTTTAATATTATTATTATTATTTTAATTTTTTTTTAAATAGATTTGTGGAAAGAATGCAATCCACCAACCTATTTTGCCTGGCCAGTTGTCTTCATGCAAAAGCAGAAGCTTGTGTGCATGCAACGGCATCTGTTGAACCAGGGTCGAAGTTATCGTTCCAGGATTCGAACCATCGTTATCCGGTTCCAAATAACCGGACTTGATCCCCGTGGCCATAACACCAACAGTCATCTTTCATTCACATTTCATTAAAAATCAGTTATACGTACTCCCTTAGTTTATTCATATCCATCACTTTCTTCATGCATTTTCCTCTTTAATATTTTATCTGTATAATCCGTACCATAACACCGACTAAACATTACATTATAACTTCATGTACAATTTAAGGCTTCATCTGTAATGTATGCAACAATAATAATTGACATTTAAAAATCTTATATATCATGCATTTCCACAAGTCAAACAGAAATTCTGCAACTCTAGCCGACCTTCCCTGAAACAAAGGTAACACTGGCAAAGTGAACTATTTTTTACAGCATGGTTGGTCAGCCTTATACCAACTTATTAGTCAAGGAACCTTACAGGAGCCCCACAGAAAAAAAATCATTTGAACATAAGTTTTTTCGAAGACCCATTGGCTATTCAAACCACAAAAAAAAGTGAAGTCACACAGCCGAGTTTTAGGGAAATGATCAAGTAATATTATGTCGTCATTCTGTGCTAAGGGCACTGGTAACATAGGTCTGTGACGTTTGCTTATCGAGATTCTTGTTTTCCGAGTCTATTATCTTAAAATCGGCGTTAAAATTTAACCCAACCTTGCAGCACAATTAAATTATATTTTTTGCAAAATATAATACCTACTACTTATATTTGACGTGGAAATATACAAGCCTAAGAAAATATATGAGTCTGAATAAATCCAAGATTGTCTATTAAAAGTTTTGTACCTTCCATTGGATGTTCGGCTGAGCTCTTTCCAAAGCCATCTTTACTGTAAACTTTGAATACTGCTCAGTTAACCGTAGGTAATATGTGAGAGTACCCCCTGCGACATTACAATATCCAGATAAAGCGGATGCAGTCCAAATTAACTATGGGTTTCTCAACGTTTCGTCCAAGCCGGATCGCGTGTCAATTGTAAGTGGTTCGTAAAATTTATTTTTTATTCTATTCAGAATTTATAACGACTTTATCTATAATTTATAATCCAGTTTGCAAAAATAAATTAACATTTAGGATTCATATTGAATGTATGTATGTCCACATGCGCATGCTTTCTCATTCGCTTTTACACATGTGGACTTGCAGCGAAAAACCCAAATCTCAAATGAACATAAGCCTTGCTACTCTTGACGACATTCCCCGAAAAAGAGCTGGCATAGGCAAAGTGATTTTCTTAAAGTATCCATAGGTGGTCAGCCTCATACCAACTTTGAAAGAAAAACATAATTTTCAAATAAGCTCTTCATATGGTTGAAATATTCATGTGCCTTTACCAAAAACTGATCATCCAAATCCATCCAGCTTTACAGCAACTAGGTCTAAGTTGAGTAATCGGCGCTTTCTATTGGCTTTTGGAATGAATTGGAAATGAATCACACAAAAACAGGGCCAAATAAAAAGGAAAAAGAAGGCGTTGGACAGGCCGCTGTCGCTGCGGTTTTATCAAGGAGACCGCGAAATATTTAAACATGGATAATTTGAGCACACAACCTTCCGAGTCCATATCGACTGCTCCAGGGAAGACAGCAAAAAAGATAGTTTTGCAGGAAAGCTAATTGAATGTTATTTATTCCATGGAGTACAATGCATAAACTATTTTTTACATTAATTTATTAACGAATTTAAAAAAGATAGAGACACGGCTGTCATCTTGGAATGAAAAAATGATTTGTTACCTTCAGAAATGGAAATAAGTCAAAAACCCAAATTTCGGAGTTACTTCCTTCTTCCTTGGAGCAGTCGATATATTCTAGATCTACTTTTACAGTGTATGTCTGCCTAGGTCTATGTAATGCAATGTCATTCTCTACCCCTACTAAACGTTCTTCCTCTCCCAGCATCCCAAGTTAAAGTCGGATTTGTTGGATGGTTCTTCAGGACGTCTGTTAGGAATTTAAATTCATCGATCCCGACCGCCTTTCCTTGCCTTAATCCTAGATCCCGGAACTGTGGAAATGCGCAAAGACCTACAATCTAATTTGTGCCCTAAACTTGCGTACTTTGATTCCCTAATGTCTCCAGCCTCGTCTGTCTGGTTTACCGATAAAAAAACATTAACGAAGGCGCAGGCATTTGGTAGAGTAACTGTAACCCGTTTATGCAATTCCACTAGGGGTGACCAGAAACTCTGAAGAGTCCCCTCCACTTATTTCTATCCTGACATACACATCTCAGCTCATTCATATCCATTACATTTTCTTCTTTTATGTATATTCACTTTGTACCTATATCCCATACCTCACGTAACGCAACTAAACTACACATATAGTGTAACTTCTTGCCGCGTTATCCCCGAAGGGGTCGCATGTGGCGAGTTGAACCTATCTCTTTTTACAGGTAAGAGGGCTGGCCTTACGCAAACCACTTCAGTTGAAGTGGGGGTTTCCCAGCTCCCGAGAGAGCTGGAATTTATTTCTTGTGAAGGCTGAGTAAACCTTGCCGGTATTTTATTTTGGGGTTTGAAATAAACACCGAAACAGGAAATCATTTCTGACACCCACGGTGGGATTCGAACCCGAGCTCACGGCATGGAATGCAAGCACTCTACCAACTGTGCTATCGACCGAACACTCAATATTTTGAGAGCTCACAATTTTGAAAATAAAAAAATCCCCATTTTGATAAACCCATTCCCTTTTAGGTCTTCCCCTTCCCCTCTTGCATCTTACATTTCCCCTGAAGATACTTATTGTCGAGAGGAAAATACAAAACATTTTATTTATTTATTGTGTGTTATAACACATTAGAGATAATGGACTTGCACAAATATTATCGACAAAAAAAAATTACCGTCATACGGCGGGGTTGCTTGGGAAAACGGGAAGGAATATGGTTAATAGTCGCTAAAGACTGCAGTCTCGTAGACGTTTTACGTGTGCCAGCCGAGAAAAAACTCTGAATTCAAATTCGAGTCCATTTTGATTTATAACAATGACTCATGAGAAAAGCATGCATGAAAAGAGTGATGAAATTAGATGAGATGAAAGAAGTATGCAGGGACAGAGTCAAGTGGAGGCACTTATGTGGAGGTACTGGCCACCCCTAGAGGAATGGCGGCAGGATACAAGACAAGACAAGACTCAACAAGTTCCTTGACGTATAAAGTTACTTACTTGGTACTCTTTTTGCCAATGCCACGCCGGTTTCAGGAAATGACGGTAGGAGTTGCAAGGCTTATGTTCACGGGAGGTTTAGTTTATTTTCCATTTAGTAAGTACACATTCAGAAAGCACAAACTCACACGTGTCTTATTGTGGGCATGCATTTAAATGAATCAGTACATTTTTGCAACTTTTAGATTATAAATTCGGTAATTACCTTTGTACTTCTTTAGCCTATGTTCACTGAACGAAATACGCCCATAAAAATCTGCATAGAGCTTCTGACCACCCTTAGCGTTACAGCTGCACTGCAACTCATTGCAGTTCTTTTATGCGACATCTTATTAACTCTACCACGCCATCTTTCTCTTTGTAGACGCTTCACTTGGCTCGTAGCTCTATACTACCCCGAGTATACAACAATGCTTAAATCTCACCTCAACCAAAAATGTATCGAAGAAACGACGGCACTCCTTTTAAGTGATTTAGTTTTCCTACATTTCTTCTATGTACGCGATCGAGGGGAGCTTACGTTGCACTTTATACTCGGGGTACAGACCTCTCTCTGAATATTGTACGCACCTACAAACTGCCGCGCTCCCTCAAGGCGCATACATTGTACTGTGTATAAGCGCACTCGAGTATTAAAGATTGCGCTAACTCCCCTCGATGGCGTAAATCCAGATAAAGCATGAAAACTAAATCACTCACTAGGAGTGCCGTCGTGTATTCGATACATTTTCGATTCGCGTGATCGAGAGGAGCTGTACAGAATAAAGTAAAGTACAGAACCCCTCCCTTCCCTTTCTTACGACTGTCCCAAGTATAAAACCATACTTACTAGAAAATGTACGGAAACTAAAGCAGCGCGTGTAGTGAACGTTAACGATGCGTTTCTAGTTGAACGCCATGGTTGAGTTTAAATGTTAAAGTTGTACACTCATGGTACTTTGCACTACTGACTTATTATATTTGCTATACTTTCTAGGGATGCGTGAACAATTTGGAAATTTCGAATTTTAATCCTTTTAAAAATAAAAATACCGGTAAGGTTTACTCAGCCATCACAAGAAATGAGTTGTTGTCCATCGGAAACTTGGAAACTCCCACTTCAAGTGAAGTGGTTGGCGTGAGGCCGACCGCCTTCTATAATATAATCTATAATCTAAGTTGCAAGGATATATTCATTTAAAGCTCTCAGCACGTGTAGCTCGCGCTTACAAATGCCGAATGTGTACTTACAAATAAAATCCAAACCTCAAATGAACATAAGCCCCACAACTTTTGCCGACCTTCCCTGACACAGGGGTGACATTGGCAAAGTGAACCATTTTGTACAGTATACGTGGTCAGCCTCATACCAACCTATAAGTCAAGGAAACGCCAAATAAAAAAACTTCTTATGCCACATGACTCCTTCGGGACAAGATGTTGCACTATATGTGTAGCTTTTTTGTTTATTTGATTTTGAGATTTGGTTTCTGGGAGCACAAATTTTATCTAGAAGAATTTCTTTAACAAAACAAAATCAGACGTGTAAAAAAATATCGTTAGGTTTTCTGCGACTTCAAAAAAGCTGTGTATCAGAGTACGTCACTGTTTTTCTTAATAAGTTTCTTAATTTTTCTGATACAAATTGTATGAAGAACATTATTGATTTGTCTGCCAGACTGTTCACTCGGAGACATATTTTATTGCTTGCCATCGACTGATACGATCGATAGAAAAGACGAGCTGCTCACATAGGAAATAAAGTATTTTATTGCTACTTTCTCTCAGTGAAGATTGTAAACGTTTTTTTACCTTATCGAGCCATCGGAATAAAAACGGTAAAAGGTTATAAATTATTCAGAAATGAAGCGCGCATAATTTGTAATTATCTCTCCGTGCCATTTGTTGTTGCATATGTCCGCCATTGCGCAAGAAAATAAATTAACTAACTCACAGTTATTCGAATATTTGATGTTCAATTATGGTACACACAATCGCCCAACATTCATCATGTTTGCGTGAACGGAAATTTATATCTATAATCTGAGTTACAAATAGATACTAAACTTTAACTAGAAATGCGTGCCCATAAGCAGAGATGTGTAAGTTCACGTTTACTCATGCTGTTTGTGTGAGTAATCACTAAGTGAGGCCCCAAAGCTCAAATAAACATAATCTATAATAACTGTAATCTATGATACTAAGATATAATACAGGTAAGTACATATAAGATTAACATTAAATGCAATCCCACAAGCAGACACGTATAAGTACGCGCTTACACATGCCGCATGTGGACTTACAACATAGAAATCCAATCTTAAAAATGAACATGAGCCCTGCAACTCTTGTCGACTTTCCCTGAAACAGCAGTGACATTGGGTAAGTGAACTATTTTTTATAGTATTGGTGGTCAGCCCCATACCAACCTATAAGCCAAGGAAAGGGAAAAACATACACCTTGCAAATTGCCCTTCCTGTGAAAATGATGAAATTTTTATCTTTATACCAATTTAGGTATACTAAGCAAGGAACAAAAATTATTAAATACAATTACGTCATTGTAAAAAAACAGGAATCAAATGCAATGTAACTTTTAAAATGAACATTTGAGTATTTTAAATGTTTATTTTTAAAATCCTTAGCCTGCACCATTACAGATCAATTGCCTTTTTCTGTCCTTGCCATTGTCCTTGCATACACACAGCTCTCCTTATATTATGACTCTGGATATCCTATTCATTCGCTATTTCAGGAATTCGGTCCATCCACACCTTTCTTACTTTCCCACAACATCCATCTATTCTCGAGAACTTTCTTCGAAATCAAATGTGAATAAATAAATACTTTTAAATAACGAATGTAAAATGTCACCTTACTTTTTAACAAGTCTCATACTTTCACTAATCTTTCAGTGTTTCTCTATTCTCCAGAGCTTGCGTGAGCGTCTATTTTTCCATTCCGGGAATTCATTGTAAACATGCAAGAATGCTGAATGCCTACTGATGATCTGTCGTGATTCAAATATTTGATGTCTAATCGTTTTAGGCGTGGGCATGAATTTGTTTGTAAACACAATACTTCACGATTTGTTATGCATAGTTTAATCCAGCATCATTGATTGGCCCGTCACATTTTTCAAAATTAATATTCCTTTTTTAGAAGTACACTTCTCATAGCGCTATTATACCAGAACAAAGAAATTTCTTTATGACTGACATTAAGAGTTCTTTTATGAAAAACATTCTCATTATATTGGCCTTTAATGGGTCCATAATCTAGTGTCATACTTCGTAGTAGCAGGTTTGATTCCCGGCGAAGCCGAAAAAAAAATTTTTTGTACTTCGCTGGGTTGAAAAATTAAGTTGTTCGGTTGATAGCTTACTCGTAGTTGGTAGAATACTTACATTCCATACCAGAGGGCTAAGGTTCGATCCTAACTAAGGGTGTTAGAAATTATTTCCCGTTTTGGTGCTTATTTCAACAAACCCAAAATAAAAATACTGGTAAGGCTTACTCAGGCTTCATAAGAAATGAGAATCAGCCCCTCGGAAGCTGGAAAACACTCACTTCAAATGAAGTGGTTGGCGTAAGGCCGACCTTACAGATCACAAGTTGCACTATTTGTACAGCCTAGTTGCGTTAGGCTGTGTTTCAAAAAGGGGAAATGATTTCGGGAACCCCTGCCCTCTGGCACTGAGCGCACGCATTCTCCCAACTAAGTCATCGACCGGATGTATAGTACCTACCTACCCAAAAAATAAGAGCATTTAATTTTTGTTTAACATGTATTTCTACATCAAATCAATTTCGTCGAAATTTTGCAATTTCAAATTCTTCGAAATTCGTACAAATGCACATCACTATTTGTCAATTTCCGTCTCTTTCTCTCGTACAGGATTGTGCACTGTGCTCCACGAGAGCGACAGAGATGCAGCGCGCCCTTTAGTCGTCTTGGCCTCCCTTAGTTTCAGCACTGCCCTCCAGGGAGCGGGGCAGGCAGCCGCGCTGCACCTTTTGTGCACGTGCAGGTTCCCGCACACTCGTGCTGCACGTGCTGAATTCAATTTGGGAAGAAGCCACTTTCATAGCGCAGGCAGAATGTGAGATTTTTTTGTTGCTAGAATATACCACCAGTCTGTAGTACAATGGTTAACGCTTCGAGTTCGTAATCGGAAGGTAACCATGCTTCACATATAGAGAAACTCATTATCGCGTTGTCTTCAAAAGAGTCGCATGTGGCGTGACCTTTGTTTAGTTGGAAGAGGGGTTTTCCCGGATCCAGTGGGAGCTTATTTCTTGTGAAGGCTGTACCCTTGCCGGTATTTAGTTGGAAGAGGGGTTTTCCCGGATCCAGTGGGAGCTTATTTCTTGTGAAGGCTGTACCCTTGCCGGTATTTAGTTGGAAGAGGGGTTTTCCCGGATCCAGTGGGAGCTTATTTCTTGTGAAGGCTGTACCCTTGCCGGTATTTAGTTGGAAGAGGGGTTTTCCCGGATCCAGTGGGAGCTTATTTCTTGTGAAGGTTGAGTACCCTTGCCGGTATTTTGATTTTGGCTTTGAAATAAACTCCGAAACAGGATTCATATGCTTGGTGAATGGCTTGGTGGGAAGAATGCAAGCATTCTGCCAACTAATTTATCGAGTGGATTTTCCCAAGAAAAGTCTAAATAAATGACCATGAATGAAGCAAAAACATTATTTTTATTTTAGCTTCCATAATCTTTATAATCTATGATCTTATAGGTTGGTATGAGGCTGACCACCCATACTGTAAAAAATGGTTCACTTTGCCAATGTCACCCCTGTGTCAGAGAAGGTCGGCAAAAGTTGTGGGGCTTATGTTCATTTGAGGTTTGGATTTTATTTGTAAGTACACATTCAGCATTTGTAAGCGCGAACTACACGTGTTGGTTTGTGGGCATACATCTGAGAGCTTTAAATGAATATATCCTTGCAACTTAGATTCTAGATTATCTAAGTTGCAAAGATATATACCATTCAAAACTCATATTAAATGCGTGCCCACAAACAGACATGTGTAAGTTCGCGATTACAAATGCTGAATGTGTACTTCCAAATTAAAATCCAAACCTCAAACGAACATAAACCCTGCAACTTTTGCCAACCTTCTCTGAACAGGGGTGACATTGGCAAAGTGAACCATTTTTTACAGTATGGGGGGTCAGCCTCATACAAACCTATAAGTCAAGGAATCATTTATTTAAAATGAATCTTGACAATGTCAATACACAAACCCTTAAACTTTTATTCTATGACAATATAATGTAGAAGAGATCATCGCCAAGTTACACTGGTAGAAGGCGAAGAAGAAGCATAAGTAGAAAGTAACAAAATACCAGGCCATTGTTTGCTATCCCTGTTTCCTCTTGTTGTACAGGGCTGTGTGTGAGGGCGCGTGTAGTGCACCTCACTTTGCATATAAACATTTTCGCACCCCTGCACATTATGATTCCGGGATCGGGAAATGCCGCGCCTAATATTGTGTTTGTTTATTCTTCCCGCGCTTTATTCACTTTCTTCCACGCACCTGCTGCTGCCCCAGCCGAGAAGAACAGACTGCCGAGTATACAATACATCCTGTACGTCACCGGACAATGTATGGGAACTAAATAGCGCTTCCAGAGTGCGTTTTCATTTGATATATTTTTGTTGTAAAACGCTATGGTAAATAAACGAAAAAAAATGCTCATACACATTTACTCTGTGTACTCATACACAGGGGTAAACTGTAATGTGAAGGATTCCATACATTTGAATGAATTGACTGTAAAATAAAATATATAATAAAATACCTGATGATGGTCCATATGTAGACCGAAAACGTCAGTAAATTTAACTACAAAAATAAAATCAAAAAAGTGCTTAAATTTTTTTATTTAGTTTTATGAAGTTTTATATAGAAAGGATTAAAATATATACGTTTAAAAATTATACGGTCGATCGCTGAGTTGGTAGAATGCTACTGTATGCGGTGGCATCTTCAGAGAGAAATGTGCCAAGTATAAGCCCACTACCCAAATCATACAATATGGAAATCCTTCCAAATTTAAGAATAATTGCGTTAAAGTCAAATACTATTTGAAAGAGGATGTGAAAGTAAAAGTAGAAAAGAATGTGATGAGATGGTTTGGGCATGTAGAAAGATTGGTTGATGAGCAATTGACAAAGTATATACAGAGGAACTGTGAAAGGAAAAAGAGGGACTAAAAGACCGAGAAAAGTATAATGTAATTGTGAGAGAATAGGATTTACAGAGGTAGAGTTAAAAAAACAAACTGTATGAAAAAGGTGATGGATATGGCTGAAAGAGGTGTATGCAAGGATGCGAAGAAATTGAGGTAACTCTGCTGAGGCACTAGCCACCTCTAGTGGAATCGCAATAGGGTCAATCAATATATTATTTTTTACTGATACATACATATTTTCTTAAAAATTCATTTCTAGGAGTTTTTTTCAGAAACAAAATACAGAACCAAACAAAATACAGAAACCGAACAGTATGTTAATTCATCTGATACACAAATTTGAATACATTTTTTTTTCTGCTCGTCTGGAATTCCTTTTTTTAACATATCCATAACAAGGAAATATTATAATTTATATTTATCTCCGTACATTACAGACGTTTATTTTTCAATTTGAAAACTCTCGGGGCTGCCGTGCCCCCTTAAAACATTCCGCTCTATACTGTCTACCCCCACCCCCGTAAGTTGAATTTATTTACTTTTAAAAAAAAAAACTTTCCTGGGCGCACAAATACTAAATTAATTATAAAATCAGCCGATGAGGATCAAAACTTTCACTTATTCCCAATTTTCTTTCTTCAAATTATTTTTTACATTTTTTGATAATAAAATATTCTAAAACAGACTCAGCACAAAATTTGAAATTAGATTTTTTCTCTGCGGGCAAACTTAGCATGTGACTAGGGCTATCAGCAACCGCATCGCCCACTAATATGCACATAAAGTGAAACTTCTTCACTTGCATGTGGCGTGTTGAGCATTTATTTTTACTGGTTAGGGGGCTGCCCTCACATGAACCACTTTACTTGAAGCTCCCGAGATAGTTGTAATTCCTTTTGAAGGCAACTTGTTAACCTTGACTACACTTTGATATTGGATTTGAAACCAATACCGAAACGAGAAATTATTTCTGACAATCTTGGTGGCATCGAATGCAAACGCTCTACCAACCGAACTATGGACCGATATGAACATAGAAATAGTTTTTCCCAAAAAATTTAAAAAAAAAATCAAATAAAGTTTTTCTTCACGAGTTAATTTATTTCTCGAGCGCTTTCGATGTTTTCACACCATTATCAAGAGAGCAACAAAACTTTGTTTAATTTCTACATTCTTTTTGTTAAAATTAATCTTCCTAATGTCAATACACACACCTGTAAACTTTTAGTTTTCCCAATTCGTCAAACACTTTGAATGCAAGCGTTCTATCAACAGAGTGTTCTACCGTACGTAAGATTGATTAATTTTAACATAATTGTTTTCATTTCCTGTCAATCTCGTCGACTGCTCACGTCATTTTGTCGGCCTCTCAGCTGCTTGCAGACTTGTACTTGTAGCGGGACGGACATATTGCTTGAAGGCAGTGTGGTGGCTGGCTTGATGGGCTGTCCTGAATCTGGATGCAATAGGTCAATCAAAAAGCTGTCAGATGCGAGAGGCGATTGCAGTAACTGATGATAAAACATAGCTTTATATTCTACCATTTCACATCCTCTGGTCCATAGTTCAGTTGGTAGAGTGCTTGCATTCCATGCCGTGAGCTCGGGTTAAAATCACACCGAGGGTGTCAGAAATGATTTCCCGTTTCGGTGTTTACTTCAAACCCCAAAATAAAATACCGGCAAGGTTTACACAGCCTTCACAAGACATGAGTACCAGCTCCCTCGGGAGCTGGGAAACCTCCGCTTCAAATGAAGTGGTTGGCGTAAGGCCGGCCTCCTTATTTGTATAAAATAAATAGGTTCCACCCGCCACATGCGAAATTCTTCGGGTATAACGCGGCAATAAGTTATACTATATGTGGAGCTTAGTTGCGTTTTTTACCCTAACTCTCCATTGGTACACCCTTATACGTATTTTTATAGGTTTAGGGTTCTGTTAAGCTTTAAATTTTAAAGTGAAAAAAAAATTTTTTTTTACGATTTTTATCTATGTGATTAATTTTAAGTTAAGATAAGTTGGAATCCTTCCCAAAAAACAAGCTATGCTTACTTTGGGGAGTATTTATTGTAATTAGATTTTTTAAATTTATTTTATTGTAATATTTTGTACATATTGATAAAAACAATAAAGACCTTATGAATGATGAATTATGTAAAATGCGCTGCTCCTGAAGATGCCGATTGTAAATTAAATAAATTATTGTAAAGCGAAAACGTTAGAGACATAAAAATATGAACTAGGACTCTTTTTATTTTTATTTTAAATACTTAATTTTAAATTGATAATTACAGAAATATAAAAAAAAACTTTTGGAAGAAGTTTCACTTATATTTTTATACTAAACTTACTTTATGTATCAACTTCTGGTCAAATCTGCAATGTCGTGCTGACTTTTGTAAACTCTATTATTTGTAACAAGGATATATTTATATTGAAAATAAGTTTTAAATGTATTTTCGATAACAGACACTTTTCACAGAAACACAGACTGTTTCAACATAAACTTGTAAGTTTTCGCTCTCACGTACTGCATGTGTACCTACAGACAAAATAATAACTTCTCTAATCTCTTATTAACATAACGCCTACTACTTTTACCGCCGTTCCTTCACGCAGGCGTGGCATTGGCAAAGTGAACCAACTTCAACATGAGTGGTCAGTCTCATGCGAAGTATTTTATTTTTAATTATTAAAAATTCAAATGGGTAAAACATAGTTTTAATTCACTTATTTATAATATATTATGTTTTACCCATTTGAATTTTTAAATAATTAAAAATGGACTTTCACTGTGTTAATAAATCCATCGTAAAAAATATAATTTTATTTTTATTTTGGATTACTTTTTGAGACATTCCGTCATCGTGTGCAATCACACCTTAAGAGCCCTTCGTGAGTTTTTGGTCGTCGCTACAAAGCGCCAGACAAATCCCACATGCCGTAAAGGCTGAATCAACATTATTGACCGGTCTTTAATAAATATCGATGGTATTATTTGTAAATCGTTGCTGAAAAATCTGCGACAATGGTTCAACAAATGCACCAAGTCCCTGTTTCGAGCCGCAGCATCCAAGGTCAAAATAATCAGTAACAACATTATTATGCTCCGCTGGGAATCGAACCCATTATATTTTGATTGCGCTAACAATTAGACTAGACTAGTCGCAGCCATCAGAAACATTTGATCTTTATGTAAAATTTTATTGAAATATTTTTATTAATGTATTTTTTTCCTCTTTTCAGGTAAGTGAAATATTGAGAAGTCTGAGCTCCTGCTAACAAAGAATACAGAACTGACTGCCGGAGTAGGTGAGGGATGAAGTGATGATTTGTATTATTAAAACCGCGGCAATTTAATGGTAAAAAATGAGGGGGGGAAATTGTAAAGCATATTATATTAATGCCTCAAGGAGGTGTTAAAAGATCAAGATAAAATATGATTAAGACATGATGAATGATTTATTATATCATGGCTTGTAGATAATTAAGAAAACCTATTTTTTAATTCGTAAAATAACTTAATTTATGTATTTTATGTTACAATTAGATCCGGTGTATACTGTAGCATTCGTTTTAGTATAGTGGTTAACGCTATAAGTTCAATATCAGTGGAAAAGGGTTCGATTCTCGAGAAGTAAAAAAACTTAAATTTATTAAAAACTGTATTACATGTTAAACTATGATGCATTTAGCTGAAATGTTTCTTTTTTTTCTGATTTTACCAAAACGAGTCACAATGGTCTACTTAGTATTACAGCAAATAAGTCTTGTTTGAAAAATTAGCGATTTCTATTGCGACAAACAACCTTGCAGTGAGCTTTTGAGTCGGTATTCATTTTTCTTGTGATGTTTCCGGTCAATGTAAAAAACGCTACTAAGCTACACATATTGTAGAACTTTTTGCCACGTTTTCCCTGAAGGTGTAGGTACGTATTAAGCCAGTCATAATGTTACTCTTTTCTTTTTTTTAAACTTGTGTGTTATTATGTTTTGATTTTGATTTAGTACGATCGCCTGAGGTCCATCACTAATCTGACAGTAATTGGTCCATCAGACCTCAGCGGTCCGTCCGGCCGGCTTTATTATTAGTCGGCTCATTTTTTAGCCAAATCCGTGGCCAGGCACTGTAGACCGACTACCAACTGACAAATCCGTGGCCAGGCAGTGTAGACCGACTACCAACTGACAAATCCGTGGCCAGGCACTGTAGACCGACTACCAACTGACAAATCCGTGGCCAGGCAGTGTAGACCGACTACCAACTGACAAATCCGTGGCCAGGCACTGTAGACCGACTACCAACTGACAAATCCGTGGCCAGGCACTGTAGACCGACTACCAACTGACAAATCCGTGGCCAGGCACTGTAGACCGACTACCAACTGACAAATCCGTGGCCAGGCACTGTAGACCGACTACCAACTGACAAATCCGTGGCCAGGCACTGTAGACCGACTACCAACTGACAAATCCGTGGCCAGGCACTGTAGACCGACTACCAACTGACAAATCCGAGGCCAGGCACTGTAGACCGACTACCAACTGACAAATCCGTGGCCAGGCACTGTAGACCGACTACCAACTGACAAATCCGTGGCCAGGCACTGTAGACCGACTACCAACTGACAAATCCGTGGCCAGGCACTGTAGACCGACTACCAACTGACAAATCCGTGGCCAGGCACTGTAGACCGACTACCAACTGACAAAGCACATGGCTGGAACATACTTTCAATTATTCTACCTTTACCCCGAGTATAAAACATAACTTAAATACTCAGTAATCGCGTTAACAGAAATGTGCATGAAAACTAAAGCACCCACTTGAAGAGGTTATGTAATATTATCTAAGTATATTCCATATTTTTTCCGTTTACGTGATGGTTGATTATTTACTTACGCAATGTTTTAAACACGCGGTATTGTGAATTATTTCAGAAGAAATATTTCTAGCGTGTATTTACAAAAACAAGAAAAATCTCAAATATATGTAAACCCTGATGAATCACATTTTATTTGGTTTTCTTTTACGGACTGAATGGAGTTTGCACTAAAGGCCAATTTTTTTTTTCTCTGCGGACAGATGTCGCAAATCTAGATAGTAAGGTACTTAGCTATTAAAATAACTCTACGTGAGTATTAAATGGTATATAAATACAGCTTTACACACATTTTTCACTGAAGCAAGTTAGTCGAGTGCAGTTCCGTGTAAACTTTATTACATACGCTTTAAAAAGAAAAATCTCCCCTAGTTTTTAAATTTCTGATTCCTCAAACGTACCAACCAAAAGCCGATCGCAGGAAACATCGTGCACTGGTGGCAGCGTTTATTTTTTTAAAAGCTCGCCGCGATTGCCGGTGTAAGTTATCGATTGGAACTGAAGTCATTTATTCCCCAGGCATGCTTTTAGCCTCGGGGCTTTCAGCTTAAAATGTCCTGAATATTCAGCGTTTGGTAAACCTAACATTACATGAAATGTAGTCGATGTGTCCAAAGCTCCAAAAAAAGTTTTTGTTTTTTTTTTGAAATCCAATCGTCATCAAACTTCATAGATTTTTTTCCGAGATTATTTGACTTTTTTCCTGAAAACAAAATTTAATATTTTGAGCGGTGTATGAGTATTGAGTCTATAGAGAATATATTATACGCTTGATAGCCTGTAATCTAGCGGCAATTAACCTCGGAGGACAAAAATATAATTTTATTCAAGTGTGCTCTTCACTTGGTTAAAAAAATCATCAAACCGGCCACAAATGGTCCATCCAAACTTTCAAAACTGTACTTTGCTTCATTGTATTACTTATATTGCATTATTTGCACTCATGGTTTCCACTTTGGTTTGGCACTTTCCTTGACTTATAGGTTGGTATGAGGCTGACCACCCATACTGTAAAAAATGGTTCACTTTGCCAATGTCACCCCTGTTTCAGGGAATGTCGGCAAGAGTTGCAGGGCTTATGTTCATTTGAGGTTTGGATTTTATTTGTAAGTACACAATCAGCATTTGTAAGCGCGAACTACACGTGTTTGTTTGTGGGCATACATCTGAGAGCTTTGAATGAATATATCCTTGCAACTTAGATTATAGATTATTATAGATAAGCGGTAGCGTTTGGCAACTGAAACCTGTTTATTTTCTCAGTCATGGGATCTAGCTAGCACCCGAGTAGGTTGCACCTCCTTTATTGTTGTTCATTGGCTAAGTTAACCTTGCTAGTATTTTTATTTCGGATTTAAAAAAAACTGCAAAGAGGGAAATCGTTTCAGACACCCTTGATCGGGATCGAACCCTAGCTTCAACCTAGTTTCAATGGCGCACCATGTACAGCTTAGTTGTGTGCTATGTGTTCGGTTAATGAAATATAAAATAGTAATGGAGTTGAACAGAATAAGTGCCACTTGCATAAATATGAGGCGATACATCAATAGTGCATTTGATTTGAAAATTGCACCATATTTCTTACATCCATCATTAACAATTAATGATAGCTCTCCCCCGTTACTTATAAATTATTAAATATCCGGCGGCCAACCACCGTCCCCGCCACCCTGCCGTGATCTCTATTGAATTAGATTGTGGGTATTTTTGAAGAAATTCCCATTTGGTGTGCTCCCTCCCTCCGGCACTATGTTATCGGGGTGCGCGCCCCAGTGTGGGCCCATAACATAATCGAACTCATAAATTACGGAATTCTTACACTTGTGTATGGGAGGAGTGTATGGCTATGCTGCAATATGCGGCTGTATCGACATTGTGGTTGAATAAACTCATTCTTTACAAAATAAGTGTCAATAAATATAAATATGCCGACAGAAAAGTCGATCGGCAGTGTAATAACAATAACGACCGCCGATCTCCGGTGATTCCTCTTTGTCAATCGCACCTTGTTTCAAGGAAAAGCGGCGGAAATTGTTTATGTCCTACCCAGTTGTTACCTTAGTTAGTAGAAAGCTTAGTTCAAAGCCAGAAGGCTAGGGTTTGATTTTTAAAGATGGTGTAAGGCATGATTTGTTGTTTGCTTTTGAACCTTTTTCATATGACCGGCAATGTTTTCTCAAAATTCACAAGATGTAAGACTACTCCTTCAAGAGCAGAGAAATACCTCTAAATGAATGATGTAAAGTTTGCTCCTTTACCTTTAAAAATATTACGGTGCGATCTGTTCGGAGACAACATGTTGAAGTATATTTGCACGATTGGTAACTTTGTTGCAAGATCTTCAAAAGTTCTTCGACTTCTTCAGCCTTTATCAGTCCATTCCTGGATGTAGACCTTCTCCAATTTTCTCCACACCTTTCAGTCGGCTGCTGTGTTCAGTTTTTTTCAATTCGACATTTCAATGATTAATTGGTGGAGATTGACTAATGCTACGTTTGCTAGACGGGTTGGTGACTATCTATTGGTCTGAGAGGTCTATTTTATTTCATCCGTACATATTTGTGAATTTGAAAGAAATAATTGTAAAAGAACAATGCAATTTTTAAATCAAGTATGAAAGAAGCAGATTTAAATAAAGAAAAAAAAAAATGCAACTAAGCTACACACATAGTGTTACTTCTTGCCGCGTTATCCCCGAAGGGGTCGCATGTGGCGAGTTGAATCTATTTATTTTTACAGGTAAGAGGGCCGTCCTTACGCCAACCACTTCAGTTGAAGTGGGGATTACCCAGATATTTATTGAGTTATTTTCGAAATTCGCTTAATAGTCCAATAAGTGGGGTCACCAGTCACCACCCTGTAAATTACACGTATTTAAATTCAAATTTCGAACTCATGTTCCAAATTTATCACTCCATGTGCACTATTATTGTTGTTTTTTATGTTCGGTCGATAGCTTACTTGGTAACTCGCATTCATGCTGAGCGGAAAGACTTATGTTCAAATTATAGGGTTTTCGATATGATTTCACGTTTTTTTATCCAAATTTCAGTATCGGCAAGCTGAACACTGTCTTTATAGGGAATATGGACGTACTCGGAATAAGCAGTACCTTTCATCTTTTCTGGGGAGGTACTCGTATGTACCTACTCATCTCCTGAAAACTGCTTGTGTATAGAATAACTCAAAAAGTGAATTTTAACAAAATTGCATTTTATTTAAATTTAAAAATGTACTTTCACCAAGTTACTGAGGAAATTTTATTTAACATACATCAGAAATTTTAGCTTCTACATCTTATCATACAGGAAAGAATTGAGGAAATACATCCTCCAGGTCAATAGCGAACAGCTTTGTTGAAGAATCTTTGATAGCGATCTGACAGAAGCGCAAGATCGCTATTTCGTTCTGCAGTATCGAAGATCTAAATTGCTATGATGATCACCGATCTTTTTTTGAAGTTACACAAGAAGTAGAAGAAGAGAGACACTTTAATTAAATTTGAGAGCAGTTTGTAAAGTCGTCCATTAGATTTCAACTTTGTCAGGAGTCAAACAATGAAGGTACTTTGTGTTTTTATGGGTCATAAATTGTTGGTCTGTCTTTCGGGACCTCATGTCAATATTCGGTGAGAAGCACTTAAAACCTCAAAACCAAGAGATAAAGTTATTTGACCCTAACCTAGCTCAGTAAAAATACCATTCAGCTGATAGCAATGTTTGTCATTACGGACCTTTTCCTGCGATCCCATACGTGCGACGTACCCAGGCCCGGGTAAGCTCACCGCGGGCCCTGGTGCGAAGACATGGAGCTAAAACATCCATATTTTCATTTATTGAGAACCAAAACAAACCTAACTACGGTTTGAAATGACAGACGTTGTTAAGGAAACTTCATTTTCCAGAAAGGGTAATTTACCCTATTTGTCTGATGGTTAAGAAAGCTGTATATGGTGCGATGACTCCTTCATAGTTGGCTGACTTGTTGCGATGGTTTTGAGGTGACAGACGCTCAGATCTGCGTATCTCTAGAAATATATTAAGAAAGCTACTTTAAGAAATAATTTATGACTTTTCAGGGCCGACTAAAAAAATCAGGTCGCTCGGTCTTCAAAAACAGTTATGTTCATTTTTTTAAACATGGTTAATATTATTCCGGCCCTCCATACCCCGTCTACTCGTATACATAAATAGTGTATATCTCTTCAAAGACAACACGACGAGAAATTATTATATTTGTGTAGCTTAGTTGTGTTGCGTTTCATGGCCAAGGGGCTTCAAAGAAAATAATAGTTCAAATAGTATTTTTTTTAAGGATTTTGATCCTTGGGGCCCTGTTGCGGTCGCATTGCTCGCACCTTCCTTACTCCGGGCCTGGACGCACCTAATGCGTTGGGAGAAAAGTCAACAACTGAGTGTTTACTGAAAACCATAAAAACGTATCGTAAAAGATTATGATTTATGGCGGCAAAGTCTTCTTCTCTCTGGGATTAATTTGGAAATTAAAACACTTTTTCAAAAGAATGTCCGGCCGATAGCTGAGCTGGTAAAAGGCTTACGTTTAATGCCAGAGGACTAGGGTTCAATCCACACCAAGAGTATCAGCAATGATTTCCCGTTTAAGTGATCATTTCGTACCCAAAATCAAAATACTGACGAGGTTAACTCAGTTTTCACAAGAACTGAGAACTAGCCCCCACTTCCACTATTACCAGATCAAATTCTCTTTTGTTTCAACCCTAAGATTGATTTGCAGAAATGTTTATCCATCTTTTTCTAATCAATCTTAAAAATTAAGCTCCTCGTAGGAAAAACGGCACATAAAACGGCACATGTCAAAAGTCTTGGGTTCGATTAAGGTCGGAGCAAAAAAAATATTTAATTTTCTTTACTATATGCTCTTCGGTGGGTTGAAAAAATCATATGCCTTACCAAAAATCGGCTACCAAATATCCACCCAACCTACCTTACTGCAACTGATTCTTATGTAATGGGCGCTTTTTATAGCAACATCCACGCTCGCAGAGAGCTCTTTAGGTGTGCATTCCACGAACCAGCGATCACCAAATAAATCATCATATCTTATGAGACATATTTATTAAAGAGGGAACCCTATCCAACATTTATCAGGTGAGATGAAACTTGGTGTTCCCTAAGCTTATTCCTCTTCTCATTAAGACGAAGGAAAAACTTATTAAACTAGAAATAATACTGTTATTTGAATGAGGAAATACTTGAGGAGATTTTATAAAGCTTGTTTGTATGATTCTCTATAATTTTCTCTGTTTTGCAATTTACATAATTAAAGCTTCTGCCGCGTAACCATGGCAACTAAAGAGAGGTATGCGAGATCTGAAAGTCAAAATTAATCTTGTTTTGTTTTTACCTCTAGGAATCAATTTGAAATTCGAAAAAGGAATGATGTAGAAAACAAGAACTACCTACATATCCTTTTCCTTTTTTAAATTTTCAATTTTTGAAGGGGAATTTTCCGATGTTACCACTGAAAAAATGACTTTTTGATATGTAATAAACATTCTCACATTTTAGATTCTTTAAAATCTAAGTACCTTGACTTAAACGATGGTATGAGGTTCACCACCCGTACCTACTGTAAAAACTCGTTTACTCTGCCAATGTCAACCCCTTGTTTAAGGGGAAGCCGGCAAGAATTTTAGAGTTTATGTTAATTTGAGTTTCTGTTTTGTAAGTTCACATGCAGCAGGTATAAGCGCGAAATTACACTGTCTGCTTGTGGGCATGCATTTAATATGAATTAAAAATTCATATATATCTTTCCAAAAAACATTATCGATTATATTTTTCATCTGATAGTTTTTTGATACATCTAAAGCGAAAACTTACGTCATTTTATTATTGAATCCTTCATTTATATCTCAACCATTCGTGCACTTTCTTATCTTCAATTTCACATTCACAAAAAACCTTACTTTTACCATTTCTTTAATTCACATTTAAAAAAAACCACTTCAACTTAATACAGAACTCCAAGTATACACTATTCGTTTTATCAAAATTATATGGGAACTTAATCCCTCACTAGAGACGCTATTTCAGTTTCCATATTTTCTTTGGTAAAACGCTCTGGTGGAGTTTGAACGTTATTCTGTACCCCTAGTGTAAAACATTGCGTAAACTCTTCTCGATTGCGGGGATCGAAAAAATGTATGAAAACTAAATCACACACCCGGAGTGCTGTCGTATCTTCCATGCATTTTCGATTGACGCAATCAAGGTGAAATTTACGCAATGCTTAATACTCGGGGTTCTGGATTCGCCTGGATAACACTGATTTTACAAGCTGCCATCTTAGCTACAAAACCTTCGTATATAAAAAAAATATTAGAAGAAATCCCTCGGGCTATCTGTAAATTTCTCGGTAGGTATAATTTTCTCCTTTGTAAGGCTCGCCACCTATATCTTTATCCCGTTTAATATCTTTTCCTCCTTTATTACAAAAGTGGTTACGTTTTTTTGCCCCCCGGCATACTCTTTGCAAGGAGATTCGAATAAAGAATTCCGCCTTTTGTACAGAGTAGTGGATGGTACAAAATTTTATGAGCGTTTTTTTTAGTAAAGTAGTACCTCCATACAAGACAATACTTTTTTTTAACCTTTCGTACGCGTAGGACTGAATTTTTAAACTAAGGCTACTTGTCGTATTAGGATATCTGTAACATAACACGAATAAAGTGTAGAAAAATGGAAGGAAGTTGAGTTTCTCAGGGAGTGTAAGCCTCTGTTTCAATGGAATAATGATGTAATTACAGTTACGCTACCAGTAAAATCATCATCATCATTGGCGCTACAACAATTGGGGTCTTGGCTTGCTCGAGGAGTTGCCTCCACCTTTACCTCTCCATCACCTCTCGTCACCAATCAACTGATTTGTAATTTTCAATTTTAGAGATTAATATGCATATTCTACCCTTTTCTGCTTACTTTTGCTTCTGGTAGTTTTCGCAATCACAACTAAAATGTATTATTACATAAGGTTGGACGAAAGCACCGGGAAGATCATCAAAATATCAAATAAAGAAGACTAAAAAATGTATGAGTATATGTTAAAAAAATTAGCATAAAGATATCTCCAAAAATAAAAATATTTATTTTTTAAATCGAAGAAAAAAATACCGCATTTGATATGCAGAGAAAACACTACCTTATCATTCAAAATATGGGCCATTTTGGTCATCAACGTGGGGCTTTTGTGTTTTGAAATAGCCTTAATCTCTGATCTATTTGATGATACCAAGTTGCACCCTGTAAAATAAGGCACACTATGCTAAAAATGCATTAAAAACAAAATAAAAGCACTGTTTCCACTCTCAACATTTACGAGTATAACATTGTCTTACTGAAGGTGGTGCGCGCCTGCGTAGTTCGTAATATGCAAACTGTTCGCATGCTGAGGTTCGCTTTGTACCTACGTAATACACTTTAAGTGGTAACACGCGTATTGACAGAGGACGTTACCCACATTCTTATTGTATTTCAGAGTGTAAGTATTGAATAAGGGAACCTCTTGCGCATGAATGGAGTGATGAGATGCCTTTGGAAAATGTAAAGAATCTGTGTTACTTTGAAGATGGAAAAAAATAATGTAAAAATAAAAACAACGTTTTTCTTCACGATTTAGTTTATTTTATACAGCGCTTTTGGTATTATCTCACCATTATCAGTATACCAACTAACAAATCGCACGTTTAATAATAAAGAGAAATAACTCGAAAATTGGGAAAATCGAGATTTTGTAATAAAACGCAAGAACAATGCGAGAAGAATAGGTAGAATGCGACAGCCGTTCAATTTGGACGAATATGACCGAGATAAAACATCGGCCGCCTTTTTCATCCCATACAAGTTGTACTGGGTGTCTGAACTTTAAACGTGATTTCCCAACATTCTTGTTTTTTGAGTTATTGCTCTTTATTATTAAACGTGCGAAATGTAAACATTACAAAGTTGATTCCTGAGAAAGTTTCAGGGGGCGGAGCTATGGTGAGGTGAGGGAAGGGGTAAACATAATTAATGAAACATTCAAAAACTACAATAGGTGTTCAGGATAAAGTTTTATTAGGGGTGGGGCTATGACGGGGCTAGGAGAGTAGTTAGTAGGGGTGAAGCTACGGGGATTTATGTATTAAGGTTGGAATGAGGTTGACCCCCCGTTCAGTAAAAACTTGGTTCACTTTTGATAATGCCACCCCGTTTCAGGGAAAGGCGGCAGGAGTTGCAAAGTTTTTATGTTCATATAAGGTTTGTTCAAGTTTTTATATACACTTGCTCTTGCAGCATGTGTAAGCGTGGCATGCATTAAATATGAGCCTTAAATGTTAATATATCTTTGCAACTTTTATTATAAATTGTTTATGTTTACAAATTTATATTGTTTCTAGGGCTTTAGTTGTTTGAACCTATTCTCTGAGTGCAGGACCTTTACATCGCAAATGCCAAATATATGGCCATTCTCGATGCAATGGCCCGCCATTTCGGAATATCCAGACAGACCTGTGAGAAATGAAGAAATTGAAAAGAAATTTATCAATTTAAAATAATCTTTACAATGTCAATTCACCAACTTTTAAGCTTCTATTGAAAAAAAAAGTTGAAACTGTTGGAGAAATCAACAGTTTATAGTCTATTGGTTAACGCACTTCGAAATTTAAAGTTATTGGGTTGGAGTGCGAGTCTGAGGATTGTACCTATACAAGATGGATGCATCCATGACAGCTTCACAATCCAAATACATTCTTCTACAATTTCTCTAACTTCTTTTTATCTCAATACAATGCATCTTCAAGTAACCGTTTTTCATTTTTTTAATGATCTGTCTTGATGATTATTATTTGTTCAAGCCGTACCTTTTTCTGCCTTCCTCTTTCATGCCTCCTATACGTTTCCCATTGTGAGAAGCGCTCATAAAGAGAAGGGACTCCCCATTCAAGTTTAAGTTATGGAACGGTTTCATAGTACGCTCGCGACATGCTGACAGAATATGAATATTGAAAGTAAACTTCTCAAACATTCAATAAAATTTGGGATTATTTTTTCTTATCGTGCGTCTGCAGAGAAGGATGGCGATCATCCTAACAATGAGGTCGGAACATTTTTGAAATTGTAACTTTTTCTCGGCGAGCAAACGTCAGTCTTGTATGGGACTGCCTTTCTTAGCAACCAAATAACAAAATATATTTTTTATGGTTTGTGTATTAACATTGTGAAAAATCATGTTGATTGATTTTATGTTTTCATTATAATTCAAATACATCAATATCGTGTGTGAAAATAAAACAATGTTTTATTCAGAAATTAGTTTTTTTTGGAAAAAACATAAAATCAAATAGCAAAATATTTGTATGAATTATCCTTAGCAACCCGGCGGGTTGCTAAGAATAATCAAGGGTCGATTCACGTGCGGATCTCATTGGCAGATTCGCAACCATTGTGTCACTGGCATTTAATGGTAGAGGGCTAGGGTTCGATCTCCGCCAAAGATGTCAGAAATGTTTTTTCCGTTTCGATGTCTTTTTCAAACCCAATATCAAAGTTTACCCAGCCTTCACAAGAAATGAGGAACCTGCAATTTAAGTCAAATGGTTGGCGTTAGGCTGACCTTTTGACAGGTGAAAATGAATAGATTCCAAACGCCACATACGATATCTTTGGGGACAGCGTGGCAAGAAGTTGTTTTATGTGTGAATCTTACTTATTTTTTGCACAGCGATCGGCAAATTAATTTAATTGCTCCATGGCTGCATTGCTTGCGTCGGTTCCACGACATTTCGATCATAGAAAACTCGGCCACAGATAACTCATCCACAGACACATTGGTCACGGACAATTCGGTCACACAACAGTTCATCCACACGACTTTTCGCCAACGGCATTGCGGTCACTTACAATGTACGGTCCACTGAGAGCTCAATCACAGAAAACTGCAGTTATTACAATGTTCTTTTGGAGAGCAAATTTTCTGTAATGGAGCTGTCTGTAGACCTATATTGTATGTGACCGAAATGTCGTTGATCGAAAAGTAGTGTACAGACGAGCTATGTGACCAAATTTTCTGTGACCGATACGTCTGTGGACGAGTTGTCTTTGAGTGAAAAGTCATGTGCGCCACTTCGTCGAAGTTTTTGCCTCATGCAGCATACATAGTTGTGTTTAAATGAACTCCATTCCTCTCGTGGTAGTTTTCCAATAGGTACATACAATTAAAGCTGCAACAACAGGCCTTTTCATAACACACATTAATTTCTGCATAATTTGATTTCTGTGTGTGCCAAGTTATTGCGACTCATTTGCACTACTGCAAGTTCGCTAAGTGGAAACCGGTCGAACTTACGAATTAAATACCAAAGTTTCAGTACACCAAGTATAAAACATGCCATTGTAACTCAATGATAGCGTTTTACGAAAAAAAGGAACGGAAAACCAAACAGTGCCTCTGGGAAGCGTTTTAGTTTCTAGACATTTTTTTGTAAAATGCCTTATTTGAGTTTAAACTTTGTTTTATACTCGGGGTACCAACGGTTGAAAATGTTTTCATGACAGAACAGCGCAGTGACAAAAAAACACATTCGCGAAAAAAAAAAAACCCAACTAAGCTACACATATAGTGTAACTTCTTGCCTGCGTTATCCCCGAAGGGGTCGCATGTGGCGCTTCAGGACCTATTTTTTTTACAGGTAAGGGGGCCGGCCTCACACCAACCACTTTCAGTTGAAGTGGGGGTTTCCCAGCTCCCGGGGGGGCTGGTTCTCATTTCTTTTGAAGGCTGAGTTAACCTTTGAGATCGAACCCTTGCTCTCGGCATGTAATGCAAGCATTCTACCAATTGAGCTATCGACCTTTTTACGAGTTTGATCGTCGTCGCTACAAAGCGCCAATTCTCAAGCAATACCCAGTTGCTGTAAGGCTGGATGGACCTTTGGTGACCGGTCATTGGTAAAGGTTTTATGAATATTTCAACCCGGCGAAGAGCAAATTTGAAAATATAAATGGTATATTTTTTGTGCTCCGCCGGGAATCGAACCCACAACCTTCCCATTCAGAGTCCGCAGTGTTACCACTGAGCTACGGACCGGTCGTCATATGACATTACATCACATGACAGTATATCACATAACAAAACATCTCACATGGTATTTTCGGTTTGGGATGTTTGGTCATTGTGATGCTTTGACATGTGGTGTAGTGTCATGTGATGTTTTTATGCGATGAAATGTCATTTGATCTAATGCAATGTATTGTTATGTCACTGTTATGCCACAGACAAAACTTCGTAAATGGCATTACATCACATAATAAAATATCACACATGGTATGTTCTGTTTGAGGAATGGGATGTTTTGTTTTGTCATTGAATGTTTTTTCATGCGATGAAATGTCAGGTGTTGTTATGCCACTGTGCTGTTCTGACCTTTTACCTTGACAATTTAAAATAAACAATCTGTAAATTTGCGGGGAAGAAGCAAGTGCATAGGTACTAATCTACATTACTGAATAAACAATTTGCATTGGCACAAAAACAACTTAGCTGCACGTTTAGCACACTCATTGCTAAATTCCTTACTGCACCCGTTCCCTATTGATTTGTCTAAGTCTCTACTCACAACACACGGACTCATAAAAAGCTTTATATTTTTTTCAAGTGGGGGAAGATCTTCTAAACAACTTCATACCTTATCGAACTTCTCGACCAATTCTCCTCTTACCTATAAAAATAAACCTTCCCCTTTGTCTTCCTTAGTCCTTCTCTGTCCACTCTTGGACTTAGGACAACTTTTGTTAACTAAATTTGAGATTTCAATAATGAGTTCAAGGGAGCTGTAAATAAGTCAGTACGTCTGCCAGACGGCATTTGACTACCTGTTGGTTTATTTTATTTCATCCCCATCCTCTAACTTTCCCTATTCGCCACCTTGGAGACGCGCTGTGTAAGAATAACCATTTCCTCTGAAGTAGGTAATAATAAAAAAAGTGTACAAAAAATAAATAGGTTTTCCAAATGACACATTGGAACTTAATAAATAAAAGTATTTATTTGACTACCTGTGATTTAAGTATCACTTTTCGCTTTAAAAATCCAAATAATAAAAAAGATAATTGCAGCAATTTTCTCTTCATTTTTGAAATTCTCTTTTTATTCGTAAGCCAAGGATCATCGTCTCGTCCTCCCTCCTTCTTTTTTTCGCCATCCTTCCGGAAGTCCTTAAAGCCCTTGACGACGGAAGTTGGGTCAACCATTAAACCCAACTTTTTACTCTTTTATCTTTATTATTTTTTTTTACCTTTAATTTTACTCACAATTTTGTGGAAAAACTCGATTTATATTTTCAAGCCTAATTGTCGATTGAAGATTTTTTTTTGAGAAATTTACCGAAAAAAAGGAAAGGTTGATAAATATGATTGAAATGCAAAATGAGGAAGAAATGGAAGCAACTATGTAGAAACTGTAAGCACGCCTAGCAGAATGACGATAGAGTTACCGTCACAGTAAAGCAATTGACCAAGGCCTGGTATTTTCAAGTTCAGTTATACTTTAGTTAAGAGTGGTTATAAACCCTAAACCTGTGGTTTTATGAAAAAAAAAAATTGTACAGTGGACTGCACATGACTTTATAGCACAAAATACGGTCATGTTTAGGTCATAGCCAATTTTCATAACAAAACATTTAGTTGTGTGTAAGTGATGAAGCTAATCTTTTTAAGCAATCGTCTTTTTGCAGTATTATCATTGATCCCGTTTGTATCAAAACTAACACTTTGTTTGGTGGGTACCTATACTTTTCATTGATATTTTGGAAAGTTAAGATTGATTATTATATGGGTACAACTTACTAGATTTTACACTGAAATTTTAAAGAAAATTGTTAGAGCCGTTTTTAAGAAAAGTGCAATTTTATGTTTTTTTTTGTATGGCAGCCATCTTGAATTTTCAAGGTGGCGCCATGCCGGTCGGCTCATCAAAATCTGTGGTTATCAATTCTCTAAATCCAAAAATTGGTGTCTCTGTGATTAGTAGTTTCGGCTGGGACATACACTCATACGGACGGACGGACGGACGGACGGACAGGTTCGAAAAATTAGGTTTTTTTGCATGTCCTGGTGCAGGACAACTCATTTCCGTTGAAACCTCATTTTTTTTTTTCGGACGAATACAATACTAATTTATAACAGTCCTTCGGACTGCTATAAAGTAAAAATGTTATACAGTAATGAAAAAAATAAGTCGTAAATATTGATTATTCATCTTAATTACGAAGGTTACAAAATATATAACTTTAAAAGTGTCACCACACAATTTTTTTTACTTAATTAAACACTTTTTTTATTAAGTTAAAAATTCAAATGGGTAAAACATAGTTTTATTTGATTTTTTTTTTTTTTTGTGTTTTTTTTATTTTTAATGTTTTTTTTAATAATATTTTATTTATTTAATTGAAAGATTTAAATCAAAACACTGTTTTGTATTTTCACGATTATAATAATTTATTAATTAATTTTACAAACGTTTTCGATAATATATCATCGTCAGGTACCTATACAAAATATTTAAATCAAAAGTCATTGGTACCATAGAGTTCTATAATCCAAATGTGGTCATTCAATAAAATAAAATAAAATACCTAATAAAATCATAATAAATTATATAAGTATTCAATTAAATTAATAAAATGAAAATAACATCACAAACATCTTTCAATAAATGAGCAATTGTACTTATATTAATCCAAATTTAAAATTTAAATTACAAAATAACCCATCTATCTATAAAATTAATTAATTTTGATAAAAAATATTTGTCTTAAAATACAATATAAATTAGATTTGAAGATACAAATTATGGCTACAACATCAAAAAACATAACAAAATAAAGAACAAATGAAATAATACTATTATACCATAATTGAATACCTATAGGTATCAATGAGCCCACCCATTATGTCACATTTAAAATTATATCACATTTAAAAAAAGAGAAAGAGAAAGAAGAATGCAATTTAAAACTTATGTCAACAAACAAATTCATACAGTGTTTTCATATATAAGCAAGTTGTTTTTTTTATGTACTTGTTGTTTTCCGGGATCTTTTACTGTGCTCTATCTTGAAGAAGCCAATCGCAGACATGGGCGAAACATCGAGAAACTCAAGCTTCGATAGACTACGGCAACAGATCCTAAAAAGCAACTCCCACATTACAAATTATGCAATTTCTTGTAATTATGGACCGGTCCGTAGCTCAGTGGTAACACTGCGGACTCTGAATGGGAAGGTTGTGGGTTCGATTCCCGGCGGAGCACAAAAAATATACCATTTATATTTTCAAATTTGCTCTTCGCCGGGTTGAAAAATTCATAAAGCCTTTACTAATGACCGGTCACCAAAGGTCCATCCAGCCTTACAGCAACTGGGTCTTGCTTGAGAATTGGCGCTTTGTAGCGACGACGATCAAGCTCGTAAAACGGTCGATAGCTCAATTGGTAGAATGCTTGCATTCCATGCCGAGAGCAAGGGTTCGATCTCAAAGGTTTACTCAGCCTTCACAAGAAATGAGAACCAGCCCCCCCGGGAGCTGGGAAACCCCCACTTCAACTGAAAGTGGTTGGTGTGAGGCCGGCCCCCTTACCTGTAAAAATAAATAGGTCCCGAAGCGCCACATGCGACCCCTTCGGGGATAACGCAGGCAAGAAGTTACACTATATGTGTAGCTTAGTTGCGAAGTTGCGAAATGCAAATATATAATTTCTTCTAATAACAGTGAATATTATAGAATATACAAGTGATTAAAAGTGTTTTTTTAACCCTTTTTCGTTTCAAAAAGGATTCAGTTGCGTGTTCAGGACGGACAGGAATCAATTAAAAACATAGCACGCACATAAATCGATAAGTATAATTAACGAAGAAAAAAATATGGACTGTGAAGTGAACATGAATATGAGCACTGCATCACTGTGACTCCTACTCCATACTCCATAGTAAGCATGCAATGATATTATGGCGTGTTATAAAGCTAAATCTGCCGTTTTTGTTTCTTACACTTTATGGTCTTAGCAAAATAAATGAAACAAAACAGTAATGAAAAAAATCAAGCATGTTTATTAATTTTTTATCTGAATTATAAAGCTTAAACAAAATATATAACTTAAGAATTGCCACCACAAAAAAATATTTAAAAAAACGCGTTTTTTTTACATTTTCAGCTTTTTTTTCGTGTGTGCTGTAATTTGGATTTTTTTTTTTGCTTTTTACTTACAGAACTATACATTGTTTAGGTTCAATACTTAACATTTTTTCAATAATGTCAATAGTTTTTGAGTAAATATGGAAAAACTGTGTTCTTTGATTTAATTAAAATTAATTCATTTAGTAGTGTAAGTTTTTCCATATTTACTCAAAAACTATTGACATTATTGAAAAATTGTTAAGTATTAAACCTAAACAATGTATAGTTCTGTAAGTAAAAAGCAAAAAAAAAATCCAAAATACAGCACACACGAAAAAAAAGCTAAAAATGTAAAAAAAAAACGCGTTTTTTTTAAATATTTTTTTGTGGTGGCAATTCTTAAGTTATATATTTTGTTTAAGCTTTATAATTAAGATAAAAAAATAATAAACATGCTTGATTTTTTTCATTACTGTAACTATTTTTCTAAGACCATAAAGTGTAAGAAACAAAAATGGCAGATTTGGCTTTATAACACGCCTTATGAGACCAAAGACAGACCGAGACTTACTATTCTGGATTGAAAAAATCCTACCTTGTGAAAATGAACACGGTTTTCAATAATATTTAGTTAGTAACTGACTCGACAAACGTTGTCCTGTCCAACTACAATCAATTTGATGGTGATAGTTTTGTGGAATGGTTGCAAGAAAAAAAAAGATTCAGATTTATACTGTGGTGGTATCATACGAAAGATTCCATACAAAAAAACGTTCAGCTTTAATCGAATTTGAAAATCTAGTGCAAAAAAAACGCAACTTAGCTTCATATATAGTGTAACTTCTTACCGCGTTATCCCTGAAGTTTTTTTGCATGTGGCGAGTGCAACCTATTTATTTTTACACGTAAGGGCCTTGCTGGTACTCATTTCTTGTGAAGGCTGAGTAAGCTTTGCCAGTACTTTATTTTGAGGTTTGAAGCGCGAACTTGTGCATGTCTGTTTGTGAAAGTGCATATAATGTGAGTCTTTAATGTTTAGAAAATTAAATTTTGCAACTTAGATTAGATTAGATAGAAATAAACACGGAAACGGGAAATAATTTCTGACACTCTCGGTGGGATTCGAACCCGAGCTCACGGCATAGATCAGTTGGTAGAGTGCTTGCATAAGCACTCTACCAACTGATCTATCGACCGAACATAATTTGTTAGCTCTTTTTTATCCATTAACCCTTCCTAGATTACCAACATATTATAGTACTCATATGAAAAAACGTCAAATCGATTTAGCTGTTTTCGAGTGATGCGGTTACCAACGAACGTCATTTCATTTTTATTATAAAGTAAATATACATACTTTTAAATAAAAATAATATGCAATGCTAACAGCTAATACACAAAACATGACACAAACCAATGAACTTTATATTTCTTTATGTTGTTATGTTAGAATTTAAAAAATGTATATTATTCTGTATATTTTCAAGAATTCAATATCTGTGTTTAAATTGCGTGGTTAGTGATAGTTCTAATTAAAACCATCCCACCTCTGTTGGGGCTTCTACACGCTTGCCAACCCATTACAAGCCAAGCGCACAGTGTGTCGTCTAGAACATGCTAGCTGGACAAAATTAGTCCATTAGACAAAATTTTGTCCAGCTAGCATGTTCTAGACGACACACTGTGCGCTTGGCTTGTAATGGGTTGGCAAGCGTGTGGAAGCCCCATGAAAAATTATTTATGATCTGAACAAACCTACAGGAGTGATTTTGTGCCTGTGGGATAAAAAATCCGATTTCAGTAGGAGCGTGCATTGGCTAGAGACAAATAAATTTCATAAGGAATATTTAATGCTTTGCCTTTAGTAGTACAAACTTATTCGAAATTAATTTGAGGTCTAATGATAAACCAATGTCACAAATTGGGAAATATGTAATTATGGTTTAAAAGAGTGTGCAAAGGGAACGTCAAAGGTTAGCGACGGGGAAGACCGAGGTAGAACTGATTGATCAAATAAGCAAGATTGCAAATGACTGGAAGTTGCAGATAGAGAAAAAGAGAAGAATAGAAAGAAAACAGCATTCATGAAGAGAATGATGAATGTTGAGGAGATGAAAGAAGTATGCAAGAACAGAACAAAGTGGAGACACATCTGCGGGAGTACTGGCCACTTCTTGCGGAAATAAGTAACTGCTCACAAGTAGGTACATAGGTACCTACAAGAATAAAATATTTTCAAGAAAATGAATTCGTTCTTTAAACTTATGACATCTAAAATTGCTTTTAGTTCACTTTGTTGTGGACTCTTTTTCACTTTTAAATCATATTTTCCATCAAAACCATTCCATATTTCACCGTAATTGTCAGTTTTCCCGCTAAAAGTGCGCGTCAGCAATGCTTTTTTGCTCGCCACACTGCCTATTCATAAAGGAATGCACTCGGTAGGTATAAAAGTAGAGGATAATTCATTATTTTGTTAGAAAGAGACCGTAGAGGTGAAAGTGAGAGAGACAAGATAAAACCGGATTTGTATCAAAGACCTTTAAAATGGAAACGTTATATAAGTAGACACAAATAATTTTTAAGTCCGGTCGATCAGCTGGTAGAACGCTTGCGTTCAAAGCCAGAGCGGTTGATACAGCAGCGATTGATCCCGACCAAACGTGTCAGACATTATTGATGATCATTACGTCCTTTAAACCAAAAAAATCATAAAAATTACAAGGTTTGCCCAGTTTGTACAAGAAATGAGAACCTGCCCCTCCGTTAAAAATGAAACCTCCCTTCCAGTAAAGGCCGTGAAATTAAATGGGTTCCACTCGCTACATGCCTGTTTTTTTTTTAGATATAACGCAGTAAAAAGTTGTACTATACATGTAACTTATTTGCGTTGCGTGTTCGATTTTCCTGCTCCCGTGGTAGGTTCTCATTTCTTGTGAAAGCGGGGTAAACCTTGCCAGTTCGGTGATTTTGTTTGGATATTAAAACCAAAATAAAGAACCATTTCTGACGCCCTCGGTGGGGATCGAACACCAAGAATTCTACCGATTGGACAATTGACTCAATAACTATCTCCATTATATTTTATATACGGCCAGGGATCTATAACAGATTAATGCCGTATTGAAAGATATTGCACTCGCTTATATTCTGCGTATATCTTTGAACCAAGATGCAAATGTAAGATTATATTAAATTTATAAATGTGGCTTTCACTGATGCTGCATGCGCAAATAAAATTTCAAATGAAAAATCGCTTTGCTACTCTTTTTCGCCTCCTTTCACTCAAAATTGTTTGCATGAACAAAAGCGAATCGATTTCTACAGTATTGGTGGTCTGCCTCATACAATATCTTCAGACAAGGGAGGATAAAGTAAAAAAAACTTGGTTATTTGACACTGTGTCAATTATATTTGATATACGACCCAGGATACATAACAGATTAATGGCGTATTGCAAGTGGCCTGCGCTCACTTATATTTTACATAATGGTACAATATCCCCGTGCATACGCGTGCAAGATTGTTTGTGGTTTCTGGTATTGCAGCTTCAACAGAAATATTACATTGTTTTGATTTACGACAGGTTGCTTTCTAGTTCCTGCCCACTACTCGCTATACAACCTCCCTATATATAAAACAGACGTACAGCAAGATCGTTTGAATAAATTGGCTTGCCTATGACGCTACATTGCTTATGAAAATTGAAATCAAGTAAAGCTAATCAATAGTCTAAGATGCAAGAATTAACTTAACAACGTAGATTCACATAAGTTCAACTTGCCAATAAATAGGTTCAACTCGCTACATGCGAACCCTTCGAGCATAACGCGGCAAGAAGTGACACTATATGTGTAGCGTAGTTACGTCTTTTATGCATGCCCACGAGCAAACACGAGTTAGTTCGCGTTTACAGATGCTGCATGCGTACCTATTAAATTAACTTTTTCCAATGTCATCCCTGGTTGATATTATTTTGGATGAGATGCAGGGTTTCTGTTAATATGATGGGGCTTCCACACGCTTGCCAACCTAGCACAAGTCAAGCGCACAGTGTGTCGTCTAGAACATGCTAGCTGGACAAAATTTTGTCTAATGGACTAATTTTGTCCAGCTAGCATGTTCTAGACGACACACTGCACACTTGGCTTGTAGCTAAGCGCACAGTGTGTCGTCTAGAACATGCTAGCTGGACAAAATTAGTCCATTAGACAAAATTTTGTCCAGCTAGCATGTTCTAGACGACACACTGTGCGCTTGACTTGTGCTAGGTTGGCAAGCGTGTGGAAGCCCCATGAGGTTTGGACCTGAGAATGTTTGTGGATCTTTTTCTGTTATTACATTTGCAGCATGTATGCGGTGTGGGGGTAAACTAACACGTTTTTGCTTGTGGGCATGCGTTAAATATGATTCTGAAATGTTTCTAATCTGTGTAACTTAAATTTTGGATTATTAAAATATTTTTTACAGTATGGTTGGTAAGCCTCTTACCAATCTATAAGTGAAGGAACTGTCAAGAAGCGAATGGTAATTTACACGGAAAACACCTTTTTCCCGACGACTAGGATGTACGAGTATTTGAGTTGTAATTAGAGATGGAAAAAACGGCTTAGTAAAAAAAACGAAAAAACGCTTACGCTTTTTAAAAAAAGCAGCTTAAAAAGCGTTTTTTCGTTTTTTGGGTTTATTGTAAATATAAAATTTAATTCATTTAGAAGTTTCAGTTTTTCCTTATTTACTCAAAAACTATTGACATTATTGAAATTTTTTTGAGTATTAAACCTAAACAATGTATAGTTCTGTAAGTTAAAAGCAAAAAAAAAAAATCCAAAATACAGCACACACGAAAAAAAGCTAAAAATGTAAAAAAAACGCGTTTTTTGAAATATTTTTTTGTGGTGGCAATTCTTAAGTTATATATTTTGTTTAAGCTTTATAATTAAGAAAAAAAATTAATAAACATGCTTGATTTTTTTCATTACTGTAACTATTTTGCTAAGACCATAAAGTGTAAGAAACAAAAACGGCAGATTTAGCTTTATAAGTTATAACACGCCATTAGCGTTTGAAAAAGCGGATAAAAAAAGCCGAAGCAACTTTCGTTTAAAACGAAACGAAAACGTCGTTTACAAAACGATTGAAAAAATGTAGCGCGCTTTTTCAACGTTGCTTGTATAATACAAGCAACGTTGAAAAAGCGCGCTACATTTTTTCAATCGTTTTGTAAACGACGTTTTCGTTTCGTTGTTGAAAGTTGCTTCGGCTTTTTTTATCCGCTTTTTCAAACGCTAATGGCGTGTTATAACTTATAAAGCTAAATCTGCCGTTTTTGTTTCTTACACTTTATGGTCTTAGCAAAATAGTTACAGTAATGAAAAAAATCAAGCATGTTTATTAATTTTTTTTCTTAATTATAAAGCTTAAATAAAATATATAACTTAAGAATTGCCACCACAAAAAAATATTTCAAAAAACGCGTTTTTTTTACATTTTTAGCTTTTTTTTCGTGTGTGCTGTATTTTGGATTTTTTTTTTTGCTTTTAACTTACAGAACTATACATTGTTTAGGTTTAATACTCAAAAAAATTCAATAATGTCAATAGTTTTTGAGTAAATATGGAAAAACTGAAACTACTACATGAATTAAATTTTAATTAAATCAAAATTAGCAGAAGCAACTTTTTATACGCTTTTTTTTCAAAACGACTTTTCGTTTAAATTGTAAGCGCGCTTAGTTGCTTAAAATAAAAAGCAGCTATTTTAAACTGCTTTTCGTTTAAACGGCCACCTCTAGTTGTAATGAATCAAGAGCGGCTATCTACGTTATTTTTACATGAGATAAATATATGGAAATGATGGAAAAAGAACTTCTAGAATCTCGCCCTTGGTTCTACTTCTTCTTGATGTAGGGACTGTAAAACAGTGGTGTTATTTTTTTAAATCAAAAACAGGGAGATTTGGTGTTATTTTTTAGGGTTGATTTGATCAAAATTAAGGTTGATATAATTGCAAAATAATAAATATTACTAATATTTACGATTTATTATATAAAAAACAATATGTACTTACGAAAACAATGAATAAACAAAATGTGAATCCATACGAGTACAATCTTACAAAAAAAACCTTGATTGAAAAATTATTAATATTTCAATGACACACGGAATACCCTGCAATATCCATCTGCAATTATTAATTAATAATTACCGAATAACATCTGTTGAACCAGGTTTAAATTTATGGTCAAATGATCCTGGCGGGGATTGAACCAACGTTGTTCAATTCCAAACACGCTACAAAGATCAGCCCACTTGGCCCCCTCGGCCATAACACTGACCGATTTTCCTGCGCTTTGCACCTTGCAAAGGGTTTTCGCAGGAATATTTTCTCTCCCACGAAATCGTTACATTGTAAAAGTGACACATCACAACTTTTTCGCACAATTTCTACCAAAAGTACGAAAATTCGCGATATTTGCGAAAAATCTCAAATTTCGCGTTATTCGCGTAAAAACCTCAAAATTCGTGAATAAATTCGTTTTATCGCGAACGCGAAATTTTCCAGTCCCTACTCATATGTTATGTTCCCGTTATAAGTAAATATTATTGATTTAATAATTTTGGTCACGTATTGCATCCTCCGCGTGACTACGCTGGAATAAAGATTTTAATATCATTATCATTAAAATATGGTGTTTTCCTCAGCGTTCAAATGTCTCAGTTCTACGCGACTAAGGTCGTTAGCAACCAATCACCAGAGATTTGGTTGCCTTTTTCTCTAGCAATCCTACCGTGTGACGTCACAATTAAGTTGTCTATAGATTTTGTTCTTAATAACTACCATAGAGTTACCTTATAATAATATTATTATAGAATATGTTGCGAAGAAAGTATATGTTGCTAGAATAGATGGATGTCGTGGTAGAGGAAGACCGAGAAAAGTATGGAAGGATCAAATCTCTGAAATAGCGAATGAATGGGATATCCAGAGTCATAATAAAAGGAGGACTTGTATGAAAAAGGTTATGACTCTGGATGAAATGAAAGAAGTATGCAAGGACAGGAAGAAGTGGCGGCTAATCTGCAATGTTGATTTCTAATGTTGGTGTATTCATTTCCTACATTTTTTGCATAGGAAATTTTTGACTTTTTTTGTATAGATTTCTTTGTAAGGTTTTGTTCTTTTTTATATTTAAATGTAATTTATTATTCATATTCCTTGACTTATAGGTTGGTATGAGGCTGACCACCCATACTGTAAAAAATGGTTCACTTTGCCAATGTCACCCCTGTTTCAGGGAAGGTCGGCAAAAGTTGTGGGGCTTATGTTCATTTGAGGTTTGGATTTTATTTGTAAGTACACATTCAGCATTTGTAAGCGCGAACTACACTTGTTGGTTTGTGGGCATACATCTGAGAGCTTTAAATGAATATATCCTTGCAACTTAGATTATAGATAGATTAATTATAGATCGTATTATTATTACTCTATGATAACTACCCATTCCGAAGTGAGGTCCGCACGTGAATTGGAATAGACAATATTTTGTCGCCATCTGGCCGGATTACTAGGGAAAAGGCATACAGATATTTTGTTAATGGTTGCTAAGGACGCCAGTCCCATACAAAGCTGGCGTTTACTCGCCCAGAAAGAAGTTTTCAATTAAAAAATGTTTTGACCTCAATGGGATCATCGATATAAGAACTCCATGATTGGGATAGTCTTTTTTTAATTGGCGCGAAACTAGAGCGCGAAATCGATTTTCCGGCAAAAACAATATTTCATCTAGAAGGAAATTCAATTTAAAAAGCCCGGACAGTTGTATTTTCGTGATGATTTCAGAAATATGAAATCCTCAGTCCGCCCAAACGTCTGTTCCGTCATAATTATTGCCCGAGACTTACCAAAGTTCCAGGAAGTACAACTATCTATAATCTTAGTTAAGAAGTGAGTTAAAAAATTGTAGGCTTAAAAAAAATAGAAACTGAAACTTAAAAGAAACGCTGTATACTTTAGTGGTTAATGCTTAAGACTTGTAAACGAAAAGTCGTGAGTTCGATTTGCGGTGGTGTTTTCATAAATTCAGTTCTTCGCTGAGTTGAAAAATCATCAACTATTGATGTGAAAGGGACACGTCTCTTGATGACGTCGGATTCGACTTAGATGAATGTTGAGATATCCGACGTCCCCTGCACCACGCAACTAAGCTACACATATAGTGTAACGTCTTACCGCGTTATCCCCGAAGGGGTCGCATGTGGCGAGTTAAACCTATTTATTTTTACGCCGGCCTTACGCCAACCACTTCAGTTGAAGTGGGGGTTTCCCAGCTCCCGAGAGAGCTGGTACTCATTTCTTGTGAAGGCTGAGTAAACCTTGCCGGTATTATTATTTTGGGGTTTGAAATAAACACCGAAACGGGAAATCATTTCTGACACCCTCGCGCTCGGTGGGATTCGAACCCGAGTTCACGGCATGGAATGCAAGCACTCTACCAACTGAGCTATCGACCGGAAACCACGGTTTGTAAAAATAGTTTTGATTACGCACACACCCTCCAATGAATTAGCGCTCGATCCGTCTGTAACAAGCATTTTGTATGAAAAGGACACGTCTCCCAGGGGCCTGTGTTTTCAACGTACAAGTTAACAATTGTACCTCACAATTGTTAAAATTTGAAAGATCTGAGGTAACTAGTGTATTTTGAAACTACAAGTATACAACTTGTAAAGTACAAGCTACAATTACAAGTCTACTTTCCATAGACAACTTTTTTCACTTTATTGTAGAAAACGTTAAAAAAAAATGCCTAATCGAACAAGTGTATTACGAACATAAACAAAAGTCTAACAAAATTGTTAATTATTATTAGCTGTCAAAATTTAACAAGCCTATACCTAGCTGTGGAGTTAGGTAGACTTGTAAACTTGCTTCAGTGACTTGCTTTGCATGCTTTGCACTGAGCTTTTGATGAGCCTTTATTGCATCATTTTGTTGTTTATTTTTCATATCCCTCTTTATTTTTATCGGAAGTCCGTTATATAGAGGGACTGTACAACATTTGAATGAGACCTCTTTCCAAACTTTGTCGATCGAAAACCTTTAGGTAACACGTAAATTTTCTGAGCTTCGAGTGCTATAATTATGAAAAAAAAATTATAATGGTACTCTAAATTTGTGTGAGTTGAACAATGTTAGACAGTGATGTCGTACAAAGGTAGGACCTTGAATGGACATTGCTCTGTCGATAAATATCCTTCACGCATGTATCCCATGGTACCTACCTATGCTAAGAATGTTCCTCAAAGCTCTGTTTTAGACAACTTGCAGCTCCGATATTTGTTTTTTGATGGCAGCCCCCCATATGCAAGTTAGATACGAAAGGTGGGAATGGATCATGCCATAGTAAATAGCGAGTAATGTTGACTTTAGAATGCTTTGGAAGTAATCCCCTCAGTCTGTGCAGAACGCCAGTAATTTGCACTTTCTTTGATTTAACATGGTTAATTTGGTAATTTCAAGAAAGTTGTTGATGAATATAATATAAACCAAGATATCTTACAAAGCTGACTACCAATATTATTCGATCCGATAGTAATGTTTAAGGACGTATTTTTCGATTTTCCAAACAGCATAGGTTTATGACGTTTTCTTGACATTCAAACTTAATTTATTTAACCTTAACCAATTAGAAAGATGTGAAACGTCTCTTTGCATTATTTTTTCTAGTTCTTCTATCATTTGCGAATGATAAAAAATGATGGTATCGTCTGCATATAGTTGTATCAAAACAATAACATAACCTCGAAATGTGCATATCATAGAGCAAAGTTTTTTTTTCGTAGAGATGTTACCAAAAATTGTAAAATCGATATTGCAGACTTGTAAAACGATGAGACTTGTAAAAAACAGAAGTACCCATGAAAACGCAATGTTAGAAATACACTAGTATTTGTTACTTGTAAGTTACAAGGCTTGTTACTTGTAAATTGTAACTTGTCAACTTGTACGTTGAAAATACAGGCCCCTGATGATTTCTGATACGACTCCGTCGAAACTTTGAGCTTCTCTTCACCACGGTTCGTAGAATTGGTTTGTAAAATAAAATATCTATAATAAATATGTTATCATTACTTGATTCTGCGTAGCAGTAAGCAACCTTTAAACTTTCTCTTCTTGTCCAGCATTTTCCATTTGCCAGCAATTATTCCGCAGAATGCCTTGAGTGGAGTATTTTCCATCAACGTCTCATATTTCGACAGCCTCCATTATTCCTTTCTTCTGCCAGTAATTACTCATTTATTTCTTGTCTTCTACATAAATACATTTGTCCCTTGTTGGGCGAAAACAACGCTGAATATATAAATAAACTGAAATATCGTAAAATGGGTTAAAAAGGGATTTTCCTTAACAAACAATGATGACATTTAATTTATTTAATTATAAAAAATGGTTATTCTTCGCACAAAACTGAATTTTTTTTATTAATAAAATGAAAATAGTGATCATACATATTTAAAAGAAATGTAGGTAGGTAATACGGTAATTAAATTAAGTTAAGTGTAATTTGAATTTAGACTTCTTATTTTTTCATTATTTTGTGTGGCGTTGGCATTCCTGATAGGAAATCTCATTAATACTAACCTTACATCTGTAAGTTTCGAATACTTTTTCTACATGAAGTTCATGCGTCCGGCCTGACGTTATACCAAACACACGTCATGAAAAACTTTGGAACAAAATTTGAATTTCGAACACTTTTTTAATCAACAGCTGGCACTCCTATTTGTAAATTTAAAATTTGGAAATCGAACACCGTTTATGGTACATTTGTTACACCTGCAATATCACGAAAAAGATATCAACCGCGAAAGTAAAAACGCATTTTTAGAAATATAGATTTAAAAAATTGTTTTAGAAGATTTAAAATTAGAAATTTCGAATACCCACTTTTAATATATAATATATAGTTGACATACCTGGCATGCTATGAAAATGTTACCAACCGTACAAAAAAAAACTCGAACACAAAATAAAATTCGGCATTTTTCCACTACAAATACATCATTTCGTTTTTCTATTTATTTCTCGACCATATTTTGTCTCACGTTTCTGGGAGTCTATCGTTGAAGTTTCTTTATTCCTTCACCGTTTGTCCCACAGGTCTGGCCGTATGTAATAAGTCCGGGCAAGTTGCCAGCTCGCTGTCATATATTTTAGCTGATTCTCAGTAGTGCCAACTGCAGGAAGCTTTTGACTGTGATATATTAGTAGGTGGCCACACTGCGCTTTTGTACCTACCTTTTAATTCAATCCTTTACTCTCATACTAATTTCGATGTATGTATGTATATTAGGGTGGTCCAAGCTAGTATGAAAAAAGTTTAATTTTACCCGCTCCACAAGACTTTTTTTGTTCCTTTATCTAAAAATAATAAGTGTACCAAAAATCAGATTCATAGAAGCACATTTAGAGGTTGCGATGAATTAAACGAAAAAAACTTATAGCAAAATTACCAATTATTTAGCTAATGCTGAATTTTTATTGTAATAATCGATTATAAGTTTACTTTCCTTTTACTTCTACTTGCACTGACATCATAAAGCCTAAGAAAGTCTCACTTTTACTTAGCGAAGATGTTATGACAATTATTTATCGAGTCAATCTATCTGATCGGAATACAATGTTTGTAATCGGGTCCGTGGCTCAGGCTTTGGGCACACAAGTAACAGATATATCTTTATCACGCAGCACACTTCGCCGTAAGAGAAGTTAGGTACGTCAGGTTGTTTTGGAATCAGATATGGCAACACTCTCTCTGCAAAGTCCACTTGTTTTGCATTGACATAGTAAACTATTGCCTAACATAGTGGTGGAACTGAAAAAGTTGACAGAGTGGCCGTCCTTGTCACTGGCGGCGGAACGAAAATACTTTTAGCAACACCGCAAATCAAAAGGGTTACTGGACAAGAACAAGCTGACGGTTGCTTGAAAGTTCTAGATGAGTGGGAATTAAAAACTCAAGTACATGGACTTTGCTTTGATACGACTGCTTTTAACACTGGGTTGAATATGGGCGCATGCTCTTTGATTGAAAAACCCCTAGGGAAAGATCTTGTTTGGATTGCTTGTCAACACCATGTTTTCGAAGTGATCCTCTCTGATGTTTTCAAATCATTGTTTGGATCTAGTAGTGGACCAGATATCGATTTATTAAAACGTTGTCAACAGAAATGGCCGGAAATAGAGCAACAATTTTTTTGACTTGGTAATGACAATTTATTTGATGCTGCCAAACTCCGTCGACTCCGCGAAGAAAATTTCGCGTACCCGTTGCCTTACACCAGGCTCGTTGGATGGCAAAAGCTACCTTTTGTCTGAAAATATATTTATTTCAAGAGCAATTTACTCTCACCGTGGCAGAAAAACGATCCATCACTGAATTGAGCCGGTTTGTGAGTCTCGTTTATGGACGTTATTGGAACGAGGCCCCATTGACAGAAAGAGCTCCTCTAAACGATGCAAATTTCTTTGCACTAATAAAATATTACCCAAACACGAATGTTAGTAACACTGCATTGAAAGCATTACGTCACCACCTTTGATAATTTTCCGAACATTTTATTGGACTTTCATTGTTCGATTTCAGAGTAAGTCTTGATTCCAAAAGAGAAATGGTACAAAATATGCAGAAACCACCTAAACAACAGGCTTTAAAGAGACTAGATGGCAAAACTTGTGATTCTTATAGCTCGTTACAGTATTTTTTCACACAACAGATGGCTACGCTGTTTGACTTATTGATTAATAATGGACGAGAAAAAATCAGCGGCATTTTTGGCTAAAGATCTGTCAGAATGGCCTACCGATGAAGTCTATATCGAAATAAGAGAGAAAGCTCGCCAAATGAAAGAGGCAAATGATTGTGCAGAGTGTGGAATTGCATTCATCACGAAATTCAATGCAAGTATTAAAAAAAACGAACAACAGAAGCAGTATCTTTTCCGTGTGGTAGATCTACAAAGGAAAAAAAAACCCTGTGGCTTCCAAATCCATCATTTTGAACATATGTTTGGGAATTATAGATGCGAACTTATTATCTTCACCAATCTAAATTATACATAATTTTAATTCATAAAATAAAATAAAAATCATCAGAGAGAAATTTGTTTCCTTATAAATCCCATATAAAAAAAATGTCAAATCATCGCGACCCCTAAATATTTTTTTATATTTTTCAAATTTTACCTGGAGCGATATGAAACAAAAAAAGCCTTGTGGAGCACCAACATTCGAAAAAAAAAATTTTTGGACCACCCTAATGTATATAGGTACGTACATACCAATGTGCCGTTTTTGATTCAATGCGACGCATTTGAGTTCAATTTAACCAAATTCGGCATTTTGGACTTATTTTCGAAAATAAGATTTATGTATAGAAACACAATCATTTTCCGTTCATCTCCACGTATTTACCTAATTTATGAAAACCAACACCTATTTTGCTGACTTCGATTATATACGACTCATATTCTTTGACTTATAGCTTAGTAGGATCAGGCTAGCTGATCACCCATACTGTTAAAATGGTCCACTTTTCCAATGTCACCCCTGTTTCAGAGAAGGTCAACAAGAGTTATAGGGCTTATGTTACTTTGAGATTGGGTTTTTACGTTGCAGGTCCACATACGGCATGTGTAAGCGCTAACTTATACGTGTCTGCTTGTGAGAATACACATAATATGAATATGTAATGAAATATATCTTTGTCTTTAAGACCGGTCCGTAGCTCAGTGGTAACACTGCGGACTCTGAATGGGAAGGTTGTGGGTTCGATTCCCGGCGGAGCACAAAAAATATACCATTTATATTTTCAAATTTGCTCTTCGCTGGGTTGAAAAATTCATAAAACCTTTACCAATGACCGGTCACCAAAGGTCCATCCAGCCTTACAGCAACTGGGCCTTGCTTGAGAATTGGCGCTTTGTAGCGACGACGATCAAGCTCGTAAAAAGGTCGATAGCTCAATTGGTAGAATGCTTGCATTCCATGCCGAGAGCAAGGGTTCGATCTCAAAGGTTTACTCAGCCTTCACAATAAAATGAGAACCACCCCCCCCCCGGGAGCTGGGAAACCCCCACTTCAACTGAAAGTGGTTGGTGTGAGGCCGGCCCCCTTACCTGTAAAAATAAATAGGTCCCGAAGCGCCACATGCGACCCCTTCGGGGATAACGCAGGCAAGAAGTTACACTATATGTGTAGCTTAGTTGCAACCTAGATTATAGATTAAATATGGGTCCTTGACTAATAGGTTTGTATGAGGCTGACCATGCATTCTGTAAACAACAGTTCAATTTTGCCAATGCCACCCCACCCCGTTTCAGGGAAAGGCAGCAGGATTACACTTAAGATTGAGTAAAAATGGCGAAATACTTTTTTTGTTAACCGATCGACATAAAACTTTAAAGGAATTATTAACATTTAACACGTTTCGTGAAAAAAATATCAAGATCGCTTTAGCGATTTCGGAGTTCATAGGAAACATAAATTCCATTTTATAATATTACATTTCTAATGATTGTTTTGCTTTGTTACAGAGATCTGCAAGGCAACAATATCAGCATCATCAATGAGGCAGACTTCAGAGGCATGAACAAACTCAAAACCCTGTGAGTACCCGCACTTTACTCTAACTTCTAGCATTGAAGCGACAGGCAGTGTAAGCCCTGTGAGTACCCGCACTTTACTCTAACTTCTAGCATTGAAGCCCTGTGAGTACCCGCACTTTACTCTAACTTCTAGCATTGAAGCGACAGGCAGTGTAAGCCCTGTGAGTACCCGCACTTTACTCTAACTTCTAGCATTGAAGCCCTGTGAGTACCCGCACTTTACTCTAACTTCTAGCATTGAAGCCCTGTGAGTACCCGCACTTTACTCTAACTTCTAGCATTGAAGCGACAGGCAGTGTAAGCCCTGTGAGTACCCGCACTTTACTCTAACTTCTAGCATTGAAGCGACAGGCAGTGTAAGCCCTGTGAGTACCCGCACTTTACTCTAACTTCTAGCATTGAAGCGACAGGCAGTGTAAGCCCTGTGAGTACCCGCACTTTACTCTAACTTCTAGCATTGAAGCGACAGGCAGTGTAAGCCCTGTGAGTACCCGCACTTTACTCTAACTTCTAGCATTGAAGCGACAGGCAGTGTAAGCCCTGTGAGTACCCGCACTTTACTCTAACTTCTAGCATTGAAGCGACAGGCAGTGTAAGCGCGTGCAACTCGGGCTATACAAGTGGCCGGTCAATAGCTCAGTTGCTAGAGTGCTTGCATTCCAAGTCGTGAGCTCTGGTTCGAATCCCACCGAGGGTGCCAGAAATGATATCCCGTTTCGGTGTTTATTTCGAGCCCCAAAATAAAATACCGGCAAGGTTTACTCAGCCTTCACCAGAAATGAGTACCAGCCCTCTTGGGAGCTGGGAAACCCCCACTTTAACTCAAGCGGTTGGCGTAAGGCCGGCCCCCTTACCTGTTAAAATAAAAAAATTGTCGGGGCTATAGCCGCGTGGGCCAAGATCGCTGATCTTTCTAGCGTGTTTCGAATGGAACAACGTTGGTTCGATCCCCGCTTGGGTCACTTGACTTTAACTTTGACCCTGGTTCAACAGATGTAATTGGGTAATTATTATTTAATAATTCATAAATAATTAACAATAATGAATTATTAAATGATGATATTAATACCTGTTTCTGGCCAGGTAGAATTGCATTCCTCTTTACAAATCTATTTTTTAAATATTAAAAAAAAAATAGGTTCAACTCGCCACATGCGATCACTATATGTGTAGCTTAGATTCTGCACGGGCCTATTATTTTTATTCATTCACTCGTCTAGCACTCCTCATCAAAGTTCACCACTGAATGTTAAGCGACTTGATCAAATCACCTTGAAAGTGAATTGCTTCAAGGAGAGAATCTGTGACACCCAAAGCTTCTCGCCCCTAGAGAAGTTGCTAGCCGCTAGGGAACAGGGAACCGCCACTCCAGATGCTGGAAGTGACCGCCCCCTGGGCTCCGCGCCCTACTCCTATTAAGAATTCTGTCACCGTCTTCTGCAATCAGTGTTTAATCAAGGGCAGTGTTAATTTGATGCTTTGTTGTATATGTCGTAGAACAATGAAACCTTAATATTCGTATGCCTTGGTTGTCGTTTCATCTGATAGTGTTTTGTGTAAGAAACACAAATATGCGATATTGGAGCGCGCATGCTAGAAGGATGGACAGTTCGAGACTTTAAAAGTATCAATGTTTGGGGGATTTTAAACGAGAGCTGTTTTTGTGTGAATCTCACCTCAAGAGCTCTCTGCAAGGTCATCGCAATAAAAAGCGACAATAGGGTATTTGTAATAGTGGTGAATATGATAAAAAGTATATTATTTTGATAGATTTCGAAAAATTAAGTAATAATATGTTGATTTGAAGCCGAATTTTTTTTTTTTCGATTTTATATTTAAAAAAGAAAATATAGAAATTTGGACAAGTTTTTAAACGGATATGAGATCTGCTTCTTCTATTTCCGGTGCTGTGACGTCATATGTTGACGTCACTTTCTTTTATTGACATTCCATACTCTGTTGACATGTGTTGTTCACAACAGAAACAAATGAAAACAACAGAAACAAATGAAATGTTTTTAAAGAAACACACAAACTTGTTAAAAATACAACAGCCTCAACGGTGTAAACATGAAAAAGCGATGTTTGAATGACATGAATGTGAGGGTTGTCAGTTGATACGGCCATGTTTACAAGACCGTGACGTCACGCGAGAAAATTTCATCTAGTAGCGTTTTGGCGCGAAAATTCAAAAATCGATTTTAAAACGCTCATAACTTTGCTAAGAATACAACTAAAATTAAAATTCAAGAAGTTGGGCTAATAAAGCATAAACGAATTTAAATCGCAAAAAAAAGAAAAATGTGAAAATACCCTATTATCAAGCTCAGTAGGTATGTTGAACTGACCTGTGGTAACCGGTCTTTGGTAAAAGCGAATAATTCTCTCAATCCAGAGAAGAGCAAAAAAACTAAGCTAAGCTAAAATAAACTGTATACATAGTGCAGTATCTTACCGCCTAGTCCTGATGGACTTAACTTTAAACTTCAGACTCAACTGTACAGGAGGTTACTTTGTAGGGAGCAGTCATATATGAGGTAAAAGTTGTTTTTTTCTATTTTGGTTGCACTTAGAAAGGCAAGGTTTACTCAGCTTGAAAAATGCCACTAGAAATGAGGATCTGTCCAGGGATCCAGGTAAATCCTTTCTTAGAGGGAAATTGCTGGCATAGGTCTGGCCCTCTTAACGCAACAATACTACACATATAGTGTAACTCCTTCCCGCGTTATCCCCGAAGGGTTTCGCATGTGACGAGTGGAACCTATTTATTTTTACAGGTAAGGAGGCCGGTTTTACGACAACCACTTCATCTGGTACTCATTTCTTGTGAAGGCTGAGTAAACCTTGCTGGTATTTTATTTTGGGGTTTGAAATAAACACCAAAACGGGAAACCATTTCTGGCACGCTCGGTGGGATTCGAACCCGGGCTCACGGCATGGAATGTAAGCCCTCTACCAACTGACGTATCGTCCGGAATATTAACAATATACCTACTTCAAGTGTGTTTTGGATTTAACCTCCAAAAAATCTGATAGATAAAAAAGGGTGTGTACGTATGGATGCGAGACTAGCGGCTCTGGCGGTCAGATTTGGAAGGAAAGCTTTTCAATGTTCCGACCTCATTTGGTTTACGAATATCAAATTCTAATGAAGAGGTTTCATTGTAAATTACCCACTACACTCGATTAGGCAGTGGCGTAAGCTGTAGACTAAACAAATCTCTACCCCAAGTATAGAGAATAGCGTAAACTCCCTCCGATCGCGTAAATTTAAAATGTATGAAATATACGACAGCAGTCCTAGTGAGTGATTTAGCTTTGATTTCTTTTTCCAATGCACGTGATCGGGGGAGTTAATGTAATGTACATATTATACTTGAGCTACTAGAGTGGGGTGAGTGTGGCAGTACCTAGTTGTAAATGGAATAGGTACACGTCCAGATAAAAATCAAATACAAATCAATTATTTTATTTACCTCCTACTGTTCCACGAAAACTCTGTCATAGGCAACGCGTCCACAGACAGCTCGGTCAAACGACAGTTAGTCTAATCGACTATTCGGTCAACGATATTTCGGTCACATACAAAATATGGTCCATAGACAGCTTCATCACAGAAAACTGCAATCAATTAAAAGTGAGTAATTACCAAGGTCTTTTGGATGACAAGTTTTATCCTTTATTATATTACTCCAGGCCGTCGTCATTCGCTTTGAGTTTCGATTTTCAAAATCAATGCCATCACAGCAGATGAAATACATTCGCAATGTATGGAAAATCAAATTTTGTACATATGTTGCAAAACAGTACTATTCGCGTATGTGTTTGAATCCGATACTAAAATACACTTATAAACCCTTATAGACCCTTTTGTTTTTATATTGAAATACATATGAAAATAGCGGCAAAATTGAAAAGTTTTTTTATATTTTATTTTATTTCAAATTAAAAAAAAACAAACGAAATAAAAATGGATTTAAATCTGTAATCTAAGTTGCAAAGATATATTACATTTAAGATTCATATTACATGCATTCCTACAAGCAGATATTTGTAAGTTCGCGTTTACACATAATGCACGTTGACTTACAACATAAAAACCCAATCTCAAATGCAACTCTTGCCGACTTTTCCTCAAACAGAAATGAAATTTGCATGGTGAATCATTTTTTAAAGTATGGGTGGTCAGCCACATACTAACATATAAGTCAAGGAAATTATTTTGTTTAGTTCTATAATCTAAGTTGCAAAGATACAAACCATTTGAGATTCATATTAAATGCATTCCCACAAGCAGACATTTGTAAGTTCGCGCTTACACATAATGCATGTTGACTTACAACACACATAAAACCCCAATCTCAAATGAACATAAGCCAACTCTTGCCAACCTTCCCTGAAACAGAGGTGAAATTTGCAAAGTGAACCATTTTTCAAAGTATGGGTGGTCGATTTTCTTTCACAAAGACTGCATGTTTTTATTTTACATGTTTTCTGAATTTCAACGCGAGTAAACTATGCGCAATATACACATTTCCCAACTGTTAAGGGGTTGGGCTGCATAGCAGCCAGGGGCAACGCCCCTAGTTATAATAATTATGTAAGGACAATTTATTTGGTGAGCTCTGTTTTGGTGTGCATCACACCTCAATAACCCTCTGCGAGCTTGATCGTCGCTGTAGAAAGCGCCAATTCTGAAGCAAGACCCAGTTGCTGTAAGGCTGGATGAACCTTCAGTGACCGGTGTTTGGTAAAGGTACATGAATTATTCACCCAGCGAAGAGCATATTTGAAAATGTAAATGGTAAATTTGTTGTGCTCCGCCGGGATTCGACCCCACAATCTTCCATTTATGAGTCAGTTGTGTTAACCATTGAACTACGGACCGGTCATGTGACGAAGCTGTCTGTGGTACTATATGTGACTGAAAATTCGTGTGGACGAACTGTCGTGTAATCAAATTGTCCGTGACCGATGTATCTGTAGACGAGTCAGCATGTGGCCGAGTTGTCTGCGACCGAAATGTCGTTGACCGAAAAGTCGTGTAGAAGAACTGTCATGTGACCGATTTGTCTATTGCTGAGCTGTCTGTGGACGAGTTATCTTTGGCTCATTTGTCGTGACATGATTTCCTACTGTTTACAAACTGCCAAGTCGCACGCAATACAAACTAGTAGCACGTATTCAAAATTTCAAGTGTTCAAATACCACGGGCGGCTGACATGGGAGCACGTGAGTTGGTCATAGGTGTGAGACGGAGACGGAGTAATGAGGTGAGGAATGGTCCTGTACAAGAAGAATGTGGTGCAAGAGAAAGCTTGAAAGAGCTATTCTACATGAAATCCCCGATGACCCATAGATCAGCTTTGGATTAAATGTGTTGTGAATATTATTATTCGGTTTTAATTCATCTTTTCTAATCTAATCTAATCTAATCTAAGCTGCAAAGATATATATCATTTAAGATTTATACTAAATGCATTCCCACAAGCAGATATGTATAATTTCGCGCTAACACATGCCGCATGTGGACCTACAATATAAAAACCCAATCTCAAATGAACATAAGCCTTGCAACTCTTGCCGTCCTTCCCTGAAACAGGGGTGACATTGGCAAAGTGAACCAATTTTTATATTATGGGTGGTCAGCCGCATAACAACCTATAAGTCAAGGAACATACATGACAAATTACATTTTTTTAAATCAAAGAATTTATTTCGATTAACGCAATTGAGTCGTAATCGCATCGGTCCGGTCGATAGTTTAGTTGTTAGAGTGCTTGCATTCCATGCCGAGAGCTCGGGTTCGAATTCAACCGAGAATGTCAGAAATTATATCCCGTTTACTGCGACAAGGATTACTCAGCCTTCACAAAAAATGAGTACCAGCCCCCTCGGGAGGTGAGACACCCCCACTTCAACTGAAGTGGTTGGCATAAGACTGTCTCCCTTATCTATAAAAATACTTATTTTAGGTTCCACTCGCTACATTAGATTTCTTCAAGAAAAACCCGGAAAGAAGCTACAGTATATGTGTAGCTTTGTAACATTAGAAGTGTTACTTTCATTTATAGTTATCTTTTCATTCATCCGCCATTCTGGGTCTGTACCCCGAGTAAAAAACATTGCGTAAATACCACCTCGATCGCGTAAATCTAAAATGCATGGAATTTTCGACCATACTCCTAGAGAGTGATTTAGTTTTCAGTCATTTTTTCATTAGCCCCCATATGACCGGTCCTTAGCTCAGTGGTAACACTGCGGACTCTGAATGGGAAGGTTGTGGGTTCGATTCCCGGCGGAGCACAAAAAAATACCATTTATATTTTCAAATTTGCTCTTCGCCGGGTTGAAAAATTCATAAAACCTTTACCAATGACCGGTCACCAAAGGTCCATCCAGCCTTACAGCAACTGGGTCTTGCTTGAGAATTGACGCTTTGTAACGACGACGATCAAGCTCGTAAAAAGGTCGATAGGTCAATTGGTAGAATGCTTGCATTCCATGCCGAGAGCAAGGGTTCGATCTCAAAGGTTTACTCAGCCTTCACAAGAAAGGTTTCCCAGCTCCCGGGGGGGCTGGGAAACCCCCACTTCAACTGAAAGTGGTTGGTGTGAGGCTGGCCCCCTTACCTGTAAAAATAAATAGGTCCCGAATCGCCACATGCGACCCCTTCGGGGATAACGCAGGCAAGAAGTTACACTATATGTGTAGCTTAGTTGCGTTTTGCGAGGTGAGTTTACTGTATGCCTTATACTCGGCGCCCTGAGCATTCGTATATAACAATGGGCCGAATCAGGCGTAATCCAATACAAAACGTGCTCTGAATGTCGAGGAGGAAGAAGAAGAGTAAGCTGGAGCTGTGAGAGATGGAAGGAGACGGAGCTCGGTGCCTCCGTACAAGGCAATGAGGGGAAATGCCTTAAACTGAAATCACTGAAATTCAGAAGAGGCTTTATAAACTTGCTTATTGGTCGTGTTTGTACACAACTAGGATCAACTAAACTACACATATAGTGTTACTTCTTGCCGCGTTGTCCCCGAAGCGATGAAAGGTGTCCCAAAGGGGTGAAACACTGAATCTGTCCATAATCTAAGTTGCAAAGATATGTCAATATTTAAGATCAATAATAAATGCATGCCCAATAGATTGCGATTGTTTGTTTACAAGACACGTTTGCGCTTACTTATGATGCAGGTGTTCTTACAAAATAAGTAAATAAATCTCAACTGAATATGCACCCTGAAACTCCCTTCCCTGAAACATGTGTGACATGGCTAAAATTAACCATTATTAACATTATGGGTGATCAGCCTGATATCAAGTCACGGAATTATAGAACCAAATAAGTCAATAGAAGGATGGATTGTGAGGCTCATATTCAATACATGCTCTCAAGCAGACACGTGCCAATTCACATACTGCATGACGTGTTATTGCAAAAAAAACTGAAATGAACTTTAACCCTGCAACTCTTGCAGCCCTGCTCTGAAACAGGGATGATATTCAATAACATTTCTTCCAAACTTTTCCACCCCTAGTCATAAATACTACAGCATAATTAATAGTATTATTTTTCCGTTTTCCAGACAACTGACCGACAACCAGATCCACACCATAGAGAGAGAAGCGTTTCAGGATCTCACATCCCTAGAGAGGCTGTAAGTACATCACTAAATATATCCTAGATATCTATAACTAACTTAAATATAGCAAAACTCTAACTGTTGATTTACCCCATCCCTATAGTGCATATAACTACAATTAATACTCTATCCCATCCCTATTATGTGCCTTATCCTCATGGAGACAGTATTTTAGTTATTTAGGATAGTATGTTAGTGACAAGTAGTAAGTGACAAGTAGCATTAAGTGTCAAGAATAAATTTTAAAGCAAATCAGACGAGGCACAATTTTCCTTTAAACGAATTCAATAAAATTGTTCAATATGACTATGGTATCATTTGTCATTGTCAGTTAAATAGTGCGAAGCAGAACTTACTTTTGAATAATATAATCATTGGTTTTTGTGTCATTTTTTCTAGTTTTCTGAATTATCAATTTTTGTTTTAAATCATCTTTAACAGCTTACTTCCAGTCGATGACTGGACATTCAGGCAACTTAGCAATTACATTCTGTCCTACAAAACTTGTGTATATTCGTACTGTGTTTATGTGAAGGAGGCATATAAGTGTCATGACAGCTGTCAAATAGCGTCAACTGTCAAAACACACACAAACTCATCAATGTCAACTCTTGTGGCGTGTATCTGATGTTGATTATGATGATCTTCTCATATAGGTATACTGTTATGAAAGTCTGAGAGCCAGACTGGTGCAAGGGGCTTCATAAGCACCAGATTTTAGAATTATAAACCAAAATGTTGGTGTCAAAATATGATAAAAAAAATAAATAAACATTTTTTTTTTAATTTCAAAAATGGTTTTCGCTAGGTTGAACAAATCATTACCTGTACCAAAGCCCGGTCACAAAAGGTCCATCCAGTCTTAACAGCAGCTGGGTCTTGTTTGAGAATTGGTTGTTTGTAGCGACGACAAATGGCTTTGGTGGTAAAATGTTTGCATTCCATGCCGAGAGCAAGGGTTCGGTCCCCACAGAGGGTGTCAGAAATGATTTCCCGTTTCGGTTTTTATTTCAAACACAAAATAAATACCGGCAAGGTTTACAAGGCTCCTTGACTGATAGGTTGGTACGAGGCTGACCACCCGTGCTGTAAAAATCGGTTCACTTTTGCCAATGCCACCCCGGTTCAGGGAACGGCGGCAGGAGTTGCAAGGTTTATGTCCATGTGAGGTTTTCTTTATTTGTATGCACATATGCAGAATGTGTAGGCGCGAACCTACATGTGCCTGTCTGTAGGCATGCATTTCATATGAGCCTTAAATGCTTACATATCCTTGCAGCTTAGATTATAGATTATAGATAGATTTACTCAGCCTTCGCAAGAAATGAAAATCAGCCTCCTCGGAAGCTGGAAAACCCCCATTTCAACTGAAGTGGTCGAGGCCGGCCCCCTTACCTGTCAAATAAAAAATATTTCCCGAATCGCCACATGCGATCCTTCGCTGATAACGCAGGCAAGAAGCTACATTATAAGAGCAGCTTAGTTGCAAAAAAAATAAAGTCATGGCGTTAATTATATAATGTATTTATAATATAATTTGATTAGGCACTTCGTTTTCATATTTTGTCATTTGCACCATTCTGGCTCAGACATATATTTTACGAAAAAAAAAAATGTTTTAAATTGTAACGTGTGTAGTTTTTTAAATAAAATAAATAAATAATTAAATACATTTAAAGGAATGTGAACGCTTATAATAAGTCAAAATAACGTTCATTACGAGTAGATAAAAATCCGTGTGCATTAAATTCCAATATAGAATTTTTTTAAATGTGTTATAATAAAATCATCAATAATATTGCCATTTTTTTTCGATTGTTATTCAATTAAATAACACCTTGTTAAACTTTCAACCACTGTTTATTTTCACAAATATATAATATATTTAAAATTACTAATTTTTTAAAAATTAGTAATACATTATATATTTGTGAAAATAAACAGTGGTTTAAAGTTTAACAAGGTGTTATTTAATTGAATAACAATCGAAAAAACATGAATTTTCACAGTGTTAATACACAAACCATAAATAATATTGCCATTTGATTAAGTACCAGCGAAAGCTTATTTTTCAACAAATAATGGTTTGTAACTCCTGATTCCTGAAATCTTCAAAATTTCAACGGTAAAAATTATAAACAAAAAAAAAATGGATTTTTTTTTTCATTATTTAAATGAATTAAGAAAAATGCAGCACTGAGCTTTCTATATATTTAAATAAAGCTTTCTAAAGTATTCGAATTAAATATTTTGAATTGTTTTTTGATTTTATTTGATTGTTGATGTGTAACCTTTTATTGCAGACGATTGAATAATAATAAGATCCGGCACATTGCAGAGGGCTCGTTGTCAGCCCAGGCCTCGCTCATAAGGCTGTGAGTAAACTCAGAATGGCTGCCAAGTACATAACAACGCCTATGCGTGAACCTACCTGTCTTTATAACAATGCTACCCTTCCTATCCCTGGATGTGGTGACCCCTGTACTGCAAACTCACTTCATACATTTCGCTCTGTAACTTGCATATATTCTTTTCATTTTTTTTTATTAAAAAATTATATGATGTTCCTCTATTTAAGCGCAAACGCAAACGCAACTAAGCTACACATAAAGTGTAACTTCTTGCCGCGTTATCCCCGAAGGGGTCGCATGTGGCGAGTTGAACCTATTTTTTTTTACAGCTAAGGGGGCCGGTCTTACGCCAACCACTTCAGTTGAAGTGGAGGTTTCCCAGCTCCCGAGAGTGCTGGTACTCATTTCTTGTGCAGGCTGAGTAAACCTTGCCGGTATTTTATTTTGGGGTTTGATATAAACACCGAAACGGGAAATCATTTCTGACACCCTCGGTGGGATTCGAACCCGAGCTTTCGGCATGGAATGCAAGACCTCTACCACCTGAGCTATCGACCGGATTAGTGAAAAAACCAGTCTGTTATTTCTTGCAGCGGATTAAAACATTGGAAAAGTGTATTGAAATGAAGCTTCCGATACCAACTAAAACATGACTCCTAATCATTAAAGTTCTCTTTAAATGGTGGAAAAAATATTTTTGTATAAACAAGAGACAAACATATATAAATTTTTATTTATTTTTTGCTTTGAAAAAATATACCTAAGTCTAATTAATGATATTGGAACTGGGGTATTTTTTGCCCTGGAGCGACCGAGTCAAAAAGGCGCGCACTTAATCCTTTAATTGAATATTTTCCAGAGAGGGTAAAGAAAAAGTTACATGGCGAAATGTGTCAGCCCAGAGCCCTACAATGTGTAAAACCTTCCATTAATTTTCGTGGTTGAATGTGGTCCATCTTAATCCGATTTTAACCTAAAAAATATATTTGTGATACAACCTTGCCTAACCTTGTTTGATGTATTTAATATATTTGGCAGTTTATAAGTCGTTTAGAACCAAAAGCGGCAATCTAGGATTTTTTGTAAATGAGATGAATGTATAAAAACCTAAGAAATTATTTCAAAATTGTTTCCATGATTACATTTTTATCATATTCGAGAAAAATCCTACACTGTGGCCTTTGGTTCTATGCGACTCATATATGGGAATTCATGAGCTGTTTTAAAACCAATGCCTTTACCTAACCTTATCTGCTTTTTGGTAGGAGAAACACGCTTTTTGTTTTTAATTTTAAAGTATATTTTGAATTGTGTTCCTTGATTGTAATGAGGCGTACCAGTGACCACCCATATTGTAAAAAATGGTTCACGTTGCCAATGTCACCCCTGTGTCAGGGAAGATTGGCAAGAGTTGCAGGATTTATGTCCATTTGAGATTGGATTTTTATGCTGTAAGTCCACACGCGACATGTGTGAGCGCGAACTGTTACGTGTTTGTTCATGGGTATGCATGTACATATTATGAATCTTAAATGTAATACATCTTTGCAATTTAGATTATGGATTATAGAGTAGCTACCTGCCTGTGTATGAAACACCTCATCTATGATTGGAGAGCGCCCTTGAAGAGTGACACACGAAACCGGCGTTCTCTAATTGTACGTACCAAACATATATACATACAAGACTATCCAGAAATGGTAGTTTAACCTGTATGAAAGTCAGTAAGTAAAGTATCCATACCGTCCTGTCTGATTACGTTTGAACGGACCTTATACGTACTATAAACCACCATACTTCCTAAGTGCCCATTCACACGATCCGGTTTGCAATCCACGCCGGATCGTGTGAAAGCTTGCGTATTTGCCCATACACTTGTTGTTGTAAATCTCATTGAATCACAATTTGTGGTAATGTCATAGAGTTACTTCAATGGATAAAGCACTAACCCCCGTATTCACGATCAAAACTGATTTAAGTGCCTAACTCAAGCGCTACACTAACTCAAGAGTCGACATTCTGGAGCGTTTGGTTTCACAAAGAACACTAAAGTAGTAATCAGCCTAGTGCCCAACTCCCAGGAGACGTACGGGTTTGTCATTGGCTCTCGAAAAAACCCAGCTCTGTAATTGGTCAGTACCTTCCGACCAATATTCGGCGTACTTCACTCTTATCATTGCCGCTTCTTTCAAATTTCAATGTCATATCAGGTGTGCATAAAACTTTACGCCAAATAAGTACGTATAACACACTTACTAATTTAAGTAAACCGTAAGTACGAATTTGTTTGTTGACAATTTCTATTAGTTTTTAAAAATACATTTATGTAATATCCAATGTAAAGTGTTTTGATCGATTTCAGCGCCAAAAAGATGTTGTTTTCTCCAGCAGAAAAGGAGCTGCTGGTGGCTCTAATTAAAGAAAAACCTGGAATAGAAGATAAAATAACAGATCGAAGAAATTGTTGGCTTTGCAACCCTCAATGAGCAACGGCAAAACTGTACACAGAACGACGCATTTTTTCAATCAAAAACGTCTTCTAAATTCTTCCACTTCGTAATACGTAAATGGGTCTTTACAGTCTCTGATATATTTTCTTGCGACACTATTTTTGAACAAAACAATGTTATTATTCTCGTTGAAGTCAACTTCATCGCAAGAATTCATTATTTTATGTAAATAATTCACAACCAAACAAAACATGTGCTGATGAAATGCGGCGGAATATTTTGACAGTTCATCTGTCATTGCAGTATGGTCCTAGACCATACCGGAGAACAAACCCAATTATTCTGATGGTCAAACAATGTAAATATACTCGTCAAAACAATGTTAATACACTCGTAAAAATCATGTTCATGGTAAGAATTCATTTTTTCATGTAAATTCACAACCAAACAAAAAATGTGAAAACAATGAAATATGACGGAATATTTTTTGGTTTATATACGTGTCGACCTTACTTACCTAAGTGCTAGTTTTTGGAGCGCTTGAGCGCTAATTTTACCTTAAGTGTTGTTCTTGAAATGAATTTCCCCAATTTAAGCGCTAGTTTGCCCTTAAGCTAGTGCCAGTTTTGATCGTGAATACGGGGGTAAATCTTATTTAAAAAAATCTTCAAAGTAAATGTAATATTGCATACATTTTATTATTTCTTGATTTTAAATGTTTTAACATGTACTTTGTCGTGTATGTTCCTTGACTTACAGGTTGGTATGCGGCTGACCTCCCATGCTGTAGAAGATGGTTCACTTTGGCAATGTCACCCCTGTTTCAGGGAAGGACGGCAAGAGTTGCAGGGTGTGGGTCCATTTGAGATTTGGGTTTTTATGTTGTAGGTTCATATGCGGCATGTGCAAGCGCAAACTTGTAAGTGTCTGCTTGTGAGAATGCATATAATGTGAATCTTCAATGTCACATATCTTTGCAACTTAGATTAGATTAGATGTTGGTCAATGTCTAGTAAAAAAAATATTATGTGGCACGCAATATTATATCAGTTTTGAGATGTCTGCTTTAGTAAGTATTTTCATACCATAAAAAAATAGTTATTTATGCCACTGCCAAGTAATGATAGTCTTTTTAACACGAGTGCTAGTTTGTGCCATGAGGCGCAGCCGAATGGCACAATAGAAAGCACGAGTGTTACAAAGACTAATTACGTGCAGTGGCATACAATACTTTTTCTACGACCATGAGAGAACTAACAAAATAGTGAATAATAGTCATTATAATGTACTCGTCCATTTGAAGTAATTAAAACCTTACCTTTGTCAAAACGTGTGATTTATCATTCCCTTCGATTATCTAATCTAACCTAAGTTGTAAAAATAAATTATATTTAGGTTTCATATTGAATTCATGCCCACAAGCCGACACATATGTATAAGGTCGCGCTTTTACATCCTGCATATAAGCTTAAACATTCAAACCCAAAACTCAAAGAAACATATGCCCTGCAGTTGTATTGGCAGGTGAACCAAATTTGTACAGCATAGGTGATCAACCTCATACTCACCTATTAACCAAGTAACTTTTTGAGTTTGTTTATTTTTTGCGGTGAAATTTTTTGTATTCTTTTCCTTTCAAGCCTTTTATTTTCCATTGAAAAAAGGAAAGCTTTATTTGGAGCAATCCGATAAATAAATTCGATAAATTTTAGCACTATTAACAATTTTTATTTGACTACACATAAAATATACTTATTTATTTTCATCTGAACAGGGCTGAAAGTCTCATCACCACGGTAATTCCTACCTACCGAATATCACTAATATTGTATGAAGCCTAACCAGCTGATCGCTTGCGGCCATCTTGGATTGACAGGTCTTCATACCCCCATACAAGGTTGACATTTGAAATTAAAAAATGGTTCCAATTCTGACAATGCGCATGCGCACATGTTCATTTTAAAACACGGTTACCGGTTGCATAATGTAACATTATGCAACGGGTGTACAAATGTATGGCATTGTGATTGCGTTAGCCGTTTTGTAATTGGTAAATTACCAAATGGGAGTAGAAAAAATAGTTTAATAATTTCTCATTTTAACCTTACCTCAAAAATACACGTATTTCACTTTTATTTTCACTTTCACTCAGCGGCATCCCCATTTTCAAAATTAAAATAACCTCTGCAGGCGAATATCTAACATTTAAAAAGAAACAATATAAAAATTTAGAGTATTGTGAGGCTGGGAGAGCATATTAGCGTTAAACATTTTTCCATTTCCCCCAAGCGTCCATATAAATTCTCATGAAAAAGTTTTCGCGCGCATTTTGCTGTCAAGCCGGGAGCATAGACTAAAACACAACTCCACTCAGGTAGGTGTATATAATATGTATATATCAATGGCGAAGGGTACTAATAACACGATTCCCATCGGCTTCCCTTTTGAAATAAGGTAACAAAGTTATTAAAAAATATATCCACAAAGTCCAAAAAATATTCCAAACAAAAAAAAAGTATTACGTAAAATATTTTTTTCCCGTTGAAACCATGCAGTGTTATTCATTAGATTTCGTCCATACCAGATTAGTGCGTGATTTTGAGAAACCGATTTAAATCTGTAACAGTCCGCTAACCCAAAATGACGAAACAGGTGATTCATTAGCGAAAAGGTAGCATTATTTTTTTTGATTTACCGAAACCTGTTCAAGCCAACTTCCGGTAGCTTTTTCTGTGTCTGAACCTATGAAAAAATATGAAATGCTCGACATTTCGGTAGGTATTTTGGTGTCTATGATATTTTTTGAAGTTTTTGCATGGTTTTTGACAGCATGCTTAGGAAACTTCCCTACAACGAGATTGACCACAAGCGTCCTTACTCTACCAGTAGATGTTGCTTTATTGGTTCTTGTCCAAAATAATAGTAGGAAACTACTATTTTGTATTACCGATATTCCCTTGACAGCTAAAAGGGCGCCCACAGATAGCGCTTGCTTGGCGGGGGGTCGTAAATTTTTAACCGTTGAATGCTGTTTTCACAGGCGTTAAATTGTGCAAAAAGTTATTTGAAAAGAATATAATATTTTGTGCGTGAAAAAACTGCGTGAAAATGGTGTATAGGTGGCCTGGTACCGGACAACGTATTTCCGTCGTAACCTCAAAAAAAATTCGTTCACAAATATGAAACAGCTATAAAGTAAAAAAAAACATGTATGTTTTTGTTACGTTCCAGCTAAAAAATACTAGTGCCTCTAAATAAACTTTAATTGACATCAAACTTTCAAAATGATGTACATTCTTTGCCAAAACCTTAATTATCTTAATTTTGCTTAAAACCAAAATGTAGTTCGGTGTATTATTTAAAAATGTATATTTGTGAAAAATTGTATATTTTATTTTAGAGGAAATAATTTTTAAAACAAAAAAAACTTATATTTGACATGACCTCACCATTAGTTTCCTATAATATCAAAAATATTTTAAACATATTTTAGGTATAAGCATTAGTTATAAGGTATAGAGATGAAGACCAAAATAATGTCCCCTATGTTTTGGACTTAAGGGTATACGAGAGCTTAAGAAGGTTATTAATATCGGGACTAAAGAACCTCTTTAATTGTTTTATGAAACTAAAATCGTAATTTTACGTCAAATAACTTTGACTGATCATGGCCAGATGTCGTTGCTGAAGTATATAACTTAATGTTCTTACTCAAGCATTACGTTTCATAAAAAAATAATGTAAATTATCTTGACACTCTTAGCGAGCGTTTTAGTTTTTATAAACTTGTGTTTAAACGCTATTGTTGAGTATTTACGACCGCATGGCTCATTCCGTAAGTTATGCATCAAAAATTGCAAAAAGAAATGATTTGACACAAGTATTATTCTATGTTGAAATAATTAAACATTTTTTGGCATCTTGAATTCAAACGTTTGTTGTGAGCAGAGCATATCTTTTGTTATAACAAAGGCGTGCAAAAGTACTATTCCGTCTGTCTCACACTGTATTTATTATTATGAACGTGGGTATTTTTTTTTATAAATCGCACACCTAATAAAAAAAAGCAATAACTCAAATATTAAGAAGGTTGGGAAGTTGCGTTCGAAGTTTTGCATGTTTAATTTGTCGCACTAAAGCCCACATCAGCCATGACACAAGTTAATAGTTCTCTTTTCTTTTAAAATAAAACTTAAATAGCTGTAAGCTGTAAGCTGTAACTCTGTCGCCATTCCGCTAGGGGTGGCCAGAGCCTCTGCAGAGTTGCCTCCATTTTTTCCTATCCTGACATACCTCTTTCAATTCCTTCATATCCATCACCTTTTTCATGCATTTTCTTCTTTTACGCTCACTTTGTATATCCCATTCTTTCACAATCTCCACAATCTGATCACTCCATACTTTTCTCGGTCGTCCCTTCCCTCTTTTTCCTTTCACACTTTCTTTGTAAACATACTTTGTCAGTCTATCATCATTCATTCTTTCCACATGCCCAAACCATCTCATCACATTCTTTTGTATAAATTGTAAAAAAATATCATTGGTATAAATTTGAATTATTTCTCTTTTATCCGTAAAATACAGAAAATTATGTCATAACATTATCCATTATTTTTTATTGCACTTTTTTTGAAAACATAATTGGAAACTGAAAAATAATATTTCACGGAAGTAATTATTTTAGTTAAGTGATGATAAAAACAGTGAAAAGTAAAACAAGGACTTGGCTTGGATACTATTTTATTCAAAATACACTTTCAGTCTTAAAGTTTGGGACATAAAGACAGAAACTAGTAAGGTAACAAAAAATATGAAAATAACATAGAAACTTCTAGCACAGGGGTGTCCAACTCAAAATCGTGGCAAGCCGGATTTAGCACTTTTGTAATCGTGGCGGGTTACAATTTTTTTGTTGTACTTTTGTCCATAATAATTCTGTTGACGGGGGAGGGGGGGGAGGGGAGGGTAGACACGCAATTTTAAAAGTTCATATTGTCCATAATAATTCTGTTGACCGGGGGGGGGGGGGGGGTATGGGGGGTAGGCACGCAATTTCAATCTTCGCGCGCAATTCAAATCTTAATACTTATCAATATCAAATACAATAATTAAATAGTTCAAATTAAATGAGTCTTAATGAAGTAAGGACTCTTCAACTTACGTCTTGTATAATCTATCTATAATCTAAACTGCAAAGATATGTTATGGCTCATATGAAATGCATGCCTACAGACAGGCACATGTAGGTTCGCGCCTACACATTCTGCATGTGTGCATACAAATAAACAAAACCTCACATGAACATAAACCTTGCTACTCTGCCGCCGTTCCCTGAACCGGGGTGGCATTGGCAAAAGTGAACCGATTTTTACAGCACGGGTGGTCAGCCTCATACCAACCTACAAGTCAAGGAGGTCTTGCTTAGGCAATTTATAACAGTTGAGATCTGGAGCTTACAACAAAATCAACTTCAAAAACTTTAATCAAAAACTCCTACCTTCTTTTCGCATTTTTATTGCGTTCTTCACATTGGTTCTTCATCAAAATCTCAATTTTCCCAATTTTTGAGTTATGGCTCTTTATTGTAAAGCGTGCGTAAATCTTGCGTGTGCCGAAAAAAACGAATCCCTTCTCCAAGTATAACTGTCAACGCTTTAACTATGCCGCGGCGCATACAAATAATGTATCAGGATGTAAAGCAGCACCTCCTACGAGCGTCTCTATTTCCATATATTATAATAAAACTCTGTGGTTGAGTATAAAACTTGTTTTTTTTACGTTCATTCTTCCTCACCGCAAAAATACGTACATGCCTCGAGTATAACATTGGACGTTTAAACTCAAACACGGAGAAAACAAAAAATAAAAAACGATTTTAAACAGCGCCGTGTGGCCGTCTTAATTTTGATGCATTTTTACAAAACGATAACTCCGAGTTACAACGTAAAAAAATATTTGCCTCGACGGAAATATGAACAACGAAAATGTCTCATAATTTTTGTCTCTCGGAAATATAATTGTTTGAATAGTTCAAAAAACCGACACAATGGCGCACTAGGGTGGATTGCGTTTAGTATGAAAATCATTCTCTTTCCATTATTAAATATAAATTGGAAGAGGAAAAATAAAATATGAATTACATTAAACACATAAAAAATATCACTTCAAATCCTAAAAAGAAAATATACCATTAAAATGCAATTTTAGCTACACGATCGTATGCAAAATTTGGGTACTTTTTAAATAATTATAAAAAACCAATGAAAAGTTTAAAAAAATAATGTTCATCTAGATAAAATAAAGCTAATCAAAATAAATGTTGTGAAATAAAAAAAAGTTAGGATTCATTCATAACAACAGTAGAAATCTCCATTTAAGGTATCTCCGTAAATAAATTTATTTTGAATTGGTATTTTATGGGAAAAAATACCTAATTTTATGTGTTAATTTAAACTGGAGAAAAAATACTACCTTACCATTCAAAATATGGGTTATTTCGGTCATCAAAGTTGGGCGCGCTGACCTCTCAATCACCCTTAAGCGCTGAACCTCGATCCGCGTGCCATTGTAATGCTCGGTTTTGGTCTCATTATTTCGTCAGCGCTCGGATCGTAAACATCTCGTTAAAAGTGGTTTGCTGTGTGAAAGGGTGCAAAAATAGGCCCGAAAAAAATAAAACAATGGATGAAATCACATTTCACATGTAATTTTATGTTTTTTATACGCTAATTAACGTTTTATTTATATTTTGTACGAATTATTAACAGGCTCGTGTTAGAGCAGCGCATTTACTTTAAAGATAGTGTTCTAGCGTGTGACAGAAAGGGACAACAGCGCCCAGGGCTGTACTCGAAATAATCGAGCCTCTTGAAAAAAAACCACTGACTACTAAAAACAAAGTGGCACAAAAATTATAATTTTAGGAATCCTTTGACTAATAAATGGAATATAAATACAAAAAATGAGGCTTAATACGGTATACTCTTGCAAAAGTTACTATGATATTTGACAGTTTAAATTATAAAAACTAAAATTATACGTAACTTAGGGAGTTTTGAAATAGTACAATAAAATACAGAATAACATTTTTTTAAATCCAACGCGAAGACAGTCATTGCAAAAAAAACCTTTTTTTTTTAACTAAGCGTGGTTTGCAAGTGGATTCCTCAAATATTTCATCTAAATTACTGTGATTACAATTTTAAACGAGTCTTATTATTTTTTAAGTTCAAAAAATAAAATCTTTAATTGATGAGGCATTCGCTTTGTAACCTTTCTACAATCAACATTCTAAGTTGCAAAGATGTTTTGACATTTAAAGCTCATATCAAATGCATGCCCACAAACAAACACGTGTAGTTCGCGCTTACAAATTCTGAATGCTGTAACTGTAACTCTGTCGCCATTCCGCTAGGGGTGGCCAGAGCCTCTGCAGAGTTGCCTCCATTTTTTCCTATCCTTGCATACCTCTTTCATTTCATTAATATCTATCACCTTTTTCATGCATTTTCTTCTTTTACGCTCACTTTGTATATCCCATTCCTTCACAATCTCCTCAATCTGATCACACCATACTTTTTTCGGTCATCCCTTCCCTCTTTTTCCTTTCACACCTTCTTTGTATACATACTTTGTCAGTTTATCATCATTCATTCTTTCCACATGCCCAAACCATCTCATCACATTCTTTTGTACCTTTATTTGTGCTTATAAATAAAATCCAAGCCTCAAATGAACATGCACCCTAAAACTTTTGCCAACCTTCCCTGAAACAGGGGTGACATTGGCAAAGTGATCCATTTTTTACAGTTTGGGTGGTCAGCCTCATACCCTATAAGTCAAGAAAATTTGTTTTTTAAATATTAAAATGTAATCGTATTTTCGAAACCAGTAGTACATTAATAAATTGTACTCGTCCCGTAAGCATATACAATATAAATTTTGATTTTTAATAATTAAATTTTAAAATCTTTCTTGTTTATATTACTTATTCTTACCCTGAAGCGGCTCTGGTAACCATTTTTTGCAAAAGCGATGAGCTACCGTTATTCTAGTAAAAGGTCTGTACATACGTATATGATTTTTAAGCAATAGAATATTATTACTTCAAAACAATGACGGCAGACACACGTTATGCATTGTGCTTTACATTTAAAAAAAATATATCTTTGAAGCTTCGATTAGTTGCATCATGTCTGCAGAGCGAGACAAAAATATTTTCCTCGATTCTAATGTTTAACACAGATCTTAGAATCTTAGATAAACAATAAAGAATCAAACACAAAAGCGCCCGGGTGAGAATGCAAAAAATGTTATTTTTTGTATATCAAGTATACGACCCTTTTGTGATAAATCTTTTACTATCGTCATTTTACTTTCCTTGAGATGGGTCCATAATTTCATGTTTTTTTTTAACCAAACACGCAGTCTATTCATAAGTATGTCAATGGGTATAAGTGATATTATACATTCCATAATATTATCAAAAGCTTCCTTAATCTCCCCAGAGGGGGCTAAGATTCTGGCATTCCCACTTTTTTTTTAAGTGGGATCTCTACATCTCTATGAACACTGCAGTCTTCGCTTAGTAGATAGTAGCGCTCGGGGCTATACAATATACATATCCCATACAGTCAGCACAGCACGGTTTCTGTAAGTAGATATAATCAGGCCCGGATTAACCCCCCTGGGGGCCCTGGTGCGGGGAAGATCACTGGGGCCCCCCATACCCCCCTCCCCTCTCTAAAATTTTCCACCCTCAAGTCAAGACCTGAAAAAATGCTTTTAAGAAATTTAATTAATTAAGTAGTTTCAGGTTTTCCAATGTTTCTCAAAAACTATTAAAGTATAAAAAAAATCTTCTTCATATAAAACTTCACAATGCATAATCGTGTAATAAAAAAGAAAAAAATACTGCCGAAATAATAGCAATAATAGCACATACAAATAAAAATGAAAAAAAGTTAAAATTAAGTGTTTTCTTTTAAATATATTTTGGGGCTCCTAAAGGTTCCCTAAAAGAAACTTTTATTTCTCAACTATCCATGTTTTCACAAAACGCAAACGTTTTGCTTGTACAAAACGTTGCTTTTTGAGTCAAAAATGGTCAAAACAATATAAATTTATCAATTTTCAGTATTTCTTCAGTCTTTGGGGCCCTTCTGGGCGCGGGGGCCCTGGTTCGGTCGTACCGCTCGAACCGCCCTTAATCCGGGCCTGGATATAATATGTGTTTTCTTATCGAAAGGAGCGAGTTGATCGGCGCGGCGTTGCGTAAGTGTAGTGGTTCGTAACACGGCGCTGCGGTATAAACTAGAGACGTAGACTGTAGACATGCGTAAATACTACGCGGGTTCAAGCACATTAGCATGCCGTACAAGCCGATAGAAATCGTGTTAATCTGATAATATTATTATCTCAGCTGCTGGTCGCCGCGACAAGTGATATTATTTATTGTTTTTTGTGCTGCGCTGGGTTTCACGTTTATTGTTTTGAATAAACAAGCATTCAAATCTTAAATTTAAGCATTTGTTCAATGTGATCATATTAATTTAACTCCTATAAATTGAATTGCAATGAGGTCAGATCATTTTTGAATTTGGAACTTTTGTCTTGGCCGGGATCTGGCTTTTGTAGAACCGCCCGCGCCGTCCGTTATTTCTAGTATTTCAATTCACGTGCGGACCATTTATGATTTTTTACTTTCTTGCTATAGCTGAAGGCTATAATAGTTTATCATTACTAGGCAGTGGCATAAATATGCCACTGCCTAGTAATGATAGTCTTTGTAACACGAGTGCTAGTTTGTGCCATGAGGCGCAGCCGAATGGCACAATAGACAGCAAGAGTGTTACAAAGACTAATTACGTGCAGTGGCATACAATACTTTTTCTACGACCATGAAGTAAATAACAAAATAGTAAATAATAGTTATTATACTGTACTTGTCCATTTGAAGTAATTAAAGCCCCACCTTTGTCAAACCGTGTAATTTATCATTCCCTCGATTATCTAATCTAATCTGCAAAGATATATTACATTTGGGATTCATTTTAAATTTATGCCTACATGCAGACACATATTATAAGGTTGCGCTTATACATGCCGCATATAAGATTTAACATTCAAACCCAAAACTCAAATAAACATAAGCCCTGCAACCACTGAAGCAGGGGTGTCATTGGCAAAGTGAACTAAGTTTGTACAGCATAGATGGTCAACCTCATACCGACCTTTAACCAAGTAACTGTTTAAGTTTGTTTTTTTTTGCGGTGAAAATATCTTGCATTACTACTTTCTCAAGAATAGTGAAAAAGCTACCGGTGTGCTAAGGACACCCAATCTATTCATACAACCTAGACAAAAGACCCTTTCAAGTTTCGGAATAACCGAAGCGGCGGTCATTCCAAAAGCCAGATTACAGATTTCCCGTTATGATGAAGTTAAGACAACATTTTAGTCTTAAAACTTTTAGATGAATGCCGAGTTAAGTAAATATGTATAATATTACAATTTTGAATATACGAGTACACTGTTTATAATATTTTTCGTGTGAGCGTTTTTCGTGAATGAACCAGAAATAAAACTCGGGGTTGTTAATGAAGGAGAATGCATGATAAAAAGCATTCACTTTTGGGAAACATTGACCCCCGTATTCATGACCAATACTGCCTCAAGTAACAATACTTACCTAAGTCAAGCGCTACACTAACTCAAGGGTCGACATTCTGGAGCGTTTTGTTTCACAAATAACACTAAATCAGTAATCAGCTTAGTGCCCAACTTAGTGGAGATGTACGGCCAGTCATTGGCTCTCGAAAAAACCCAGCTCTGTAATTGGTCAATAGCTTCCGACCAATATTCGGCGTACTTCATTCTTATCATTGCCACTTCTTTCAAATTTCAATGACATTTGAGCTGTTGAACTTGACAAATCAAAGAAATGTCAATGTCATATTTTGAGCTGTGCGTAAAACTTGACAATCGAAGAATTTTTTGGCTTTGTTAAACCCTCAATGAGCAACGGAAAGACTGTATACAGAACGACGCATTTTTTCAATCTAAAACGCCTTCTAAATTCTTCCTCGTCGTAATCGTAAATGGGTCTTCACAGTAGATTTTGTAGGGTTTGTGTATTCACACAGTGAAAATTCATTTTTTTTAAAATAAAGCTATTTTTTGTTTAACGTAGTTTATTTTCACAATAATATTTAATTTCTCGAGTACTTTCGACCTTCAATATTCAGGCCATTATCAAGAGTGATGTATAAAAAATTAAAATTATTAAGAACATACCATAGATCAAAATTATATAAATTCAAATAAATAGGTAGGTATAGGTACAATAAATATGAACTTAATTAAAATTAAATACAACAGTCAAAAATTAAAAGAAAGAAAACATAAAATAATATATAATAATTGCAATAAAGTAATTCAAACATCCGAGGGTCAAAAAATAAATAAAATAAAATAAAATATTTAAAGCACAAATAAAATTATTGAGTCAACACAAAAAGACAAATAATAATAATAACAACAAAATGACAAAGAATAAAACCAAAATTAAGGGGATTGGGTTATGGTGGATTGCGGAGAGGAGCAATGAGCAGGGGGGAAGCTAGAGGGATTTGAATATTTACAATAGGGCCATTCTGCTTACATTTATGAATTTCAATTGTTTCTAGGGCATTTAGTTGCCTGTATTTACATTCCGAGTGCAGAACCCTTACATCGTCAATGCCAAAGGTATGGTCATTTTCGATGCAATGATCCGCCATTTCGGAATATGCAGACAGACCTCTAAATGCCCTATTGTGCTCCTTGAATCTTACATTAATTGATCTTGAGGTCTGTCCAACATACACAGAGTCGCAGTCTGCACACGAAACCCCTTGGAAAAGAGGCATATGGTATTGAAGTAAGGACAATAAAGACCATAGCCAGTAACAAGGGCTATGACACATCAATAATTGATAACATTATCCACTCCAAAAAAAGAAAAACTATGTACAATAAGTAATGATTTACAACCACAAGGATAGTAGCAGCAACATGGATGGTGGCGGAGTTTACAGTATTTCGTGTGCAGACTGCGACTCTGTGTATGTTGGACAGACCTCAAGATCAATTAATGTAAGATTCAAGGAGCACATTGTAAATATTCAAATCCCTCTAGCTTCCCCCCTGCTCATTGCTCCTCTCCGCAATCCACCATAACCCAATCCCCTTAATTTTGGTTTTATTCTTTGTCATTTTGTTGTTATTATTATTATTTGTCTTTTTGTGTTGACTCAATAATTTTATTTGTGCTTTAAATATTTTATTTTATTTATTTTTTGACCCTCGGATGTTTGAATTAATTTATTGCAATTATTATATATTATTTTATGTTTTCTTTCTTTTAATTTTTGACTGTTGTATTTAATTTTAATTAAGTTCATATTTATTGTACCTATACCTACCTATTTATTTGAATTTATATAATTTTGATCTATGGTTTGTTCTTAATAATTTTAATTTTTTATACATCACTCTTGATAATGGCCTGAACATAGATAAGTATACTATAATACTACGTATTATAGATGTGCCACTCAACCCTGTTTCAGTGAATTATGTAGGAAAAACAAGGTATATGGAAATAGTAAAAAGTCATCTATACTTCGGGGCAAAAGTTTTTCCTACAAAACCCCCCCTGGGGACTTCTTCTTCTTCTTTAAAAATAATATTTTTTGTTTCTGCCATACTTATTTCAAAAGAAAAACAACGTTATTTTTAAATATATTTTTTATTAACATTTTAAGGAGTGAATTATAATAAAAATTTACAATGAAATAAAGTTTGTACATTAATAAATAATATGATGGATTATGTCTACGAAAAATAGAAAATGATCATATAAACTTGAAACATTTACTTTCGGTCAGTTTGAAACGTCTTTTGGAAAAAATATTTCTATGTTTTTTTTTAAAATACATTTGTGAAGAGGAATGCAATTCACCAACCTATTCTGCCTGGCCAGAAGCAGGTATTAATATATTTTTTAGTGTTGAACTATTAACACAGTAAAAGTCCATTTTTAATTATTTAAAAATTCAAATGGGTTTAAACATAGTTTTAATTCACTTATGTATTTATTTTTTGTACTCAAACATTTTCGCCTAATGAGGCATCTTCAGGAGCAGAATGGTTACTCCTGAAGATGCCTCATTAGGCGAAAATGTTCGAGCACAAAAAATAAATAAATAAGTGAATTAAAACTTTGTTTTTACCCATTTGAATTATTAAATAATTAGGTATTAATATCATCAATTAATAATTCATTATTGTTTATATTAATGAATTATTAATTCATATTTACCCAATAACATCCGTTGAACCAGGGTCAAAGTTACAGTCAAGTGACCCAAGCAGAGATCGAACCAACGTTATTTCATTCCAAATACGCTAGAAAGATCGGCCGCTTGGTCCCCTTGGTCATAACACCGACAATGTTTTCTCATTATTATAATTAAACAATTTAAAGTACATAGTTGTAATACTAATTTAATTATGATTGTATCCACAGTTTCCATTTAACCTAAAAACTCGTAGTAAAACCACACAGGTTTTAAGTAAAGTTTTACACTTTCACATTCACTTTCATGATCGGTTTTTAGGTTTAAAAGTTAAATTTTTCTTCTGTGTTCTTGTGGGTCTTTTTCAACTTTTTTATCTGCCGACGTTTCGCTTTCATGACTAGAAAAAATCCTCAAAACGACATGGTGGTCTTCACTGTTTTCGAGGTTGTTAGCTGTTAGCAACTCAATTTCTGAAACAAAAATAAAAAATAATAATTAGTTTATAAATAGGTTACAAATTCGCGAGATAAAACCAAGGTCCAAAATATGATAATTACGTTAATTTCATCGATCTAGAATACAAAGGAAGTTTTCTTGCTCAGAAAAGGTTTTCATTTCTTATGAAAGCTCATAAACCTTGCTGGTACTACTTAGATATAAATAAGTCGAAAATACATTGAAAATATCAAAATAAAAAATCATGCCCGTCCATGAAAATTGAATCCAAGCCATGAGCATATTTCTCAAACATTTTACAAAATCGATGACACATTAGGAAGTAAAAGATAAACTGCTACTTACTTGGTTTTCCACTACCGCTTACGGTGGACACATTTCTTGAAAACACTTCAAAATCATAAGAATTGTCCAATCAATGACTTAAAAAACACTATTTTCATTTATAATTTGAAAAACAAAATGTTGTCATTTTTTTCAGCAGACGCCATTAAACAAAAATCAGCGAATTTCTTCTGTCACATGTTTCATTGGAACAAAATTTGAATTTAAAAAAAAACTACCTACCCTCATTTTAATGATTACTTGCCATCTAGCGTATTTTTTTGGAAGTTTGCATGTAAAAGAAGCTTACAAAATATAGCTTTCTCATTTGGGATCAGGGCGTGAATTTGAAGCATATGTGTCAGACAGAGACAACTGTCAAGGCAATATCTCTATGAGTTTCTGCTTGAAATCATATTTAATTTTAGAATGCTGGTTCATTTGTTCCCAGTGACAGGAGCCTGGGCCTGAATATTGAAGGTCGAAAGTACTCGAGATATTAAATATTATTGTGAAAATAAACTACGTTAAACAAAAGGGTCTTTACAGTCTCTGAAATATTTTCTTGGGACCCTATTTTTGGTCAAAACAATGTTTTTATACTCGTTAAAATCATCTTCATGTAAGAATTCATTATTTTATGTAAATAATTCACAACCAAACAAAAACTTTGCTGACGAAATGCGACGGAATATTTTGACAGTTCATCTCATTGCAGTGTGGTCCTTGACCATACTGGAGAACAAACCCGATTCTGATGGTCAAACAATGTTAATATACTCGTCAAAACAATGTTAATACACTCTAAAAAATTGTCTTCATCGTAAGAATTCATTTTTTCATGTTAATTCACAATCAAACAAAAAATGTGACAACAATTAAATACGAAGGAATATTTTGACAGCGCTTAAGCGTTGGTTAATATACCTGCCGACCTTACTTACCCAAGCGCTAGTATTTAGAGAGCCCTAGCGCTGCTTTTACCCTAAGTATTGTTTCTGAAACGAATTTCGCCAATCTGACAGCTAGCGCGCCCTAAGGTAAGTGCTAGTAGGATTCATGAATACGGGGGTGACACTATGGCTTAGCGCAGAGGTTCCCAAACTTTTTCAAGTCACGGCACCCTTTGAAATTTTGAGTTTTCTCACGGCACCCTAGTCATATAATATCGATCGATGTTTGTATTCATGTATGCACACAAGCTTCTGCTTTCGCATGAAGACATCTGGCCAGGCAAAATAGGTTGGTGAATTGCAATCCTCTTCACAAATTAAAAAAAAAAAAGTAAAATGTTGATTTTTAGTAGACTTCAGGGGCGCCTCGCGGCACCCCTGATCTCTCTTCGCGGCACCCACTTTGGGAACCTCTGGCTTAACGGATAAACTCCTTGCGATAATGCTATAGTTCCGCGTGTATTGAATGATATAACGCAACTAAGCTACACGTATAGTGTAACTTTTTACTTGCATTGTCCCCGAAGGGGTGGCATGTGGCGATGCGGGACCTATTTTATTTTTAGAGGTAAGGGGGCCGGCCTTACACCAACCAATTCAGTTGAAGCGGGGGTTTCCCAGCTCCCGGGGGGACTGGTTCTCATTTATTGTGAAGGCTGAGTAAGCCTTGAGATCTTACCCTTGCTCTCGGTATGGAATGCAAGCATTCTACTAATTGAGCCATCAAACTTTTTACGAGCTTGATCGTCGTCGCTACTGAGCGCCAAATCTCAAGCAAGACCCAGTTGCTGTAAGGCTGGATGGACCTTTCCATTCAGAGTCCGAAGTGTTACTACTAAACTTTGTACGTACCTACCGAACTAAATAATTAACACTAACAGCGCCACATATGGTGGTCATATTTGATATATAGGTAAACATATTTTTCTAAACCAAGTATGTGTTCCGCCGGGAATCGAACTCACGACTTTTAAGTTATATTTGAGCATGTAGCCTTAGCCACTAGACTACAGACTTGTTGAATCCAAATAAAGATCATCTCATTGAACATTTAGTTGGTAGTGGACATTTAGTTGGTAGAAATTCTTTTGATGGACATTTTAGCGGTGGACATTTTGTCGGTGGACATTTTGTCGGTGGACATTTTGTCGGTGGACATTTTGTCGGTGGACATTCGGTCGGTGGACATTTTATCGCGTGGATTTTTTGTCGGGTAGACATTTTGTCGGTGGACATTATGTCGGTGGACATTCTGTCGGTGGACATTCTGTCGGTGGACATTTGGTCGCGTGGACATTTTGTCGTGTGGACATTTTGTCTGTGGACATTCTGTCGGTGGACATTCTGTCAATGGACATTTTGTCGTGACACCAACTTTAAGAGGGCGTGGCTCCATCTCCATCCAGCCTCACCTTTATTAAGCTCGGGGGCGTCTCTCCTACACGTCCTCCAGCCTTCCTCACTTTGTCATCTGACTTCCCTTTCTCTCCCCTTTCTTTCTTTCTCTCCCCTTTATTTCTTTCTCTCCCTTGCATTCTTCAACACACACTACACCGTGTAAGGCTTTGTCTGACCGTCAGAAGGCAAGTCAGGATCTAGTTCAAGCCTTTGCTTTTCAATCCGTCTTTCTAAATTCACTTTAGGAATTTCTTCAAAACTGGTAGCATTAACAATTAATTTATTTTGCTTTTAAAGTATGCCGATAGACTTTGTTTTACCTTCAGTGCGTAAAAACGAAGCTTAGCTGCACATACAGAAATAAACCTTACCGCGTAGTCTCCGGGGCTAAACCTTGCTGGTATTTCATTTGTAACACCTTCAGTGGCGACCGAGCCTGTAGCTCTCGGCATGGAATGCAAGCATTCTACTAACTGAGCTTTTTGCATATCTTGTATGAATTCCTTTAACGTTGGTGTCAATAAGACGAAATGAAAATGACAAATTTCTGTAGAAAAAGTACCTTACCCTATATTCTTTTCGAAACGTCCTTCCATATTTTTTTCAATAGCGCTGAGAGCCATGCATGATTTCTTCAAAATCTGACATCTGATTTTAAATGTATTTCAAATCATTATTAATTGCACTTTTAATCTTTTTAGGAGTCCATACAATCAGAGCTGAATAAGTGAAAGCAAGCCGGGCTTTCCCGCGAATAAAACATATTTTAGATTTTGTAGGGTTTGTGTATTCACAGTGAAAATTTTTTTTTTTAAAATAAAGAATTATAATCTTGATAATGACCTGAATATTGAAGGTCGAAAGTACTCGAGATATTAAATATTATTGTGAAAATAAACTACGTTAAACAAAAAATAGCTTTATTTTAAAAACATATTTTAATTTGTTAGTTTATGCTTAGACTGGGGATTACCCGCGCGCCCGACAACTCCCGAATCCGGAGCAGTTTTTCATTATAGAATATCCGGACAAAATGCCGGGCCAGGGCTGTGAAGAATACAGCTAAAAAGAGTCTAGATACTAGAGGCTTAAAAGTATATTTTCGATGGGTGATCGCGAAATCACAGTTATGTAAATAAATATAGAAAAAAAATGCATAAAACGGGCTACAAAATTTTTAGTTTTTTTTTTTAATGTGTACCTAAATTTTAATGTGAATTTTAAATACGGTGCCAATTGTATGTATTTAAATGTGTGTCAGTTAGTTTGAGTAGTACCTACCTATGAGTCTTAGGCCCGGTAGTTTCATCGTTAGCATACACGCCTAATAGCATAAAAATGACTTACTATAGCTTAAAATCTTAAAAACGGTATTTTGAAATATGCTTTAGCAAGAAAATAGTCTAATAGCAACAATATTTTTGCTAGCCAATCTTGGGGAGCATACGTTTTAGGCTTTAGCTAATTCCAATATGGCGTCTTTTCTCATCTGTTATTTACAGCGGCTTTGTAGTTTTGAGTCGAATTTTAGCAATTATTCCCTTAGGAAACACACAATATTTAAATAATATTTTTTAGTGTAAATCTGTTAACACAGTGAAAGTCCATTTTTATAAATATTTAAAAATAAAAATGGTACAATATTGTTTTAATTCACTTTATTCTTTTATTTTTAGAAATAAAGTATAAAGTGAATGAAAACAATGTTGTACCATTTATATTTTTAAATATTTACACAATATTTACTTCAATTTTGTCATGGAAATCAACGGGTCAGATGTCGAAAGAATTACTGATTATGTTTGCAGGTGCAAATCGAAAATATTTCGTCTCCCCAATGTCTGGTAGGAACGCGGAAGAATTCACTGGGCACGTTTGAAATTATTGGCAAGCAAATCACAACGGATTTATGAACCTATCTACAATACAGTTTTTAAATGCCTCACTAAATGTTTTACGCACTTATAATTTAAAATCATATCATTTTATCACAGGGCGCCATCCTTGTCGGTGCATTGCAGGCGGACGTCAATATGGCATCTGACAGTTATAAAAAAACTACCATAGAAGAAAAAAAACTTGAATTCGTGGCTGTTGACCATATTATTTATGTGGCCAAATGCAGTATTTGAGGTTTCTTTTTACATTTTTCAAGTTTTGTCACGATGGTAGCATAATGCAATTACTTCGGATATCTTCGGTATATACTAAAGATAGCCTATAGGCAAAATGCGAATGAAAATACTGTTTTGGTGTTACTATAGCATATCTCGGGCGTAAAATATGCTATATAAACTTCTTTAGCTTAAAATGTGAAAATACCGGCCCTTAGGAGTTTCTTAAAATGAGGCTGACTACCGTTACTGCAAAAGCTATTCACTTGGCCGTTACACCCCTGTTCCAGGGAAGGTCAAGAGTTGTAGGGCTTATGAGTATTTCAATTTTGTTTCTATGTTGTAAGTATACGTGCGGCACGTGAATCAAGTAAATCAAGTGATTCTAGAGACTTAATGTATTTTTGAAAATCAAATTTATAAAGATAATATTATATTTACATTAAAAATTCATTTAATAGGGTAATTGCACTTTTTTATTTTATTTCATAAAGTGGTAGGCTATATTTTTTTTAAATGCATTTGCGTTTTTAAAAGAATTATATGTGGCTTAGTTTTTAAATTATAGCTCTTTAAAATTCGCGTATTTTCCATTTCCGCTAAAACAGGTCATGTCTTTATTCGGGCGGATATGACGTCAGATCTTCGGAGTTTTGGTGTCAAATGGCCCAGGTAGAGTTTGACAGCGACGTTTGTCGTCAAAATGACGACACAAGTCCCTAGCCGTTTACATTCCTTTTTTGGCGGTATTCAAATTCTCCGCATTTTATTTTTCAAAATTATCAATGATATCTTTATTTTTACTACTTAAAAAATATATGGTTGTGATCCTTGAAATGTACTCTACACAACCATATTATTTTCAACCGTTTTCCCTACCACTGCAACTACCCTACACAAACAGACACGTAAACCTCAAACGAACATAGACCGTGCAAATTGCCGACATAGTGAACATGACATAGTGAACCATTTTTTACAGGATGAATGGTCAGCCTCATACCAACCTAAAAGTCAAAGAATAATGCAAATTAGTGAAAATAATCAAAAAAAAAAAGTAAAATACTACTTAAAAGATAATTTTTCAGAATCTTTTAGGCACTTTCTTTCTGAAAAGTATCAGTAAAGTATCTTTGATACCTACTCATTATTTCAGATGCTTTCAGCTGTGCGCCAAGTCTCTGTAAGGAATGCTTCGACAGGCTCCGCAAATGTTTGCTTTATCCGGGAACATAATTAAATATTTAGATACTGGAGCAACTTCTCAGAATTCTCAAGCATTCCTTGAACGCTCTTCAAATTAGGGAGTAGGATACTTCAACAGCTCAAGCAACGACTTTCGTTTAATATCTACCTACCTACTTCCTACTTCACCTTCCTACTTCAGTTCTTTGTTAATAATTTCTCAAAGCCATATAAATGCAAAATCTAGGTAAATCCAAAAATTGGTGTCTCTACGATCAGTAGTTTCGGCTGGGACATACATACGGACGGACAGATTCGACAAATTAGGTTATTTGCATGTCCTGAAGCGCTATTCTTCTACATTCTTTAAGACCTTAAGGGTGCGCTCCACGCATATTCAAGATTTTTTTTTTTAAAGTATGTTTTCATTTATTTTTTTAGAGCATCATTCAGACATAAATTAATATTTCAAAAAATTACGTAAGATTAATCAACATTTAAACTATATATCATATTTTTTTCAAAAGTCAAATAAATTATTTACGTATATAAATCAAAGCTTAATCTGGACTTGTTTTTGCTAGTTGCGGAAAGAGCTTTGCTAAAAAGCATATCCTCCAAAAACAAAAAAAAAATCTTAATTTTTTCTATGATAGAATAATTTTAAAAGAGTTTGTTGAAGGCATGATCAGACTACTTTTTTGAAATTTGATATTGTTTTCATTATTTTACCTTTTGAATATTGCAAAATTTCTTTTTTTTTGTATTTTTCGTACACGTTTTTTTCCAACATTCAATGTTTAAAAAAAAAAAATGAAAAAAAATCCATGTAGATAAAGTCTTTTTTAAACCTATAACAACAAAACAAATAGTCAAAATATTTTTTTTCATGGATTTTTTCCTTATTTCGCAAACCTTTAAAATTCTGTTCAAAATGAATCAGTCTCCCTTTGTTCTTCAAGGGGCTCGGACGTGGGATCTGTGCCGCTTGCTTGTCCAACCTCTCTACCGCACGGTACTTCTCCCTCACACACGCAGAGCATATGGGTTAAAGACAACGTGTATTACAAAAACTATCTCCTCGTCTGCTGCGATACGAGCGTAAAAAAAGACGAATAAATATTGAAAATAACACATTAAAACTTTGAAGTCGGAAAGTTTTCTTTCTTTTATTAGTATTGTTTGTAAACACAAAGCAATTGTATGTGGTCAAATAGGTTCAAAACGCACATCTAAATCTAAGTTGCAAATATATGTATCATTTCAGATTCATATTAAATGCATTCCCACAAGCAGACACGCATAATTTTACGCTCACACATGCTGCATATGGACCTACAGTATAAAAAACCCAATCTCAAATGAACATAAGCCCTGCAATTCTTGCCGACCTTCCCTGAAACAGGGGTGACATATTGGAAAAGTAAACCATTTTTTACAGTATGGGTAGTCAGCCTCATACCAAATAATAATAATAATATTAGGATGATTTATTTGGTGAGCGCTATTTTTGTGTGTATCACACCTGAAGAGCCCTCTGCGAGCTTGGTCGTCGCTGTAGAAAGCGCCAATTCTCAAGCAAGACCCAGTTGTAAGGTTGGATGGACCTTTCAGCGACCGGTCTTTGGTAAAGGTTTATGAATTTTTCGACTCAGCGAAGAGCACATTCGAAAGCACACTGGTAAATTTTTTGTGCTCCGCCGGGATTCGAATCCACAACCTTCCATTAACGAGTCCGGATGGTTGCCACTGCACTACGGACCGGGGCAAGATGCCAACGACACGCGGTGTACCTGAGCGGTAACCCATCCAAGTACTATCCGCGCCCAATGTTGCTTAACTTCGGTGATCTATGGGAACCGGTGCTTTCAACATGGTAACGTCGTTGACCTATAAGTCAAGGAATTTATTTTTTACACATAGGTGTAATAAAATTACAGTATGGGTTACTTGATTAGTACGTTTATTAATTTATTTAATAAAAAATATTAAAACTGAATAAATTGTTGATATGCGAAAAAAAGTGGTTTTTTTTGCTCCTGGCGAGAAATTGAATTTTATTTATTGGTAAAATTGACCGGTCCGTAGTTCAAATGGTAACGCTTCGGACTCGTAACTCGAAGGTTGTGGGCTCAAATCCCGGCGAAGCACAAAAAATATACCATTTATATTTTCAAATTTGCTTTCGCTGGGTTGAAAAAATTCATAAACCTTTACCAAAGACCGGTCATCAAAAGGTCCATCCAACCTTACAACAACTGGGTCTTGCTTAAGAATTGGCGATTTCTATAGCGACGACCAAGCTCGCAGAGGGCTCTTGAGGTGTGATTCACACAAAAACAGCGCTCACCAAATAAATCAGCCTATTTTTTTTAAGCCTACAGCTCCACAGTAATAGGGGCTTTCTTGAGAATAGGTGCATTCCATAGCGACGGTAAAGTTCGGCTCTTGAGGAGTGTTTTGCATCACCTTAGAATAAACACAACTAAGCTGCACATATGGTGTAACTTCTTGCCTGCGTTAACCCCGAAAGGGTCGCATGTGGCGATTCGGGACCTATTTATTTTTACAGGTAAGGAGGCCGGCCTCACACCAACCAGTTTCAGTTGAAGTAGGGGTTTTCCAACCTCCGGCTGGTGCTCATTTCTTGTGAAGGCTGAGTAAACCTTGCGATCGAACCCTTGCTCTCGGCATGGAATGCAAGCATTTTACCAATTGAGTGATTCCTTGACTTATAGGTTGGTATGAGGCTGACCACCCATACTGTGAAAAATGGTTCACTTTGCCAATGTGTCAGGGAAGGTCGACAAAAGTTGTGGGGCTTATGTTCATTTGAGGTTTGGATTTTATTTGTAAGTACACATTCAGCATTTGTAAGCGCGAACTTCACGTGTTGGTTTGTGGGCATACATCTGAGAGCTTTAAATGATTATATATCTTTGCAACTTAGATTATAGATTATAGAGCTATCGACCTTTTTACGAGCTTGGTCGTCGTCGCTACAAAGTGCCAATTCTCAAGCAAGACCCAGTTGCTGTAAGGCGGGATGGAGCTTTTGTTACCGGTCATGAGTAAAGGTTTATAAATTTTTCAACCCAGCAAAGAGCAAATATGAAAATATAAATGGCATACTTGTTGTGCTCCGCCGGGATTCGAACCCACAAATTCCATTCAGAGTCCGAAATGTCACCACTGAACTACGGACCGGTCATCACCAGAATAATTTATATTATAAGGATTATGAAAAAAAAGACATTTTTTTGTGAAAAATATTTAACTATACTTTATTATAATATTTTTCTATTTCGTCGTCATTGTAATATTATGTCTTTCAATAGAAATAGGATAATATGTTAAACAATGGTTCTTTGTTCAAATTTTACCTACCCCCATAAAAAGGATTCTCGATTTTTGAAAGACATTTTTCTATGACTTATGCTTACCAAGTGATCTTATCTAAACTGCAAGGATATGTTACATTGGGGATTCACATTATATGCATTCTCACAAGCAGACACGTACAAGTTCGCGCTTAAACATGCCGCATGTGTACCTACAATATAAAAACCCGTATTTCAAATGAACATAAGCCCTGTAACTCTTGTCGTCCTTCCCTGAAACAGGGGTGACATTGGCAAAGTGAACAATTTTTACAGCATGGGTGGTCAGCCGCATACCAACCTATAAGTTAAGGAATATACACGACAAATTACATTTTTTAAATCAATTGTTAAAATTTGGCCAAACGCTATATTTTTTGTGCTCCGCTGGCATTCGAACCCGCAACCTTTCATTCAGAGTCCGAAGTGTTATCATTGGACTACGGACCGGTTTGTTTTAAATAATATAAATTATATTCCTTTGCACTCCGTGGGGATTCGAACCCACGACCCTTCATGTCAATTTATTTATTTTTAGATTGCCGCCTTTGATTCTATACGACTCATCTATAAGAGACTTCAGGTAGAGTCTTTTGAATTACCAACAAAGAAATTAACAATACATTAGTCCGACAAGTTAAGCTGATTCCTAGAAAACCCTGTCTACCTTAGGACTCATTTTGTTGACATAATGACTTGTGTTTATAGTTACTTGCAGATTGTTTTTTTTTGTTTTCTGGTTTTTATTTGGTTGGCACTGTGTGACTGTATAGTCACAGATTTCAGTTTTTAAAAAAGAAAAATATATTTTTTTCCGGTCGATAGCTCAGTTGGTAGAGTGCTCGCATACTACGCCGTGAGCTCGGGTTCGAATCCCACCGAGGAGGGTGTCAGAAATGATTTCCTATTTCGGTGTTTATTTCAAACCCCAAAATAAAAATACCGGCAAGGTTTACTCAGCCTTCACAAGAAATGAGTATCAGCCCCCTCGGGAGCTGAGAAACCCCTACTTCAACTGAAGTGGTTGGCGTAAGGCCGGCCCCCTTACCTGTAAAAATAAATAGGTTCAACTCGCCACATGCGACCCTTTCGGGGATAACGCGGCAAGAAGTCACACTATATATGTAGCTTAGTTGCGTTTTAATCTAATCTAATCTATATCAATAGGTGCAAAATATTTCATTATGTATTTATCTACTTTTAATTAGTTACTCTATTCAAATGTCACTATGAAATATGTAATATAATGTCGGTGTTATAGCCGCGGGGATCGAGTCAGGTTATTTGGAACCGGATAACGCTGGTTCGAATCCCGCGCCGATAACTTCGACCCTGGTTCAACAGATGCCGTTGCATGCACACAAGCTTCTGTTTTCGCATGAAGACAACTGGCCAGGTAAAATAGGTTGGTGGATTACATTCCTTTCCACAAATCTATTTAAAAAAAAAAAAAAAAATGCTATGGTAGCCATTTATAAAAGTTCAATATATCTCAAATTCATAAACCTACCTGCTTACATTTTCGGGATAAAAATAAGTACAAAGTGGAAATTATGGGAAGAAGCAATGGATATAAATGAACTGAGATCAGTATGTAAGGATAGAAAAAAGTAGAGGAGACTTTTCTAGAGGCTCAGGCCACACTTAATGTAAAGACGAAAGCGTTATAATTTTTTTTTTTTTTTAAGAAATCCTGTCCTATAGTCCGGTAGATAGCTCAGGTGGTAGAGTGCTTGCATTCCATGCCGAAAGCTCGGGTTCGAATCCCACCGAGGGTGTCAGAAATGATTTCCCGTTTTGGTGTTTATTTCAAACCCCAAAATAAAATACCGGCAAGGTTTACTCAGCCTTCACAAAAAATGAGTACCAGCACTCTCGGGAGTTGGGAAACCCCACTTCAACTAAAAGTTGTTGGTGTAAGGCCGGTCCCCTTACCTGTATAAATAAATAGGTCCCGAATGGCCACATGTGACCCCTTCGGGGATAACACAGGCAAGAAGTTACACTATATGTGTAGCTTAGTTGCGTTTTTTTTTTTTGCGTGATGGGAGATCCACAAAAGTCGTATGTAAAAAAAAATCTTCAAACGGCAATAGCAAGTCGAGCATATTTTGTGGGGCTAAATCCATACGGTCTGAGGCGAAAGGGGATGGGGGGAAACGGGTCGCAACTTTGACAGCTTTCGGCGCGGTGCAACATGAGAGCGCCCCCTTAAGGCGACGAAAATAAGGTGTACTGTGATTTTTTATCTATGAAGTTCTTTTGCAAGCGCTAGCAAGCTCGACTTAGATTCATATCCAAAGTGTAAAGAATTTAGCAGAATAGCGCTGCTGGTTCAGGACAGCTCATTTCCGTAGAACCCTCATTTTGTTTCGCCGACGATTATTCTTCAAGTCCATCGCATAGAACCATACACGGCAATATAGTTTTCTTTAAAAAAAATGAGATAAATGTATAAAAATAATTTCCTGTGTTTCCATAAAATATATCTCTAGTTCTTTCGATGTGTACAGCAAAATTTTGAAGAGATGTTTTTCTCTTTTTATTCAAGTTACTGACTTCGATTTTATTTACGTATATTCATGTAAGTAGGTATCTAATCTAATCTAATCTAATCTAAGTTGCAAAGATATGTTACATTGGAGGTTCACATTACATGCATTCTCACAACCAGACACGTACAAGTTCGCGCTTGCACATGCCTCATGTGAACCTACAACATAAAAACCAAATCTAAAATGGACATACACCCTACAATTCTTGCCGTCCTTCCCAGAGACAGGGGTGACATTGGCAAAGTGAACCATTTTTACAGCATGGGTGGTCAGCCGCATATCAACCTATAAGTCAAGGAAAACCTACAACATAAAAAAAAACAAAATTTCAAATGAACATAGGCCCTGCAACTCTTGTCGAACTTCCCTGAAACAGGGGATGACATTGGCAAAGTGAACCATTTTTTTAACAGTACGGATGTTCAGCCTCATACCAACCTATCAGTCAAGGATTTTGATTTTTTGTCATATTTGTAATATATTATATTGTCATATTATATTGTCACATATGTATATTGTCATATTATATTGTCACATATGTATATTGTCATATCATACCGAGACCATTCGCAGACAAGGGTGGTCATAAAAATCTTTTGTTTTTGTAATCAAACGGCATACTTAATAATATTTAAAAAAAATGTAAGAAATACACTTTCTTATTTTTGCTAATGCCATCCCACCCCTATTTGAGGAAGAGGCAGCGAGAGTTGCAAGATTTATGTTTTTATTTTGAAATTTAGGGTTATTTAGTAGTTACATGGATGGACCAAATTTTCGAAATAGCGAGTGAATGGGATATCCAGAGTCATAATAAAAGGAGAGCTTGTATGAAAAAGGTTATGGCTCTGGATGAAATGAAAGAAGTATGCAAGGATCGAAATAAATGGCGGTTGATGTGTAATGCTGGCGGTTAAAGCTGAGGCTTCTAAATTTAAAAAATATGTGTTGTAGCTTTTTAATTTTTTACTGTTTAATTGCTTAGAATTTATTTGTTTTATATATTTGATTGTATTAATTGCTTGTACTCCTTGACTGATAGGTTGGTATGCGGCTGACCACCCATACTGTAAAAAATGGTTCACTTTGCCAATGTCACCCCTGATTCAGGGAAGGTCGGCAAGAGTTGCAGGGTTTATGTTCATTTGAGATTGGGGTTTTTATATTGTAGGTCCACATGCAGCATGTGTAAGCGTGAAATTATGCATGTCTGCTTGTGGGAATGCATTTAATATGAATCTCAAATGATACATATCTTTGCAGCTTAGATTTAGATTTAGACATAATGCTAGTCGGTAAACATGCAGCATGTGCAACGAGAATTACACGTGTTTGCTTGTGGGCATGCACTACACATGAATACTAAATGTTAGTTTATCCTTGCAACTTATAGATTTATCAAACCCGCGGTGACGTCACAATGTTTCCCAGGTATATTTTGTTCAGACTCCATTCTTGAGTATTTCCATATGACCCATCCATAGCATGTAAGATACTTAGTTTAAATCAGAACAGTACTTAGCTAATACTTAAGTGCAAGGCAAGTAAGTACTCCACTATCGGGTAATTATATTCAATCTTGAGGCGAATACAATTTGTTTGAGTGCCTCTTACGGGCTATATGGCCTCTCAGGAAAATCTGGTAGAGCATTTCGCCAAGTATAAAGCATTTGTGTACATACGATCCCCTCGATCGCGTACAAACTAGAAAACTGTATCGAAACTAAACCCCGTATTCATGAATCCTACTAGCACTTACCATAGGGCGCGCTAGCTGTCAGATTGGCGAAATTCGTTTCAGAAACAATACAGATTGGGTTTTTATGGTCCATATGGGACATGTGTAAATGCGAAATTATACGTGTCTGCTTGTGGGAATGCTGTAATATATCTTTGCAACTAAGATTACTGATTTAAATCCATTTTTTTTTTTTTTTGTTGTTTTTTTGATTTGTAATAAATAAATAAAAATATCGTAAAAAAAAAACATTCATATTTTGCCGCTAGATGTCTATATAGTCTTTTTACATTTTCCATACATTTTTTTACATTTCAATACAAAACAAAAAGAGGTCTAAAAAAATGAGGCGGATTTTAAATAAAATATTTTTTCAGAAATTATAATTACTTCTACTAAAAACTACTGTTTTACGATTTTTTTTTTTGTAAATATTGAAAGAAGTTATAGTGTATTGGAGTGTGTTTCTCAAACACATACATGAATAGTACCTACTGTTTTGCAGCATATATATTAAGGTGGATCGAAATCGTTTTTTTGGGAATTTCGAGTTTGCGTTTTGCCAAAAGCTGCTCTATATCAATACAAACAATAAATTGTACCACCATAAGGTCGAAATATTTGATCTTATACTGCCCCAAAGCCACGAAAAGTTAATAAAAATCATAAAAACTGCTATATACTTAACATTTTTTTTGTTTAATAAGAAAAAAATAATTGTAGTATAATGAAGTTCAAATTTAAGCGCAAAGCATGATTTTTCTATAAATGATAGAAAAAAGGCCCTTTTATGGCAAAAAAAATGAAAAAATGGCTATCAACAGAAGTCTAGAAAAAAGTGATTTTAAGAGAATTGGTAATCTTTCTTTAAATTGAAAAAAGGCATTATTTGTCGCGATTCCAGGTTTTTTTTAATGAATCCATCTCCTCTTCCTCTTCTGAAGAATCCTCTTCTGATAAGACCGCAAGCAGCAGCTGAAGTTTTTGTTACAATTTTTACTAATCTTTCAGTGGCTAACGTGTAGCAAGGAAAATGGAAATGGCTTGAGATTAGTTCGTCAACAAGCGGTGGATTTTCTTAACAACGTGATGTTAATTCACCGTTCATAAATTTTGTAACAGGCGGCTTGGCCACATTATTTTCGTGCCAGGTTATAAGGTTTTTTATAATTGTTTGCATCAAAATCAAGTTTTGGCCGATCGTAGTTCGAATTCTCAAAATTATTTCCTGTCGCGTTTCAATATTCTTCACAAGGCTAGAACTCATAAAAAGGCAAAGCAAATAAGATGTTTTTTATATGATTGAAATAGGCATTTTCTGTATAACAGGATGTAGTATCTGCTTTAAATTATCTGTAAAATATCGCGACATTTAGATTGTATTGTGTAAGTGTCTAGCACCATTAATGCAATGTGGTTAGTTTTGATGTAAGACCATATAAGAGCATCCACTTTCATTATATAAATGATAATATTAACAGCTTGTCAGATGGTTAAAAAAAAAGAACATAAAGCCGAAGTATTCTGTGAGCCATCTTGAATGCACTAGTTTTCCAGGGTTTCTTTTTAATAAGCTTTGAGAACAATATCCAGACTTTATAGTTATTCTCCGTCCAATAGGTAGATTATATTGGATAGTTAGAAACGAGACTATTGGAAGCTCTTCACAACTTTTTAATACCTTTTCTATGGGTCCAGAGTAACTTCTTGGTCCACTTGTACAACCATTAATATATTCAAATAATTGGCGCGGCAGTTCGTTGGCATGGAGTTGACAAATACACCACTGCGGCGGTTTTACTAGATATTTTAATTGTTTTGGAATGAATTTACCAATTCCATCTGTATTAACAATAGTTCTATCACATCCAATTACAGCAAAAAGGATGACATTGATATCTTTACTGATTAAAATATCCATAGTTTTTTTATTTTATTATTGCTGCTTTTCCAGTGCTTAAAGAAATATGGCCAATGTACTGTGACCTTGCGTCCTTAACTAAACTAATACGCTCCTCTATAATTATATTTCTCTTATGATCCTTTAGTTTTACTATTAGTTTACTAATAGTTTACTAATATATTTACTAATATGTTTACTAATAGTTTACGAATAGTTTTACTATTACTGTTGAGACTGGTTGTTGAGAGACATCAGTTGATAGGTCAGACAGATTTGGCAATGAACTTGTAGCTTTTTCTTTGTATGGTTAATATTTCTGTTTCCGGTTTAGTTTTTTTTTAATTTCCCGTAGCAGTTTTCAAATCAACACTCCTTATGATCATTTATCTTTTGGTTCTTTGATCAATCAGAATATTTTTCCGTTATCGGTACTTTAAGATGTTTTGCATAGTTAAATGAAGCCAATCTGTTGAATTAACACGCTGATATATTAAAAATACACTTAGGATCTCTCGTAAATTTGTATGTGCAAAAAATATGAGTAGCGTACAACTATAGTTACATCTCTGAGAGCACCGAATTGGTGACGCGCGTCTGCGCGGAGTAACAAAGTTAGGGGGTGCCTCCACCCACCCCTCTCAAATTACAAGATACCAAACACGTATTGATAACTATTTCATTCATTTTAAAGAAACAAAACTATATTTCATTTGATTTTATCTAATACTTGATTCTCTAACACAGGGGTAAAAATGAGTAGTTTTATGTATTTTTGTAATTTTTCTGATGACTTGGGGCAGTATAATTAATTAATATTTTTATAATATATTTTTTTCTTTCAGATACTCACCCCATAGAGCAACTGTTCTGCATAACGCAATTACGAAAAAATGATTTTTATTTTTTTCCATACATACAGCGATCCACCTTAATATATATGCAAAATTTTATTTTCCATAATCGCGAATGTATTTCATCTGCTGTGATGGCATTAATTTTGAAAATCGAAACTCAAAGCGAATGACGACGGCCTGGAGTAATATAATAAAGGATTATTTTGAAATAATTTATAAAAATTTTAGGAAATTTAACGCGGATAAGTCATACTGCCAAGTACACGTTGCCTTAATGTTAAGGGGTTGGGCTGCGTAGCAGCCAGGGGCGGAGCCCCTAGTATATATATATTATAGAAAACACTTGTACGTAAAATAAAAAAGTTCATTCTCTTTCAGTTGTTAAAAACCTTTGCAGATATACCTGAAAATCTAAGGGTTAATATCTCTTACCGAGATCATTACCGCATATTTTCCTCAGCTGCGTCCTCAGGAGATAATTCCCCGTAAATTAATTACGTTAGGTGTGCTAGCTAATGGAGTGTCGCTTATTCAAATGCCTCCGACATAATCAACCTTATTCTATTCATAATATTAAACTTTCATCATTGTACATACATTACATAATCATCGATATGTCGATAGACTAAGAAAGCAATCCTTTGAGACGCAGGAATGCGCTAACGAGTGCATGAAACAAAAATCAAAATTTAGTCTATCGGTAACCTTCCAACTCGCTGCCTTAGTTCTTGTTTATCGTAAACGACATTGAGAAAATTTTAAATGAGCAATGTTTGCATGTGTACTGGACAAATGTGTCTTATAAAAACAAGAAATTTATATTATAAATATTTAAAAGAACTCTCACATTATCGAGTTTTACGGTTTTTCTTAGCTCAGATTGTGTAGAATTTGATTCATAAGACAACTGTATGAAAAAGTCATATTTGACAAGATTGGCGTATACGGTAAACAAGAACTGGGGGAGCGAACTGTCAACTGGTTTGTTACCTAATTGAAAAAAATTTAAAAATTTCAAACTGGACATTTTCTAAGCGTGCCAACAAAAAAAGGCTTTCTAAAATGTGAAATAGTATTTCACTTAAAAAAGCTTTTTTCTATGATTACTTTCATTTTTTTTTACATTTGTCGAAATATCTTGCTCGCGATAGTAACAGCCATTTTAAGAACTAGAGGGGTTCAAGTATGTACGAACTGTGCTCGCGTTATCATCCCTTACACAATGAGGTCGGAACATTTTTTAATTTGGAATTTATCAGGTACTTTAAACTTTCGACAACACTATTCATAACAAATATCGTTGCTATGGCGATTTCATAGGTTTCTGTGGTGATATGTACATAGATTGACGACGGGATAGAGACACGTTGCTTACATAGAAAAGGAAAACAACATTTCATACGTCGTGATTGAGACAGCACTATCAACAATGCTGGCGTCAGACTGGCGGTTCATGTCGTTAGGAACTAAATCACATTCATAGCCACTCCAAATTATTATAAATTTCATGATTATAATATCTACATGATACTTTAGATTTACCTATAATTAAAATCGCATAAAATCCTACAGGTTGGCACCACTGAAAGTCTTTCTAACCTCCCTTTTTTCAGCTGTTCTTTTAAAAAAAAGTAAGTATTGTATACATCGTTTTATAAGTATCTACTAGATAAGCTAAGAAAGCAATCCTATGAGATGTAGGTACGTACGAATAAGCTAACGCACTCATTGGAAAAAATCCAAAATTCAGTCTATCGCTAACAATTAGTGTCAACAGGTGTGTTACCTGATTATTAATTTACCCAATATGAATATTTGTTATTCGTTAATATGAACCGTAGACCCATACATGTGTGACATTTTTCCAAGGAGGAAAAAAACCCAAATTAAAAAATAAGCCGAGTCCATTAATTGCCAAGGACGATAGTTCCATAGACATGTGACGTTTTCTCGCCGAGAAAAAGTTCTAAATTAAAAAAAATCCTGAGTCCATTCCCATACCATTGGAAATAAAGCATACGTCACAATTATGAAGAAATTTTCTTCAAATCGTGAAAAATATGGGTGTTTACACTGGGTAAGTGCTCCTTGTTTCAGGAACGAAAGCTTACAAATCTCTTCCATTCCCTCAAATTGAGAATAATCCTCGAATTCACTCAGCGCGCTGGCTTCGTGAAGAGCAGGGATTCCCAAAGTGGTCTCTAGAAGAGGCGCCCAGGGGTCCATCACGTTATGAGGATGCTATATCAATGTCACGTGGGTCTTTGCTGTTGCAATAAAATAGCAAATACAATCATCTTAACGAAGCATTATCAGGAGATAATCATAGGAGAACTAATATTAATCTTGACGTTTCGTTGCCATTGTAGCCAACATCTTCAGGAAGCATCTTTTCTGCACTTTGTTTCTCTTTTCAAATAAAAAAAATGAAAAGATGTATTATCATATCATCGCAGATTTCTATTGAATACATGCCCACAAAAATTCACTTTAACTTTCCTCGCTCAAACATGCCGCATGTGTGCTTACAAAACACGGGTCTAATCCAATCTTTTCTAATTTGTTAAGATATGTAACGTTAGGGATTCACATTATATGCAATTTCACAAGCAAATAAGTTCGCGCTTGTACATGCCGCATGCGAACCTACAACATAAAAACCCAAACCTCAGATGAATATACACCCTGCAACTCTTGCCGACCTTCCCCGAAACAGGGGTGACTTTGGCAAAGTAAACCCTTTCCTACAGCATGGGTGGTCAGCCACATACCAATCCATAAGTCAAGGAACATAACGTTTACCCAGTTCCACACTGTAATATTTCAAAATACTCTGTTTTGAGATATGGCCTGTTAAAGTTTCATTTGATTTTCAATACAATGTTAAATTATGAATATATGCATCTTTTATGTTTTTTATGATATTTTTAGACTTGGATTTATCATAAGAAGGAAGGGACACATTTATTTCAGTGTTTTATACAAAAGTATTTCGATATATTGCGATGTGGAATTAAAAATAAAGTTAGATGTATAAAATTCCATTGTGAAATAATCCAGTGTGTGACGAAAATATGTAATAAAGATATCGACTTGTTTGAGTGTGGAATTGAAAAAACAGAGCTTATTTTATAATATAGCAGGTAAAACTCAAAATCGTGAATTTCGGACTTATTACAGTGTGGAACTGGGCAATCTAATCTTATCTAATCTAAGCTGCAAAGATATATATCATTTAAGATTTATATTAAATGCATTCCCACAAGCAGACATGTATAATTTCGCGCTAACACATACCGCATGTGGACCTACAATATAAAAATCCAATCTCAAATGAACATAAGCTCTGCAACTCTTGCCGTCCTTCCCTGAAACAGGGGTGACATTGGCAAAGTGAACCATTTTTTTACAGTATGGGTGGTCAATCGATGTACAAAAAGTTAAAGTTAAAAGTTAAAGTCGATATACAAGTAACAGACATCAAAACAAATACGGAATACAAAATTCTAATTTCATAAACCACAGTCCTAACCGCCAACATTTACAGATCAACCGCCATTTCCTTCTGTCCTTACATAATTTTATTTATTTGTAAAAACACCAACAGAACATTGTCAATTTTTCCACAAATTAAATATAATAACTTACATACTAGACGTCAATGCTCCAGTGACGGTGTCTGTCACATAGTAAAGTTTCTACTGTCTACATTTTATATAATATACGATCCCATAATTAATCATATAATCTATATAATATAATCTAATATAATCTAAGTTGCAAGGATATATTCATTTAAAGCTCTCAGATGTAAGCCCACAAACCAACAAGTGTAGTTCGCGCTTACAAATGCTGAATGTGTACTTACAAATAAAATCCAAACCTCAAATGAACATAAGCCCCACAACTTTTGCCGACCTTCCCTGAAACAGGGGTGACATTGGCAAAGTGAACCATTTTTTACAGTATGGGTGGTCAGCCTCATACCAACCTATAAGTCAAGGAATATGAATAAAAAATTACATTTAAATATATAAAAGAACAAAACCTTACAAAGAAATCTATACAAAAAAAGTCAGAAATTTCCTATGCAAAAAATGTAGCAAATTAATACACCAACATTAGAAATCACCATTGCAGATTAGCCGCCACTTCTTCCTGTCCTTGCACACTTCTTTCATTTCATCCAGAGTCATAACCTTTTTCATGCAAGTCCTCCTTTTATTATGACTCTGGATATCCCATTCATTCGCTATTTCAGAAATTTGATCCATCCATACTTTTCTCGGTCTTCCTCTACCACGACATCCATCTATTTTAGCAACATATACTTTCTTCGTCAATCTTTCATCACTCATTCTCTCCATATGCCCGAACCATCTTAACATACTTCTTTTAATCTTCACTTTCACACTTTCCCTTACACCACATTCTTATATCATCATAATAATATAAGCGCATTTGATTCATGACGAGTACATTGAGTGCAAATACCAGTCAATAACATAATATTGTATATTATGCCACAAATACCAATAATTTGTTCATTTCATCCAGAGTTCAAATCTTCTTCATACAAGCTCTCCTTTTATTATTACTCTGGATATTCCATTCAGATTAAAAAGAAAAAGTAGGTAAGGGGTCACGAGGCTAAATAGTTGGAACCCCTGGCTAAGAGTGTTGGCGACGCCTGTGTAGAGAGAGTGTAGAGAGAAGGCGGTAGGGTGAGAAATGGCGCGCTCCTCACAAATCATGGGAGGGAACAGCGGACACTGTTAGCACACTGATGGAGCCCACACCAAGGACAGGGCTGGCAGATATACGTCGTTCCTAGGATTAAACAAAAAACAGCCGTACCTTCAACTTTCCATTGAACAATCAAGTATAAACAAAACGCATACAGTGCTATTCACAAAACATTTGATCCATAGCCGATCTACTGACCATCGATTCTTTGTATGGATAATAAACTGTAGGCTGCGGATGAACCATGGCTTTGCTGTTGGAAAATAATACCGATTGAAATTAAGTTTTTTTCGGATATTAAGTTAGGAGCTGTTCCTTGACTTATAGGTTGTTATGCGGCTGACCACCCATAATGTAAAAGTTTGGTTCGCTTTGCCAATGTCACCCCTGTTTCAGGGAAGGACGGCAAGAGTTGCAAGGCTTATGTTCATTTGAGATTGGGTTTTTATATTGTAGGTCCACATGCGGCATGTGTTAGCGCGAAATTATACATATCTGCTTGTGGGAATGCATTTAGTATAAATCTTAAATGATATATATCTTTGCAGCTTAGATTAGATTAGATTAGATTAGAGCTACAATTCTCCACTGTGTAGTGTAGCATGCTCAGAGTGATAGTTACTGTCTTTTTTAGATTAAAATAAAAATTCCTTTGTTTTAATTCACATGAGTTTATTTTTGTACACGACCAGTTTCGGGAGAAGCAGTACCTCCCATCTTCAGGTGTAAATAGAAACTGGTCGTCTACAAAAATAAACTCATGTGAATTAAAACAAAGCAATTTTTATCTTAATTATAAAGCTTAAACAAAATATATAACTTAAGAATTGCCACCACAAAAAAATATTGAAAAAAACGCGTTTTTTTTACGTTTTTAGATTTTTTTTCGTGTGTGCTGTATTTTGGATTTTTTGTTTTGCTTTTTACTTACAGAACTATACATTGTTTACGTTTAATACTCAACATTTTTTCAATAGTGTCAATAGTTTTTTAGTAAATATGGAAAAACTGTGTTCTTTGATTTAATTAAAATTTAATTCATTTAGTAGTTTCAAGCTTTATAATTAAGATAAAAAAAATAATAAACATGCTAGATTTTTTTCATTACTGTTACTATTTTGCTAAGACCATAAAGTATAAGAAACAAAAACGGCAGATTTAGCTTTATAACACGCCTTAAAATGAACTTTCACGAAGTTACTGCTGAAAATCTAGATAATACTGTCTTTTTTATTATGCTTGATTTTTTTGGTGAGGTGAATCACACTTCAAGAGCCCTCTGAAGTTTTTGGTCATCGCTTGCAAAGCCTGTAATGTACCAATAGCTTGCGGTGCTTAGAGTGCGGTTTCCTTTATAATGATGTGACCAGTCCACTGCAGGCGCTCTTGTTGGTGCAACTGATCACATCAGCCTCTCAGTAGTTGCCATAGAGCTCTTTGTTGTATAGACGACTCTAACCAACCATTCTCATTTCTCCCCGGACCGCAGAAACTTCTGACAATCCTCCTTTCGAATGTTGCCATCTTGATTGACGTTCAAGTTATTTATGTAGATATTTTTAGTATCTAATCTAATCTAATCTAAGCTGCAAAGATATATATCATTTAAGATTTATACTAAATGCATTCCCACAAGCAGATATGTATAATTTCGCGCTAACACATGCCGCATGTGGACCTACAATATAAAAACCCAATCTCAAATGAACATAAGCCTTGCAACTCTTGCCGTCCTTCCCTGAAACAGAGGTGACATTGGCAAAGTGAACCAATTTTTACATTATGGGTGGTCAGCCGCATAACAACCTATAAGTCAAGGAACATACATGACAAATTACATTTTTTAAAAACAATAAATCACAATACATAATTATATACATGGACATAAAAAACTAAATCATAAAACCAATTTTACTTTAACAAACCTCAGCCGCCAACATCACAGATCAACCGCCATTTCTTTCTATCCTTACATACTTCTTTCATTTCCTCCAGAGTCATAACCTTCTTCATACAAGCTCTTCTTTTATTATGACTCTGGATATTCCATTCATTCGCAATTTCGGATATTTGGTCCATCCATACCTTTCTCGGTCTTCCTCTACCACGACATCCATCTATTCTACCAACATATACTTTCTTCGTCAGTCTTTCCTCATTCATTCTCTCCATATGCCCAAACCATCTTAACAAACTTCTTTTAATCTTCACTTTCACACTTTCTCTTGCACCACATTCTTCTCTTACAAAATCATTCCTCACCCTGTCACTCCGTTTTTTCCCAATCATACTTCTTAGAAAGTCCATTTCAACAGTATGGACTTTACTAATTTCACTTTCATTCACCGTCCAGGCCTCGCTTCCATACATCAAGGTGGGTAAAAGTATGCCACTGCGTACCGCCAATCGAGCATTTTTTGATATGTTTTGATTTTTGGCGATACAAGTTGTGGCACCCGTCCTTCCCTGAAACAGGGGTGACATTGGCAAAGTGAACCAATTTTTATATTATGGGTGGTCAGCCGCATAGCAACCTATAAGTCAAGTATCTTGCTTTTAATTTTTTTTTAATCCCTTTTTTTCAATTTGTTCAACCCTAATTGGGGCGTATGTGTATCTTGGAGGACGCCTTATGGGTGATGGATCGTGGAATGGAAGAACAATGATCTGAGAAAGAATGAAAGTGTGGGATGTGAGAGAGAATGAAAGTGTGGGATGGGAGAGAGAATGAAAGTGTGAGATGAAAATTAATTGTACCTACACCGTTCACGAAAACACGAACATAGGCAGAAAAAAACGAAAGGGTGTGATCTTCCTGCTATTTAATAACAATAAAGGTTTTCCCCTTATTTTTATGTAGGAAAATACCTAGAAAAATACTTAGTCCGGTCGATAGCTCAGTTGGTAGAGTGCTTGCAGTCTACCCCGTGAGCTCGGGTTCGAATCCCACTGAGGAGGGTGTCAGAAATGATTTCCTATTTCGGTGTTTATTTCAAACCCCATAACAAAAATACTGGCAAGGTTTACTCAGCCTTCACAAGAAATGAGTACCAGCCCCCTCGGGATTAACACTAAAAAAAAAAAAATTTATTTGTTCCAAAACGTTTCAAGTTCCATTTTAGATGAGTTTTAGAGATAAAATCGATGTGACCGTGTAAGTTCTCTGTCTGAGTATATTCATGTTATCTATAATCTATTATCTAAGTTGCAAGGATATATTCATTTAAAGCTCTCAGATCTATGCTCACAAACCAACAAGTGTAGTTCGCGCTTACAAATGCTGAATGTGTACTTACAAATAAAATCCAAACCCCAAATGAACATAAGCCCCACAACTTTTGCCTACCTTCCCTGAAACAGGGGTGACATTGGCAAAGTGAACCATTTTTTACAGTATGGGTGGTCAGCCTCATACCAACCTATAAGTCAAGGAATATGAATAATAAATCCTTTATTATATTACCCTTCGTCGTCGTCATTCGTCGTCGAGTTTCGATTTTCAAAATCAATGCCATCACAGCAGATGAAACACATTCATGCTCTATAGCAAATTAATTTTTGTATATATGCTGCAATGCGGCGAGCTTACGCGTGTGTGTTTACAAATGTATGAAAACTTTTAGGAATTAATCTGTTTGTTCATACTAAAAATGTATGGAACAATATTGACATCTAGCGGCAAAACGTAAAAGTTTTTTTTACATTTTCTTTTATTTCATGCAAATTAAAAATAAAAAAAAAGCCAAATAAAAATGGATTTCAATCTGTAATCTAAGTTGCAAACATATATAACATTTGAGATTCATATTACATGCATTCTTACGAGCAGACATGTATAAGTTCTAATCTAATCTAATCTAAGCTGCAAAGATATATATCATTTAAGATTTATATTAAATGCATTCCCACAAGCAGATATGTATAAGTTCCCGCTTACATATGCTGCATGTGTACTTACAACTTAACAGCCCATTCCAAATGAACATAAGCCCTGCAACTCTTGCCAACCTTCCCTGAAACAAACTCTTACCTTACTTTTCCTCAAACAGAGATAAAATTTTCATGGTAAACCATTCTTACAGTATGGGTGGTCAGCCACATACTAACCTATAAGTCAAGGAAATTATTTTGTTAAGTTCTATAATCTAAGTTGTAAAGATACATACCATTTGAGATTCATATTAAATGCATTCCCACAAGCAGACAGGTATAAGTTCGCGCTTACAAATGCCCCATGTGGACTTACAAAATAAAAAACTAATCTCAAATGAACATAAGCCCTGCAACTCTTGCCAACTTTTCCTCAAACAGAGATAAAATTTTCATGGTAAACCATTCTTACAGCACAAGCAGATATGTATAAGTTCCCGCTTACATATGCTGCATGTGTACTTACAACATAACAGCTCATTCCAAATGAACATAAGCCCTGCAACTCTTGCCAACCTTCCCTGAAACAAAGGTGAATTTGCAAAGTAAACCATTTTTTAAAGTATGGGTGGTCAGCCTCATACCAACCTATAAGTCAAGAAAATTATTTTGTGTATTTCTTTACATAATCTAAGTTGCAAAGATACATACCATTTAAGATTCATATTAAATGCATTCCCACACGCAGACAGGTACAAGTTCACGCTTACAAATGCCCAATGTGGACTTGCAAAATAAAAAAACTAATCTCAAATGAACATAAGCCCTGCAACTCTTGCCGACTTTTCCTCAAACAGAGATAAAATTTGCATGGTGAACCATTGCTTACAGTATGGGTGGTCAGCCACATACTAACCTATAAGTCAAGGAAATTATTTTGTTAAGTTCTATAATCTATGTTGCAAAGATACATACCATTTGAGATTCATATTAAATGCATTCCCACAAGCAGACAGGTTCGCACTTACAAATGCTCCATGTGGACTTACAACCTAATCTCAAATGAACATAAGCCCTGCAACTCTTACCGACTTTTCCTCAAACAGAGATAAAATTTTCATGGGAAAACATTCTTACAGTATGGGTGGTCAGCCACATACTAACATATAAGTCAAGGAAATTATTTTGTTAAGTTCTATAATCTAAGTTGTGAAGATACATACCATTTGAGATTCATATTAAATGCATTCCCACAAGCAGACAGGTATAAGTTCACGCTTACAAATGCCCCATGTGGACTTACAAAATAAAAAACTAATCTCAAATGAACATAAGCCCTGCAACTCTTGCCGACTTTTCCTCAAACAGAGATAAAATTTTCATGGTAAACCATTCTTACAGTATGGGTGGTCAGCCACATACTAACCTATAAGTCAAGGAAATTATTTTGTTAAGTTCTATAATCTAAGTTGCAAAGATACATACCAATCGAGATTCATATTAAATGCATTCCCACAAGCAGACATTTATAAGTTCGCGCTTACACATAATGCATGTTGACTTACAACATAAAAACCCAATCTCAAATTAATATAAGCCCTGCAACTCTTGCCAATCTTCCCTGACACACAGCTAAAATCTGCAAAGTGAACCATTTTTTAAACTATGGGTGGTCAATTTTCTTTAACAAAGGCTGTATGTTTTTATTTTACAAGTTTTCCGAATTTTAACGCGAGGAAACTATGCGCAGTATACACATTCACCAAATGTTAAGGGGTTGGGCTGCGTAGCAGCCAGGGGCAACGCCCCTAGTTACATTTAAATATAAAAAAGAACAAAACCTTACAAAGAAATCTATACAAAAAAAGTCAAAAATTTCCTATGCAAAAAATGTAGCAAATGAATACACCAACATTAGAAATCAACATTGCAGATTAGCCGCCACTTCTTCCTGTCCTTGCATACTTCTTTTGTTTGCATGTTAAATATAAGTGATATTAGGTTTACATCGTATTAGGTATATAATGGCTATAATATATTTGTATGCAGCGAAATTCGTGAGCGTCGCATCTCTTCGTCGTGAATTTTAAAAAGGATCCCCGCTGCATTTTTATATTATTGATCCTCCTAGCGTGGCATTAGATAGGGATGGGATAGAAATACGTGTAACGCCATTGAAAAAATAACTTTCAATAAGAGGAATTTTCACTCCCAAACAATACTTTCCTCCGTATTCACGATCAAAACTAGCACTAACTTAAGGGCAAACTAGCGCTTAGATTGGGGAAATTCATTTCAAGAACAATACTTAGGGTAAAAGTAACGCTAAAGCGCTCCAAAAACTAGCGCTTAGGTAGTAAAGTCGACAGGTATATTAACCAACGCTTAAGCGCTGTCAAAATATTCCGTCATATTTCATTGTTATCACATTTTTTGTTTGATTGTGAATTTACATGAAAAAATGAATTCTTACCATAAACACGATTTTTACGAGTATATTAACATTTTTTTGACGAGTATATTTACATTGTTTGACCATCAGAATTGAGTTTGTTCTCCGGTATGGTCTAGGACCATACTGCAATGACAGATGAACTGTCAAAATATTGCGCCGCATTTCATCAGCACAGTTTTTGTTTGGTTGTGAATTATTTACATAAAATAATGAATTCTTACGATGAAGATGACTTCAACGAGAATAATAACATTGTTGTATCCAAAAGTAGTGTCCTAAGAAAATATATCAGAGACTGTAAAGACCCATTTACGTATTACAAAGAGGAAGAATTTAGAAGACGTTTTTGATTGAAAAAATGCGTCGTTCTGTATACAGTTTTGCCGTTGCTCATTGAGGGTTGCAAAGCCAACAATTTCTTCGATCTGTTGTTTTATCTTCTATTACAGGTTTTTCTTAAATCAGAGCCACCATCAGATCCTTTTCCGCTGGAGAAAACAACATCTTTTTGGCGCTGAAATCGATCAAAACACTTTACATTGGATATTACATAAATGCATTTTTAAAAACTAATAGAAATTGTAAACAAACAAATTTTTACTTACGGTTTACTTAAATTAGTAAGTGCGTTATACGTACTTACTTGTTGTCAAGTTTTATGCACACCTGATATGACATTGGAATTTGAAAGAAGCGGCAATGATAAGAATGAAGTACGCCGAATATTGGTCGGAAGTTACTGACCAATTACAGAGCTGGGTTTTTTCGAGAGCCAATGACTGAGCCGTACATCTCCACTAAGTTGGGCACTAGACCAAGTACTACTTTATTGTTATTTGTGAAACAAAACGCTTCAGAAGGTCGACCCTTGAGTTAGTGTAGCGCTTGAGTTAGGCACTTAAGTCAGTTTTGATCGAGAATACGAGGGCTACTTTTAGGCACTCCGGCGCGCAAGAAAATGTCTAAAACAAAACACTATCACAAAAGGATCCAAACATGTTCGTTTATTTTTTGGTCAATAGTATTTTTTGCAATTTTCATGGGAGTAGTAGTTACAAGGGGATTTTTATGTTCGCAAAGGAACGGATAAAAGAAATACGGATATCAATATTTTTGAAGTCCGGGTACTCTTTTGAAAGCACCTTTGGTGGAGGTTTTTAATCCGCCAAGAATGGCATTGTTTTTTTCAATATACGGACTTTTTTCGATCCACACTTTCTGTAGCTCCATTTTTTTTCTTTTCTATTAAATTTGTACCGAAAAAAAACCCTAACATAGATTTAACTAGAATTTGAGTAATTTTTAGAATTCGATTTCGTAAAATTAACACAAAATAATTTAATAAAGCGTTTGCATTTTCATCAAGCCAAAATCGTAGTACCGGTAAGGTTCACCAAGCATTCAAAATAAATTAAAACGTGCTCTTTCGGAAACAGGGAAACCCCCCCCTTCCCGTTGAGAAACTGTCGAAGGGCTGGCCCTCTTAAGTGTGGAAATAAATAGGTTCCACTTCGCATATGCTACTCCTTGCCACCTGATAACTGTTTTTTAATTCCTGTAACGAACCAAAATATGCAATATTGTATCTAATACAATACTGGTTACAAAATACAGATACAAAATGTATCTGATTCAATACTGGCCACTTTATTTTGTCACCATCACTAATGCATATATTAAGGGCTCCAACAACTTGTTAAGTGGCCTTAGAAGGTTCATAATTCAATTTGGGGCCATCCAAAAGAGGGCAGGGGCACCCAACTCCATACCTGCTACTCTACAGGATCTGTTACCCAACAACCCAAGTATAACAATTCATGTTCAAACTCAACGAGAGTTTTACCGAAAAATGTATGTAAACTTAAATGTTGAAGGCATAACATCAAAAGAAAAGAAATGGGTAGAGCATCAGAGCCATCTGGTGTCGAAAAGAGTACACCATGAGGGCGGCATCTTAAGGCGTGTTATAAAGCTAAGTCTGTCAATTTTGTTTCTTACACTTAATGGTCTTAGCAAAATAATAATAATAATAATAATAAACTTTATTGTACACCACAAATAAATTACATTAAAATTATAAAACAAAAGAGACATATGTAGGTACAATGGGCGGTCTTATCGCACATGGCGATATCTTACAGACAACCTTAGGATGGACAAGATCTGCAAGCACAATGGTATGGGTAGTCCGTGGTATAACAATAATTATGGTAAAAAAATACTGTATAAATACATATATATATATATATATATATATACATCACGGTATAGTTGTTGCGTCCATACAGGGACACCGACTTATGGCTTCCGTCCTTTCCACTAAGTTTTTAACTAAAGTTTCTGCGAATATTGACTTCTATATTGTATGCAACTTTCCTGCTCAACTCAGTTTTTTAAAAAACAAAAAATTATGGATATTCACGCACCATTTGTCTTGGTGTACTTATTGCGTCATTTACTTTTTCACGTCCACTCGTATATTTTTTATATACGGATTATTAGAGGGCCCTTGTCGCGTCTTTTGTGCTTACGGTTAATCGCGCGTCCTCCAATATACGAGTTTTGTAAAAGATCTAATCTAATACACGTCTTACACCCTTTAAAATGCAGAATTTGGCGTCAAACAACGCACTTACGTAATAATATTATGTGACAGACAACACGTGCTATGAAATGATGATGCAATACGTGTAGCCCACCGGACTCCACCACAAGCTGTTAGTATGAATGGGGCTGGGCAGAAATAAGTTCATTCAATTTTCAAAACTATTGGATTATGAGTTTTTATTTGAAGAAAATATCTTTTTATAGTGCAAAAACTTATTTTTTATTTTTCTTACTATAGGTACATAACAATTTTATTGTACGAATACTCAGTTACAACAATAATAATTTGTTCAATGCTTCCAATGATTATTTCTAATAGGTATCATAACTCTATAGGTTACTGTTACTGTTACTGTATCCTGCCGCCGTTCCACTAGGGGTGGCCGGTACCTCCGCAGATGCGCCTCCACTTTTTTCTGTCCTTACAAACCACTTTCATTTCCTCAATATTCATCACCTTTTTCATACATACTCTTCTCTTATTTTCTCTCTGCAGGTTCCATTCTTTCGCAATCTCACCTATTTGGTCTAACCATTCTTTCCTCGGCCTTCCCCTTCCGCGCTTTCCTCTGACATTTCCTTTGTACACTTTCTTCGTTAGTCGTTCATCATCCATTCTTTCGAGATGTCCGAACCATCTCATCGTACTTTTTTGTACTTTCATTCTCATATTCTCTTTTATACCACACTCGTTCATCAACCAATCATTTTCATCAACCAAGTTCATCAACCAAGTTAAATTTTTATAAACCCAATACTCCCACTAAAATTGAACTCTATCTATATACTGACTGATAAACAAAAAGTATTAGTCGAAATCAAACTTTTGAATTTCTAAATTATACTTTGCAGCATAAGAAAGATTTTTTCTTATAGAATCATAACGGGTTGTTGGAGAAAATATTTCTTGATAATCAATATGGTTAATTTGATTAAACCCTTTTGCACATAAACGAGCTATTTGACTATTCTCATTCTTCTTTATGTTAAAAACCCACATCGTAGTATGGGTTCGTTGAGCAGACCTTTTAACCGTAGCCCAGGTATTGTTTTCTTTATGTGCTGTTAATTCTTCTTGAATAGCTTTGGACCATTCAGCCTTTTGTGGACTATTCAGTGCCTCTGCATATGTTTGAGGCAATGACAGCTCGACTAGATTTGCTTCATAATTTTTATTCATCCGTGGTCTCAAATTCGTTGTCTGTATTGTTGAATCTTCCAATTGTCGAGATGGTTCATAGTCTGGGTCATCACCGGTACAACTCAGCATGCTATCTTCCCTCTCTGTTGACGGACTGCTAACTAGAGTGTCATCTGCATTGGCTTCTTGTTACAAACTCTCATTTATATTGGTAGCTTCATCATCAACAATTCTTATTTGTGAAATATTTTTCTTTGTGCTTTGAACATGATGTTCATCAAACATTACATTTCTTGAGATAGTTAGGTATTTTCTTTGTATTCATATCATACATTCTGAAGTTGGTGCTGTCATAGCCAACTTGTATCATTTTCTTGCTTTTCTTCTCCAACTTTGTTCGTAAATGATCTGGAACATGAACATAGCTTATACTCCCAAACACCTTCAAATGTCCTAATTGAGGCCTGGTCCCGTTCCACAATTCAAAAGCTGTTGTATTTGGGGTCTGGGTGGAGGATGTTCTATTCAATAAATATGTAGCACATTGCACAGCTTCTGCCCACAGCTCCAATGGCATATCTCGCGCATACAACATTGAACGTGCACTCTCCACTATGGTACGATTTTCCCTCTCTGCTCGACCATTTTGTTCTGGCGTATAGGGTGCAGTACGCTCATGAACTATACCCTCTCTTTCCAAATACTCTTTAAAAACTTTATTTACATACTCTGTTCCATTGTCGGTATGACGTAATATTCTGACATTGTGCATGAATTTATTCTTAATCATAGCATTGTACCCCTTGAAGGCTTCCATGACATCACTTTTATGTTTCATAAAATATACATGCCTGTAACTTGTTGCAGCATCCTTGAAGAGTAAGAAATATCTCACACCTTGAATAGATGAGACACTCAAGGGTCCACAAACATTGCTATAAACTAGGTCACCTTAAGCTTCTAAAAATCTTTGTTACGCCCTTTTTTGATCAAAGTATTACAGCCCACGGCTTGAGATTGATGTTCCTCGGTAGTAGGAGACAGGACTTCTACCTGCAGTTGGTGAGACTCCAGTTCTGTTATGTTTTGCAGCATGGGGTATGTTTGCAGTTCACCAGATTCGTGTTCAGTGGTGTTCTGCGGCATGTCTGTTTGCGGTTGACGAGACTTTGGCTCAGTATTGGTTTGTGTCATGATGTATGTTTTCGGTTGGAAAAGCTCCTGTGATGTGATATTCTGCTCCACGAGGTATGTTTGCAGTTCGATAGACTTCAGTTTTGTTGTTTTTTGCAGCATGTGGTATGTTTTCAATTGACCAAATTCGTATTTAGTGCTGTTTTGTGGCATGTATGCTTGCAGTTGACGAGACTCTGACTCATTGTTGGTTAACGGCATGAGGCATGTTTGCGGTTGGTGAGACTCTAGTTATGTTGTATTGTGCAGCAAGAGGTATGTTGGTGATTGGTGAGCCTCGTAGTCTGTGGTGGTTTGTGATGTAAGATATGTTTGTGCTTGAAGAAGGTCAGGTTCTATGGTATTTTGCAACGTGTGGGTTGTTAGCTTTTGGTGAGGTTCATATTCTGTGAAGGTTGAAAATAAGCAATTCCCCTGTGGTTGGAAATTTCCGTATTGTGTAATGATAGGTGATACCCATCCCGGTTAAAGCTGGTGAGGTTCTTGTTGTGTGATGGTTGTTGATACATAGCCTGGTTAAAGCTGGTGAGGTTCTTGTTGTGTGATGGTTGGTGATACATAGCCTGGTTGAAGCTGGTGAGGTTTTTGTTGTGTGATGGTTGGTGATACATAGCCTGATTGAAGCTGGCGAGGTTCTTGTTGTGTGATGGTTGGTGATACGTAGCCTCGTTGAAGCTGGTGAGGTTCTTCTTGTGTGATGGTTGGTGATACATAGCCTGGTTGAAGCTGGTGAGGTTCTTGTTGTGTGATGGTTGGTGATACATAGCCTGGTTGAAGCTGGCGAGGTTCTTGTTGTATGAGGGTTAATGGTTTGTAGCTAGGATGAATTTTATTGATATTATCTTTAGTGGTATTGGGCGTCATGTTGTCAGCTGACTCGTCGCTAATAGAGCCATTGGAATAGCTATGGCTTACTTTATCTTTTTCCCATGGAGATTGATATTCATCAGACGAGCCAGAAGCCGAAAAGCAGTCTGATTCTGGATAGTCCTGTAAGTTTTGAGTTTTGTAAGTAAATTATTTTGAATATAAAAAGGTTTAAGGTTCGTATGGCCAGCTCTAGACATTGAAGTGCTTGTTTTACGCATACATGTGAGTACAGTACTCCTTGTATGAAAATTGCGTAAATTCTCCACCCTAACACGTAAGTATAAAAAGAGTAATTAAGCTTTCATGCATTTTTTAAGTTGAGCGACAAGGGAGAATTTACGCTATGTTTTATAATAAGGGCACAGTAGTTAGTTCATTTAGACATTTATCTACTCTGAAAAAGTCACATCATCCACAGATGTTCAACGAAACGTTAATTTGATGGACAAATTGAAGACAAAAAGTCCCAAAATAAGCACTTCAACAAATGCATTTTAAGTCAATTTAAATGAGCATCATACCTGGTTCAGAAAAAAATGTTTTTCTTCTGCAAATTCTCTTACATTTTCTTGAACTTCTTCATCTGCGGCAAAAACAATTTCATATGTGAATAAGTACTTTTTTTATAAGCAGTTTTTTGGTTGTGACTTTTGGGGCATATTTCTTGTGGGTATATTACTTTTAATCTACATATTACTTTCATCTGCACATTTTTGATCTATTCAGATTTTAGCAGCTAAACAAATATAAAATATATCTATATTTTTAAGTGAAGGATTACAAAGTGTGTGCCTCAACTAAAAATTAAATGTCAATAGTTGAAGCAGCACATTTACGAGTTGCCCTGTCAGTTTCACCGTTTCAGTCGATATTTAAAAATAAATAATAATGTAATTGCAGTGGTAAGTTAAACGGTTAAAAATAATATGGTTGTGTAGAGTACGTTTCAAGGATCACAACAAATATATTTTTAAGTAGTAAAAATAAAAATTTCATTGATACTTTTCAAAAATAATATGCGCAGAATTTGAGTCCCGCCAAAACACAGCAAAGTCGGCTTTGCGAACTTTGACGTCAAAGCTTGCTAGCTAAAATCAAAGATTGAAGAACCGATAAAAAGAGTTACTTAATACTTTGTTTGGAGAGCGTTCATTTGCAGTTGCTGGTCCTCTGGCCTGGAACCACCTGCCACATCAAGTGAGAGAGCTAGAGGACCATGGAAAGTTCCGGAATGCATTGAAGACAAGCAAATTTCTGGCATCGTTTACACAAGCAGCCTTGGAGTGATTACATCACGAAACGGCGCTATAAAGAAATCTGAGAGAAAGCTGAGTTGATGAACAACTCAGCATCATCATCATAATATAAACCCAAATATTGTGAAATCCATACTTCTATCTGTTTCGTGTTTTTATTTTTTTGACTAATACAGATTGAGCGAATTTTGTTGAAAATCCTAGATATGGGTATCAACTCATCTTTTCGCAACGCCAGATTCAAAATACGTCTACTTCTGGTGTTTCGTTTCATCTTGCCAGTAAATTTAACACATCTCAGTATACTGTGCAAATATTATCGCAGACACACGGTTAATGCTGCTTCCGCGAAGCTCAAACGCAGAATGAGCAGGAAAAAACTTGCTCCGCATTCCCCTTCCCCTTGCTCCCCATTCCGCAATAATGATAGTTGATAACGGAAGCAAGATGATCGTCAAAATGAAAAAAAATATACTCCCAAAAAATATACATCGATGCAGCGCCTCAAGCGGACAAACCGTGAACTACAAAATATATCACCAGACGCTTGGGAGGAAAAATTGCGTCCAAACTATATTTTAACTATAGTAACCCTAGGCCTATAGCTTTCGATTGGTCTCGGTTTTAAGTAAAAATAATAGTGCGTCCGTATACCGGACGCAACAAGTCGGTGGACGCAGTATTACTATGGGATTTTTCCCGGGTGGACGCAAGAAGTATAGCAAGCTGTATATATATATATATATATATATATATATATATATATATATATATATATATATATATACATCACGGTATAGTTGTTGCGTCCGTACAGGGACACCGACTTATGGCTTCCGTCCTTTCCACTAAGTTTTTAACTAAAGTTTCTGCGAATATTGACTTCTATATTGTATGCAACTTTCCTGCTCAACTCAGTTTTTTAAAAAACAAAAAATTATGGATATTCACGCACCATTTGTCTTGGTGTACTTATTGCGTCATTTACTTTTTCACGTCCACTCGTATATTTTTTATATACGGACTATTAGAGGGCCCTTGTCGCGTCTTTTGTGCTTACGGTTAATCGCGCGTCCTCCAATATACGAGTTTTGTAAAAGATCTAATCTAATACACGTCTTACACCCTTTAAAATGCAGAATTTGGCGTCAAACAACGCACTTACGTAATAATATTATGTGACAGACAACACGTGCTATGAAATGATGATGCAATACGTGTAGCCCACCGGACTCCATCACAAGCTGTTAGTATGAATGGGGCTGGGCAGAAATAAGTTCATTCAATTTTCAAAACTATTGGATTATGAGTTTTTATTTGAAGAAAATATCTTTTTATAGTGCAAAAACTTATTTTTTATTTTTCTTACTATACATAACAATTTTATTGTACGAATACTCAGTTACAACAATAATAATTTGTTCAATGCTTCCAATGATTATTTCTAATAGGTATCATAACTCTATAGGTTACTGTTACTGTTACTGTATCCTGCCGCCGTTCCACTAGGGGTGGCCGGTACCTCCGCAGATGCGCCTCCACTTTTTTCTGTCCTTACAAACCACTTTCATTTCCTCAATATTCATCACCTTTTTCATACATACTCTTCTCTTATTTTCACTCTGCAGGTTCCATTCTTTCGCAATCTCACCTATTTGGTCTAACCATTCTTTCCTCGGCCTTCCCCTTCCGCGCTTTCCTCTGACATTTCCTTTGTACACTTTCTTCGTTAGTCGTTCATCATCCATTCTTTCGAGATGTCCGAACCATCTCATCGTACTTTTTTGTACTTTCATTCTCATATTCTCTTTTATACCACACTCGTTCATCACCCAATCATTACGTACTCTATCATTCAGTGTTTTTCCAGCCATTGCTCTCAGGTAAGCCATTTCAACCGTACATACTTTACTCAGCTCACATTCATTAACTGTCCACGCCTCACTTCCATACATCAATGTCGGAACCAATATACCATTGTGGACCGCCAATCTCATATTCTTCGTAAGTTTCCTATTTCTTGCAATTCTTCCAATCGTTCCCATTACACTTCTTCCTCTACTAGCACGCTTTTCCAATTCTTTCGTCAATTTCCCATTCGACTCAAACTTGCTTCCCAGATAATCAAATTCTTTCACGACCTCCACTCTTGTTTCATTCAGTCTTATCTCAATTTCCTCGCATTCCTCAGTCCTGTCAAACACTAATACTTTCGTCTTACTGGCATTCACTTTTAAACCGTTCTTACTAAAAGCATCATTCATTTTGGTGAGTATCATCTGGAGCTCCTCCGCTGTATCAGCCAACACTACGGCATCGTCAGCATAGAGAAGAACTCCAACATTCGTCTCACCCACTTTCACACCATAATGAGAAATTTCTGCTTCTTTCATACAATTGTCCATGATTATGTTAAATAACCACGGACTCATTACACACCCCTGTCGTACTCCCTTGTAAACATCAAACCATTCGCTACATTTACCATCCACTCTTACACACGCCAAACTATTTTCATAGATGGCGCGTATTCCATTCAGAAGCTTGCCGTTCACACCGTACTTTAGGAGTACTTTCCACATCATACCTCTGTCCACCGAGTCAAAAGCCTTCTCGAGATCCACAAAAGCCGTGTAGACCTTCCGACCCACAGCCAGTTGTTTTTCAACAATCTGTCTGAGAGTGAAGATCTGGTCTACACACCCTCTTCCTGGCATAAAGCCAGTCTGGATATCAGAAACCCCATGACCGGTAGACAGTCTCACTTTTTTTATGAGAACCTTACACAATACTTTACCAGCTATACTGAGAAGACTGATGGGCCTGAAATTTTGGCAGTCCTTTTTGTCACCTTTTCCTTTGTAGATAGGAACAATGACCGCCTTTTTCCAGTCCATCGGCACTTTACTCTCTTTCACACACATCTTGCACAGTTCAAACATCCATTCAACCATGCACTCCCCAGCACATTTGATCATCTCAGCATTCACACCATCATTCCCAGCAGCTTTTCCATTCTTCAGATCTTTTATGCCCGCTTTCCACTGCGAGCGGGAAATAGCTGAGCGGGAGCGGGAAATAGCTGAGCGGAGCGTAGTGAAATAGTTTTGGCCTTCCATTGCGAAAGAGTTTTAAAAAATAATGGTATTTGCCTTCCACAGCCAACGAGCTCGGCGGAGTGAGCTAGGCGGGAAATGAGATGAGTCAGATGAAAGAGTTGTTTGCCTTCCATCTACAGCGGGCTTAGCGGAGCCAACTAGTGTGTGACAGCTCGTTGCAGCCTACGCCCAGATCAAACGTTTTAATTATTAGTAAAAAAAGTTTTTTTTTTTGTTTCGAAAAATAAAAAGTAATATATTATTTTGCTTTAATACATAAAAAGTAGATGTTTGAAATAAAACATACATTTTAATATTTTAAAATTTATAAAATAATGTATGATGTGCAGTGTGTGACAGCTCGTTGCAGCCTACGCCCAGATCAAACGTTTTAATTATTAATAAAAGAGTTTTTTTTTGTTTCGAAACATAAAAAGAAATGTATTATTTTGCTTTAAACATAAAATGTAGATGTTTGAAATAAAACATACATTTTAATATTTTCAAATTAATAAAATAATGTATGATGTGTTTTTGTAAATCATGTATGATGTGTTTATCGCTGTCACGCAACTACGCGGGTTGGCGCGGGGGGCACGGGGGAGCGAAGTCAGTTGAAAACTAGCGGCCGAGACCATGACACAGCGGAGTCATTTTTACTCGCTCAGCCTGCTCCGCTCACTCCGCTGTCGGTGGAAGCACTTCTATGAAATTTACTGTTGCTAGTCGAGCGGAGTCCGTACGGAGTCCGCTGGAAACTCGCTCAACTCTGCGACCACTTTCGTAACTCTTTGTACTCGCTCAGTCCGCTCCGCTGACTCGCTGTCGGTGGAAGCACTTCTATGAAATTTACTGTTGCTAGTCGAGCGGAGTCCGTACGGAGTCAGCTCCGCTCGCAGTGGAAAGCGGGCATTATACTTATTATCACATCCTCTTTCACAATTTCTTCATCGCTGTCATTATATTCAACATCATAATAGTCTCTTTCGCCCTGGCCATATAAAATTTTAAAATATTCATTCCATCTCTTCCTTACATCACTTTCGTCCCACAGCAAGATTCCCTCAGCGTTTTTAATGCCTGGGGTGGTTGATCCGCGACTTTCGTTTTTATCACGTACCCAGCTCCAGAATGATTTTTTATTGGTGAGGAAATTCTGCTGCGCTCTCTCATTTTTCAGGTTAAATTTTTATAATCCCAATACTCCCACTAAAATTGAACTCTATCTATATACTGACTGATAAACAAAAAGTATTAGTCGAAATCAAACTTTTGAATTTCTAAATTATACTTTGCAGCATAAGAAAGATTTTTTCTTATAGAATCATAACGGGTTGTTGGAGAATATATTTCTTGATAATCAATATGGTTAATTTGATTAAACCCTTTTGCACATAAACGAGCTATTTGACTATTCTCATTCTTCTTTATGTTAAAAACCCACATCGTAGTATGGGTTCGTTGAGCAGACCTTTTAACCGCAGCCCAGGTATTGTTTTCTTTATGTGCTGTTAATTCTTCTTGAATAGCTTTGGACCATTCAGCCTTTTGTGGACTATTCAGTGCCTCTGCATATGTTTGAGGCAATGACAGCTCGACAAGATTTGCTTCATAATTTTTATTCATCCGTGGTCTCAAATTCGTTGTCTGTATTGTTGAATCTTCCAATTGTCGAGATGGTTCATAGTCTGGGTCATCACCGGTACAACTCAGCATGCTATCTTCCCTCTCTGTTGACGGACTGCTAACTAGAGTGTCATCTGCATTGGCTTCTTGTTACAAACTCTCATTTATATTGGTAGCTTCATCATCAACAATTCTTATTTGTGCAATATTTTTCTTTGTGCTTTGAAAATGATGTTCATCAAACATTACATTTCTTGAGATATTTAGGTATTTTCTTTGTATTCATATCATACATTCTGAAGTTGGTGCTGTCATAGCCAACTAGTATCATTTTCTTGCTTTTCTTCTCCAACTTTGTTCGTAAATGATCTAGAACATGAACATAGCTTATACTCCCAAACACCTTCAAATGTCCTAATTGAGGCCTGGTCCCGTTCCACAATTCAAAAGCTGTTGTATTTGGGGTCTGGGTGGAGGATGTTCTATTCAATATATATGTAGCACATTGTACAGCTTCTGCCCACAGCTCCAATGGCATATCTCGCGCATACAACATTGAACGTGCACTCTCCACTATGGTACGATTTTCCCTCTCTGCTCGACCATTTTGTTCTGGCGTATAGGGTGCAGTACGCTCATGAACTATACCCTCTCTTTCCAAATACTCTTTAAAAACTTTATTTACATACTCTGTTCCATTGTCGGTATGACGTAATATTCTGACATTGTGCATGAATTTATTCTTAATCATAGCATTGTACCCCTTGAAGGCTTCCATGACATCACTTTTATGTTTCATAAAATATACATGCCTGTAATTTGTTGCAGCATCCTTGAAGAGTAAGAAATATCTCACACCTTGAATAGATGAGACACTCATGGGTCCACAAACATTGCTATAAACTAGGTCACCTTAAGCTTCTAAAAATCTTTGTTACGCCCTTTTTTGATCAAAGTATTACAGCCCACGGCTTGAGATTGATGTTCCTCGGTAGTAGGAGACAAGACTTCTACCTGCAGTTGGTGAGACTCCAGTTCTGTTATGTTTTGCAGCATGGGGTATGTTTGCAGTTCACCAGATTCGTGTTCAGTGGTGTTCTGCGGCATGTCTATTTGCGGTTGACGAGACTTTGGCTCAGTATTGGTTTGTGTCATGATGTATGTTTTCGGTTGGCAAAGCTCCTGTGATGTGATATTCTGCTCCACGAGGTATGTTTGCAGTTCGAGAGACTTTAGTTTTGTTGTTTTTTGCAGCATGTGGTATGTTTTCAATTGACCAAATTCGTATTTAGTGCTGTTTTGTGGCATGTATGCTTGCAGTTGACGAGACTCTGACTCATTGTTGGTTAACGGCATGAGGCATGTTTGCGGTTGGTGAGACTCTAGTTCTGTTGTATTGTGCAGCAAGAGATATGTTGGTGATTGGTGAGCCTCGTGGTCTGTGGTGGTTTGTGATGTAAGATATGTTTGTGCTTGAAGAAGGTCAGGTTCTATGGTATTTTGCAACGTGTGGGTTGTTAACTTTTGGTGAGGTTCATATTCTGTGAAGGTTGAAAATAAGCAATTCCCCTGTGGTTGGAAATTTCCGTATTGTGTAATGATAGGTGATACCCATCCCGGTTAAAGCTGGTGAGGTTCTTGTTGTGTGATGGTTGTTGATACATAGCCTGGTTAAAGCTGGTGAGGTTCTTGTTGTGTGATGGTTGTTGATACATAGCCTGGTTAAAGCTGGTGAGGTTCTTGTTGTGTGGTGGTTGGTGATACATAGCCCGGTTAAAGCTGGTGAGGTTCTTGTTGTGTGATGGTTGTTGATACATAGCCCGGTTAAAGCTGGTGAGGTTCTTGTTGTGTGATGGTTGTTGATACATAGCCCGGTTAAAGCTGGTGAGGTTCTTGTTGTGTGATGGTTGGTGATACATAGCCTGGTTGAAGCTGGTGAGGTTTTTGTTGTGTGATGGTTGGTGATACATAGCCTGATTGAAGCTGGCGAGGTTCTTGTTGTGTGATGGTTGGTGATACATAGCCTCGTTGAAGCTGGTGAGGTTCTTGTTGTGTGATGGTTGGTGATACATAGCCTGGTTGAAGCTGGTGAGGTTCTTGTTGTGTGATGGTTGGTGATACATAGCCTGGTTGAAGCTGGCGAGGTTCTTGTTGTATGAGGGTTAATGGTTTGTAGCTAGGATGAATTTTATTGATATTATCTTTAGTGGTATTGGGCGTCATGTTGTCAGCTGACTCGTCGCTAATAGAGCCATTGGAATAGCTATGGCTTACTTCATCTTTTTCCCATGGAGATTGATATTCATCAGACGAGCCAGAAGCCGAAAAGCAGTCTGATTCTGGATAGTCCTGTAAGTTTTGAGTTTTGTAAGTAAATTATTTTGAATATAAAAAGGTTTAAGGTTCGTATGGCCAGCTCTAGACATTGAAGTGCTTGTTTTACGCATACATGTGAGTACAGTACTCCTTGTATGAAAATTGCGTAAATTCTCCACCCTAACACGTAAGTATAAAAAGAGTAATTAAGCTTTCATGCATTTTTTAAGTTGAGCGACAAGGGAGAATTTACGCTATGTTTTATAATAAGGGCACAGTAGTTAGTTCATTTAGACATTTATCTACTCTGAAAAAGTCACATCATATCCACAGATGTTCAACGAAACGTCAATTTGATGGACAAATTGAAGACAAAAAGTCCCAAAATAAGCACTTCAACAAATGTATTTTAAGTCAATTTAAATGAGCATCATACCTGGTTCAGAAAAAAATGTTTTTCTTCTGCAAATTCTCTTACATTTTCTTGAACTTCTTCATCTGCGTCAAAAACAATTTCATATGTGAATAAGTACTTTTTTTATAAGCAGTTTTTTGGTTGTGACTTTTGGGGCATATTTCTTGTGGGTATATTACTTTTAATCTACGTATTACTTTCATCTGCACATTTTTGATCTATTCAGATTTTAGCAGCTAAACAAATATAAAATATATCTATATTTTTAAGTGAAGGATTACAAAGTGTGTGCCTCAACTAAAAATTAAATGTCAATAGTTGAAGCAGCACATTTACGAGTTGCCCTGTCAGTTTCACCGTTTCAGTCGATATTTAAAAATAAATAATAATGTAATTGCAGTGGTAAGTTAAACGGTTACAAATAATATGGTTGTGTAGAGTACGTTTCAAGGATCACAACAAATATATTTTTTAAGTAGTAAAAATAAAAATTTCATTGATACTTTTCAAAAATAATATGCGCAGAATTTGAGTCCCGCCAAAACACAGCAAAGTCGGCTTTGCGAACTTTGACGTCAAAGCTTGCTAGCTAAAATCAAAGATTGAAGAACCGATAAAAAGAGTAACTTAATACTTTGTTTGGAGAGCGTTCATTTGCAGTTGCTGGTCCTCTGGCCTGGAACCACCTGCCACATCATGTGAGAGAGCTAGAGGACCATGGAAAGTTCCGGAATGCATTGAAGACAAGCAAATTTCTGGCATCGTTTACACAAGCAGCCTTGGAGTGATTACATCACGAAACGGCGCTATAAAGAAATCTGAGAGAAAGCTGAGTTGATGAACAACTCAGCATCATCATTATAATATAAACCCAAATATTGTGAAATCCATACTTTTATCTGTTTCGTGTTTTTATTTTTTTGACTAATACAGATTGAGCGAATTTTGATGAAAATCCTAGATATGGGTATCAACTCATCTTTGCGCAACGCCAGATTCAAAATACGTCTACTTCTGGTGTTTCGTTTCATCTTGCCAGTAAATTTAACACATCACAGTATACTGTGCAAATATTATCGCAGACACACGGTTAATGCTGCTTCCGCGAAGCTCAAACGCAGAATCCGCAGAATGAGCAGGAAAAAACTTGCTTCGCATTCCCCTTTCCCTTGCTCCCCATTCCGCAATAATGATAGTTGATAACGGAAGCAAGATGATCGTCAAAATGAAAAAAAATATACTCCCAAAAAATATACATCGATGCAGCGCCTCAAGCGGACAAACCGTGAACTACAAAATATATCACCAGACGCTTGGGAGGATAAATTGCGTCCAAACTATATTTTAACTATAGTAACCCTAGGCCTATAGCTTTCGATTGGTCTCGGTTTTAAGTAAAAATAATAGTGCGTCCGTATACCGGACGCAACAAGTCGGTGGACGCAGTATTACTATGGGATTTTTCCCGGGTGGACGCAAGAAGTATAGCAAGCTGTATATATATATATATATATCAGGCTTATTTATTTTTAATTACACATGATAAGAGAGCGCCGTTTTTGTGTGTGTCACACCTCAAGGGCCCTCTCCGATCACGGATAAGACTTTTTGAAAAGGTGCGTCTTGAGAGCTCCGCGAAATATGCCCATAGATTTGGAGTTCTTCACTCCGGGTGGCAGTCTGTTCCACTCCACCGGACCCGCAACACAGAAAGCACGGTCTCCAAAATTTGTACGGATCTGACGGTGAGGCTGAACCAAATTGATTGCACCATCACCCGCAGATCTGAGTGTCTGCCTCCTAACACCCATCTCAACAGGCGAAATCATGTCAGTCAGAAAAGGTGGAGCCAAGCCATTGATGGCTTTATATACCATCAGACAAACACGGTAGACCACCCTCTCCGGGAAACGAAGCCAGTGTAGTTTTTTTAACAGCGGAGTGATGTGAGCGAATTTGGATATCCCGAATATGAGCCTTGCTGCTGAATTTAACACAGATTGAAAGCGGTTGAAATGCTTCTTTGGCTGACCACTATAAAGCGTTGAGCAATAACCAATCCGAGACATCACATCCATATGATTAGACGAAGAGGT